>LPNX010916777.1:924075-953963 GCA_001517045.1 Pseudotsuga menziesii
AAGCAATGGGCTTTTGGTTAAAATGCATGCATATTTTGGAAATTTGTATGAATCTTTATCTTCACCAGGATGTGCTATCGGGTTTCTTTGCATTTGTTGCTATTTCTTCTTAGTTGTGTAACAATTTCAGGGACACTGTTTTCTGTGCTTTATGTATTGTAAATGCTCCTATGGCACGGTTTTTTGGAATTTTTATTCTTGTACTTTCTTGTATTCTATAGTTAATGTAGCCTTATCTAACATGCCTGGTAGCTAGATATAGGCCTGGTATTACCTTTGTTAGAAGATGGAAAGATCTGTCTTGAAAGTTGAGAGTTCCATTTTTTACTGTAAATGTGGGAAAATATACAGCAGGCATTAGTTTGGTTATTACTTTCAATAAGACATCAAGATGGATCTAATATGAGGTTTCATGCAGTACATTGATGTCAATAAACTTGTAAAAGGGAGACCACTGGACAATCTAGAGTTCATGCAATGGTTAAAGAGATACTGTGATTCAGTAAATGGTGGAATCATGAATAGGTATCTTCTTTTTCTGTTCTCTTTTCCTTCTTTTTGGTTTTTTCTGGATTTTATGGCACTACAGTAATGGACATATTTGTTTACATGTTAGTGATACATTTGTTAATCATTTTTTGATTCTGTGCCTTTTTAGTTACAATGCACTGGAACGAAGGGAGTTTTGCAAAGGTGGAAAAGAAGTTAACAAGAAAGCAGCTCCAGTAAACCCTTCAAGCAAGGGCAATGCACTAGGGTCTAAAACTGCCACAGTTGCTAGTTCTCGGCGAAATGATCCTCTAGTTCCAGTTGTGAATGTAGCTGCTAAACATTCCAGGACATGGTCAAATGCTAGATATGGGTCTATACCCTTCCAAACAGCCTCAATTGAGCCACCATTTTATGGGTCTGCAATGCCCAACACTGCATCTGTAAACGCATCCCAGATTCAGGCTCTCAATGAGCAGGTAAAAAAGATTACTCCATTTAAAGTCTCTTGATGTTTGTGTTTTTGTTATTCATATTTTCTTGTTGTTTTACCTCGGAAAGAATCTTGGTTCAGTCATGGTCCAATCATCACAGGATCCTTTTGTCAGGATTTTTTCCAAAGGAACTAAAGCAACATGAACTTGGTCCAGGCTCTCATATCAGTGAAGTTCTCATATTTGTTTATTTCTATGCTATTTGCTGTTTAATTAAGGTATGCAAGTCACAGAGTTGAAGCTCTCGGTACACAGTTTGGAGAAGGAAAGATACTTTTACTTTGCAAAGCTCAGGGATATTGGAATACTTTGTCAAAATCCAGATGTTGAACAATTACCTGTAAGCACAATTTTTACTAGCCATATACAACCTTTTGTCTAGAAATGTTTTCTGCATGAATTTAATGGAGTGACAAATATCAGATTTTGATACCTATAATTTTGAACAGATAGTTGCAGCAATACAGAGGATTATATATGCTACTGATGATAGTCCAGCTGTAATTGCTGAGGCACAAGCAATAATATACAAGTCATCCAATCCATCCAATGAAAATGATGAGAACAAGGCACGGAGAGAGATTAACAAACGTAAATTAGCAGGGACACCTGAGGTTGAAGACGCTGCGAAGTCTAGTCTTTCCCCTAGATAGCGAAGGAACTCATGTGAAGAGTCTAACACCGTAGATATATACCAGAGTACTTCACCTTTGAAGATGCGTTAATCGGATGATAAAATAATTTCTTCTCTTATTCAATATCTGGAGGAATCCTAACAGCACTGGTATAACCTATGCAGAGAGACCTCTTGTTTCACTGATTGGAGCAGGGCTACAAGGAATGGGAAAAATTGTGCTCTGAACAAACAGTTTTCCATGAGCAAATATTCTCTTTTAATTGTTCTAGTGCAATTGTAGTAATTGATGAGATTATTAGTATGATGACATGCCAATGCCGAATGGTTAACATGGTTTTGGGATACCTTCATGATGGTACCCTATTATGATCAGTTTTAGATGACTAAGAGATTAGGTGTGAATGTCCTCACTCTTGCAAAGAAGATGGTATGCTTTAACAAACTGAAAAGGTCTTCCTGGAATAGAATGAGAAAATGAAATGAAGCTTATAGGCCACTCTTGTATATTCTTTGCCGTTGGTATCATGGCAAGTGAAATTAATTTTGTGATTGATTGTAGGCTTGGAAGAGGAGCTATGTTTGACTTTAGATAATAAGGTTGTACAAGAATATGTACAGGTGGAGAGAAATTCATTGTAGTTTTGGGCTATGACTGGGTACAAGTGTTTTGAGATGCACATCTTGAATACCAGGCAGAGTAGATAATTCTTCGGAAGGTCTTTTTAATATTTTGTCTTGGGTTTTATTACTTTAATGCCACAAGAGTCCATCTAAATGTCTTTCATTGTATATATTATAGCTTCCAATTTCAGATCAATTGTTTTTGAATACTTCATTTATTTTTCCTGCTTGTAGCAGCACTCTTCAACTTGCTATGATGACTCCACTATCTAGGTACTACTCTTGGACCACGTTTTACTGTGATCCCAATTTTTTAATAGACAACTGGATGGATTCTGGGGTTCCCATATATATGATCAAGAACAATCTTTATATGATAAGAAACATGAAGAATCAGCTTATCAAATCTCTGGATCTTCCATTTTAATCAAGTATATCTCCTATGTTTTTCATCAGTTAAACATGGTGCATCCCTAATGTTTTTAATTGTTTAATGGATATGCCCATTCTGGTCTAATGATTTGTCTTGTATTTTAGATGTTTTAGCAAAATGATTATGGAAGTTTCTAATATCACATTGTTTCTTCGTTAAGTACAAGAACAAATCATTTCCTATTGCGACATGGGTCATGTAAGCATCTCGCCCACCTCTTTCTTTGTGCTACAAGTACATATATACAAAATACCAGGTTTGTTCATGTACTGAATTTCCCTTGAGGACTATTTGAATCTCGTCTACTATTGCTGCTTAATTTTGGACCCTTTGAGCAATTGTTCATTTTTTCACCACAAAGTCTCATCAGTGGATTACTAATTCCTTCGCAATTCTTCATAGAAACTTGTTGATTTGTCTTTGTTGACAGAGAACCTATGACTACCTTGCCAAAAGACTAAAAAAAACCATCTAAGAGATTCTGGCAGTGATGCATACAGGTTTGGAGATGGAAAAGATGGTTTGATTGCAGCATTGACTCTGACACATGCCACTCAGAATAATGCAGATCATTTGCTCCAAGGAGCTTATGTAATTGCGATTTAGGTCATCTTGTTAGAAGTGTTCCCAGAAAAAAAACATCTTTGGTTTTTGCTGTTTATTTAAAGTCTATTGAAACTGCTTGGCTTTTAGCATTACATCTAACCATTTTAATCATAAACCTTTTGTCAGACATATTATTTGTTCAATGCTTGAGCATGGATAGGGGGGTTCTAGTTGGTGTTCCATGCCTATGGGAATGACTATTATCTTTATTTAAGGTACAAAATACACTTGCCATTGATTTTATTGTTAATTAACAATCCTCTAGTACACTCCACTGCTAAAGAAGCATATTTTGTAATCACAGGCCTAGTGGCATAACTAGAGACAAATGCCAACCTGATGAAACATAGGAAAGGCTAGTTGGTGGGAGCTATCTTCAATCAAGATTAGTCAAGTTATTGTAGTTTTTGCTACAAGAATGGGGAAAGATTTAGAGAGGTTGAAGTGTATGCCCTCATAATTGGATAAAATTATTCATAGATGATAGAATTTAGAACTTGTGAGTCCAAAGTGATTGGATGCTCGTTGTAAGGCTAGCAAGAGGGCAAATGGAGAAATTGTAAAAGAAGTAAATGACCTCTTAACCGAGGCAAAATAAATCTCTAAGTTGTTTGAAGAATAATGTAGGAGCATGCCCCTTAAAACCATATTTACTAAGTTCGAATTTGAATTTAAATATGGATAGGTATGATATGGAAAAAATGTGTAAAAAATCTAGCATGGAATTTTTTTGAGTATTCATCTAAATAATACAAATACATTTTTGGTGAATTTCAGCCATAAAATTCAAAGTCAGTCTGGTTCAATTTGGTCAAAAACTCATTGACTTCACTGAATTGTAACTGAGGTGAATAATTCTGCTGATTGAAATTGACCTGAACCTCCAGTTTGGATGAATTTGGTAACTGTGCTTAAAACCATGCCAAGTTGGTCGATATGTTGACATTAATGTTTAGTTGTAGACAACTTAAGAGTGTGAGGCATATTAGAATGTTGTAAAAACTAGTAAACCCTATGACATGGGAGAATAACAAAGCCATGGATCTAAGACTATGCAAAATAGAATACGAGTGAATGAAGAGAATCGAGTACAACATATGGATAGGAAATCATTAGAGTATATTGTAAGGGAAGGTGTTGTATGTAAGATATTTAAGGAACGTCTCAAGGTATATGCCATGGCACTTGGTGTAGAGGAATCTAACTAAATATGGAAAACTGGTGGAAAAGCCAAAGACAAGTGAATTTTATAAACACATGTACTCTATGTAATTAATTCATGGCCCTTTTATGAATTAGAGTGCTAGTTACTTGAATATCTTTTATGCTTTGTTGATATTGTGTGACATGGTTATGCATAAGTTATATTAGAGCCATGGAGATGTGTGAGTGAGCAAGTTTGACATGCTCCTATTTGTTTTTGTTGTTTTTTACAGTTGTTGTGTAAAGCTAAGTGAAGGGCTTCTTGAGGCTAAGGGAAGCCATGTGAACTGAACCATGAGAACATGTCAGCATATGAATTAGTGAGCACGAGAATAGAGCCTTGTTGAAAATGAGTGAGGTGAGATTTGTATATGAAGTCTGCTTGAGTGAGTGAGCAATTTTGACATGCTCCTGTTTGTGTATGTTGTTTTAGCAACTGTTGTGAGAAGCTGAGTGAAGGGATTCTTCAGGCTATGTGAATCCATGGGAGCTGAACCATGAAAGTATGAGAGTTACGAGAACATATAAATTAGTGAACATGAGAATGGAACTTTGTTGAAAATGAGTGAGGTGAGATCTGTATATGGAGTCTGCTTGAATGATGTTCTGTTTGCATAAGAACTAAGTTTTGAAGAACGATTATGTAGGATTGAGATGCTTGTTAGGTTGTGAGGATTGTTGGCCTTTGTGAGAGAGAACTTGAATGCACGTAGTGAAGTTTTTATGAGGGTAGAGCTGTGGTAGTTTTGAGAGCATTTTGAATGAAGCTTTTTGGGTGTGTTATTCTTCCCTAAAAAATTGCAGTTGTTCTCTACTTGTGGATTTTATGAGCCCTTGGAATATTGAAAGTTGTCTTAAAATTACTTGCAAAGTGAGGAAGCTTTGGTTCAACTATGAAAGAAGTAGAGCTAGGCTCTCCACTTAAGATTGTCTCTCTATGTAATATTAATGTTCAACTAATGCTAGTCAAAGTACTAAGAAATCTATGAGAGTATTATGTATACAAACTATATTTTTAAAGCTATTTTGAGAAAAGTTGTTGAAGCTCTGAAACAAAGGAGCACTAAAATATGTGTGATTGTCGATGAAAGCATTTAAAAGTCTACTACAACTGAAAAGGCCTCTCAGCCTCTGGAGTTGGATATATATCCAGTGTCCACATCTTGAAGCAGTTACTGAAGCAGTTACACACTACTGTTTGAGATTGGTACAAATAAACCCTCTCTTATTTGTTTTGACATCATGTGATACATTTTAATTCCTAATAAAGTGATTTGCCTAAGGGCACCTATCAAGTGTCGCCCTTTCTTGTGTTTAGTTTTTTTTCCCTTAGGTAGAAATATAAAGGGGTATAAAAAATGTAAATGAAAAAATGGATACATGCAATATATAGGGAAAATAGGGGTTTTTTAAAATCAGCAAGGCATATTGGGAGAGGGTTAAAAAAAACTATTTTTGGAGGTATTTTCCAATATTTTTTGAAAATAGGGGTATTGTTTCATATGCCACGAACGAACGTGCTATGGCATAGTTTCACTAAGTGAAGACCCCGTGATGATTCTACGACCCCTAGACTCTGCAAGCACAACCAAACAACACTCAAGCAAAGCACTAAGGTAAAAGAACTCTAATGCACTAATCTCAAACAAAAAATCGAAAATGCCATGACAAGAACCTTCTTAAAAAAATTTAGCCTAAAAAAAACATTTATGGTCAGAAATAGAGGTCTAAACAGACTCAGGCAGTGCCAAAGGAGACTCAGCAAATATCAGAATTCACCCAGCAACCAATTATCTTCCACAAAAAGGCAAAAGCAAGGGCATATGTGACTGTTCGCAGTAAACCCGCGTGTATACATGGAAATCACAGAGGAATCCGCGTGTATACGTGACTGTGAGTTAAAAACTCACGTACAGGAAGAAAAGTGTATAAATTCAAGGCAAACAGACAGGCTGAGACAAACTTCACACCAATCAGACTCTACCAGGCATACATGCCCCTAGACCTAACACAGAAACAAGAGAGAAAGAGAAATTCAATTTCATTGAATGCTGATAAAACAACCCCCAAAGGACAACTACTAGGAACTCCCCAGCGGAGTCGCCAATTCTGTTATGGAGAGAAATTCCTATGGCTTGGGGTACCACAATAGACAGCTTGACTCTAGAAATCAATCCTTTCCAATATGCAATAGAAATTAAATGTCTAACACTAAAGGACCAGACCTCGTAGCTTATTTCGGACGGTTGAAGTAGATCCCCGTTGAGATTTCCAATCTTCAGCTTGAATTGATATATTACTTCCTCAACAACAAGTAAACAATACAAGCATTCTATATATCATGGTGTTAGATCTATTATAGCATATATAATCAATAATGTAAAAACATTTGACATAATCCAATGGATAAAATATCCATTCAAACACACATTATTGGACAAGAAAAGATATTTCTATTAATATAAATCAAAGATTACAAGATACAACCTCTGACGGCACGTCTGCGAACCGGAGAAACTGAATCCCCCACTTGGGCCTCCACCACTTCAATCCTCCATCTCTCGATAGCAAGCTCACAAGAAAAAGGCAAGCTTGAGAAGAACACAAAAGTGCTCCAAGGGACAAAGGGATGCAGACTCAAGCATAAGTTCCGGCAACAATGGAATATAGTTTCTTTGCTCTCAATTCTCTCTTATGCCTTCAATGTACCAAGGGGTTCCTTATATAGCTTTTCAAAGGGGTAATGAAAGGTCGAATCCGAGCGATCTCAAGGCATAGGGAAGGCTAGGAGTCAAATGAGTCGGATCCATGTCAAGGAAAACTCCAAAAGGATTTGGATTATGCACACATCACGATTCACGCAGTTTTAGTGGTCAAACCCGCGTATATATGCGCTTATAGGTTTAAAAGTCGCGTGTATCATTTTTCATATGTTTTTAGGGATGATCAAGTAAACATCAAAGGACAAAAAATGGTCCATGGGGTCTAAGGAGTCTGTAGTGGGACAGGGGAAGGCCATACAAAGTGTGATTCACCTGGAGTGGTGAAATCAGCTATAACAATGTTATAGACGTATTGAATGGTTTGAGTTGGGTCTTGTTCTCTGCAACCGCAGGATCACAAATATTCCATAGAAATGGGGTGATTTAGTTGTTTTTTATCCCATGTGCAACTACTGGTGATGGTAAAAAAAGGATGGGTCCATAATTTTAACGGGATAGAAAATTTCAAACAACTGACAATTGACCTAAAATGGTTTGGCATGCAAGTGGTTTACATCACTATAGGTGTGGGGACTAGGTGGACATGTGTTCAAAATTCATAAGGCTATCACATATGTGATGTGCTTTTTTAGGTGTTTCCTATGATTCCAATTAACCTACATGGTTTTGGAAAAAAACACAACTCCTAATGGATTGGCATTTTAACACAAAAGGAAGGCGAGGAGTTACCACTAAAAACATGCCATGTGTCCAATTTTGTCCTTTATAAGTCCTCAGTGAGACAAATTAACTTCATTTCATTTTGTCAAGGATTTATCAATCTCCACCATTGATCTATCGATGCACTTTTTTATTAGCTCGCTCCTTTTTATCTCACGATCATCTTCCCAGTGATCTATTAATAATAACCATTAATATTTAGATTGACTTTACTTACTAGATATGCACTTTTCCTCTATCTCCCGAGTACTTTACCCATGTGTTATTCATCATAACCATCTATTTGGAAACATATTGACAATAATTTATGTGGGTCCATTAGTTTCAGTTAATGGGCATGGTTTTTTCCAAACCACAACTCCCAATGGCTTGGCAGTTTTCTACAAAAGGTTTGGTGATGAGTTACCACTGGAAACATGCCACGTGTCTAGTTTTTGTCATGTCTAACTCCTCGATGAGATAAACTAACATCACATAATTTTGTCGATCATATATTAACCTCCACAAGGGATCACTAGGCTGTGTTAATATTTCTCTGATTTCTATTCTTGATGCATCGATATGTACATGAAACTTGATCGACCAATTTGGGAATCATAATATGGTTAGTTCAACTAATTTTTTCTTTAAAATGTTGAATGATATGTCGCATTCGTCGTGGAATGCCCCATATATTGATTAGACAACTATATGACATGATGGACCTGATTATATGATATTACTATACTTTATGATGATATTTTTTCTTGTTTAAAGATGGCAATATATGATTGATTTTATTTGTGTAGATAATATGTAAAAGATATAATGTTGTATGTGGATACCACTTTATTTATGATATGGTCGACTAAAATATTAAAGATCATGCACACATGTGATGGATTATATTGCATACAAATGATGATGATCAAATGGAAATATTTATGGTGTTACTATGTTTGTGTGATTACAATGTTGCGATTATCATTGGATTCCTTTATTTCACAATGACAATATATGTTTAAATGTTTTCATTATTAAAATGCTAAATATAGGATATGATACATAGATCCCATGTTATGATGTGATTGATTGAATTATTATGTGTCATGTGTAGCTGTGATGATGACATATAAAAAGAAATGATGATGATGATGATGTAGATCAATTGATGATCAAGTGGAAATGCTTGTTATAAATGTGTATTTTGAAAAATACTAACCCACACGGCACATGCGCTAAGTGATAGCTCGGTATAGAATATGATGTGTGGATAAGTACTTACTTATGGAAGAAACCTTATTGACCAAACTGATGATATGACGACACATTCAGATAATCTCGATAGCAACAAGATATGATTTTTTGATAGGGTATAGACCCAGTATGTTGAGAGGGATGGAAGTGTTTCCCACCCTATGTTGTATGATACCTGAGGTCGTGGAAGGGCTGTGCTGAGTCATGCTTCCCTATATGTTTGATGACAATGGTCGAATGCCTGCTAGGGGAGGCTAGGTCCGCTATTTAGCAGACACTACCACTCTCAGGTTCTATATGTGGCCAGGTTGGTGAAGTGGATGGCACATCTTTACTAGCAGAGGAAGGGTAGGGAGGATGCGGAAGTAGGTTAGGATGGGAGGATATGTCGGCTAGTAGTGTTTGGAGGTGAGTGTTATGACACCAAGATAGTAGTAATGAGTACGCTTTCCTTGAGAATAATTGATTGATTATCTATATTATTAATTTAAAGTATATTGATGTTATAACTTAACTGGTTAATTATTTAAAGGTTTCTCATGCTAAAATAATTATGTTGGTTGTATGTTGATACGGTTATATCTATGTGATCGTCATGTATTGTATGTATGGTTATCCTATGTGCACAAATGATTATTATTTTGTTAGTTAGTATATATGCATGGATGACATGATGTTTTCTTATAGTACATATATGATCTATGTGTATGCTGGCCACGCATGCAAACCTTGTACATGTACACTAGTATTGATGTGATAAAATACTATAATGTTGTTCTAGATAAGATTTAGTTGTGCATTAATCAGGTTTGAATGATAGTTGTTTAATCATGTGTATATAAATAACCAATCAATTAGTTTATCTATTAGTTACGTTTAAGTGATTCACTAGGAAATAATTGTTTGTTGTCAAGAGAGAATTGTCATAAGAAAATTGTTGCATTTAGTATAACTATTGTTTTATGAATACAAATAGTGTTTTGTTAGCATGTTGATCATTATGTTTGAATAGTTAGAGGTGTTTTGTTTAGAAGTGATGGATGTTGTAATTATAACAATCACAGTTGTATTTATTTATCTATTTATTATTATTATTATTATTAACGATGAGTTTCATTATTGTTTCGAATAAGTTATTTATTTATTTATTTGGATTGTTAATAAAATATTATTTTTTAAAGTGATTGGTTGATTTAGTGCTATTATATTATATTTATTGATTATTAAACTTTATTTCTGAATGGGAGGATATGTTAGCTAGTATTGTTTGGAGGTGACTGTTATGACACCAAGATAGTAGTAATGAGTACGTTTTCCTTGAGAATAATTGATTGATTAACTATTATGAATTTAAAGTATATTGATGTTATAACTTAGCTAGTTAATTATGTAAAGGTTTCTCATGCTAAAATAATTATGTTGGTTGTATGTTGATATGGTTATATCTATGTGATCGTCATGTATTGTATGTATGGTTCTCCTATGTGCACAAATGATTATTATTTTGTCAGTTAGTATATATGCATGGATGATATGATGTTTTCTTATAGTACATATATGATCTATGCGTACACTGGCCACACATGCAAACCTTGTGCATGTACACTAGTATTGATGTGATAAAATACTGTAATGTTGTTCTAGATAAGATTTAGTTGTGCATTAATCAGGTTTGAATGATAGTTGTTTAATCATGTGTATATAAATAACCGATCAATTAGTTTATCTATTAGTTATGTTTAAGTGATTCACTAGGAAATAATTGTTTGTTGTCGAGACACAATTGTCATAAGAAAATCGTTGCATTTAGTATAATTATTGTTTTATGTATACAAATAGTGTTTTGTTAGCATGTTATCATTCTATTTGAATAGTCAGAGGTGTTTTGTTTAGAAGTGATGGATGTTGTAATTATAACAATCATAGTTGTATTTATTTATCTATTTATTATTATTATTATTATTATTAACGATGAGTTTCATTATTGTTTCGAATAAGTTATTTATTTATTTATTTGGATTGTTGAATAGAATATTATTTTTTAAAGTGATTGGTTGATTTAGTGCTATTATATTATATTTATTGATTATTAAACTTTATTTGTGAATGAGAACATCATTTGTTGAATCTAGGTTGATTTAAAAATATATATATATATATATAAGCATCCTCATCATTATTTAGGTCAAGTTCTATTTATTTATTATATTATCTTAAACATTTAAAGAAGAGGTGGTGGGTAATTTTATGATACTTAACTTGTCTTGAAAGTGAATAAGACAACCCATGATTATCTTGCATTAAAATAAGCCATAGGAAGTCACATCAAAATGTAAAACTTAAATGAACATTTAACCATTTGACTTGCAAAAAGAATGAGAAATCCTAGAACTAATATTATAATTATTTTGTAGTTGGTTAGTGTGATTCTATTAATGGTCTAGAATCCCAAGAACATGGGAGAGATCAGGCGGCGGAGTAAGAATGAAGTTAGGTGGGGAAAATTGGTATATAGGAGAGGTTGGATGGAGAAAGGGGGGGTTGTTTTTCTTTGGAAGAATTAGAATTCGTATTTTTTTGGAGAAATGAGGAAGACCGAGGAGGAGGAGGGGGTTACGTGGGCGATTTGAGGAAGTGGGAAACTGAAAGGAAAAGGGTGAAACTACATTATTGATTGAGGGATTTTGAACTAAGGAAAGCTTCTATGGGGATTATCAAACTGTGGGCTGAGGGGGTAGGAAACCTGTTGGTATCCTAGGGTCAGCACGATAAGCTGGTCGGAAGGGTGGTTTATTGGTTTGGTTACTATGGATTGGTCAAAAGGAGCTACTAGATAAGGATTCGGGAGCTACTCAAACTACTTACAACCATACACAAATGAGGTATTTTTACGTGTGAAATTTTGTTGATTATTTCAATTGAAAGTAAGCTATTTCATGAAATAATTGTATGTACATATGCAAAATAGTTGGTTGATTGAAAATTTGACTTACTGAAATTCTAGAATATTGAAGACCAAATATTAAACCATATCATTTTTTTGTAAAAATCATACTCATATTAAAATTTAAATTTACTTCAAAGGAAATCTCATACATAACATTTACTAGAATGGGGTTAGTGCCCTTCTAAATGGAAGAGAACTACATAATGGTATCAAAGCTATTGATTCAAAAATCGGAACCTTAAGAGTCTACTAAAATTAGTTAAAAAAAAGGAAAAAAATTGAAATGAGAATAGAATTTGATTTTTAAAATTGAATGAATACGTTTATCAAGCCACTGGTTATTAGCCAGCCATTTACATCATTTGAAAACATTATGTTATATAAAATTGATGTATATTATCATATAAATCCTCTGAACCATCCGATAAATCCATTTATAACATATTATTTTTTAGACTGAGATATATGGGGCCTACGTTTCGAAAGAACTGCTTCAAATTTGATGTAGTGCATCGTTAGGAGTAAAGGTTGCCACAAGTTTCAATCTGTTTAGGATGCGATTTTCTACCAAATCCTATTTGCTGGAAAATTAAATTGGGTTACCAATTGTACGGACTAGAAGATAATGAATTCTAAACGGTTAAGTTTCTTCTTTGATCCGCAAAAATATTTCTTACCCCTATTGTCTTGAAATATCTTCATCATAGGTTTTTTTTTTCAGAAGAAAAAATCAGTCCTTGATATTCTTTATTAAGAATCAAAGGGCTTTGGTGACAGCCACCCCAAGGGGGAATACATCAGCATATAAAACATAAAACATCATCAAATAATACATTGCAAATGTCATAGAATCGTGACCAGAATGTGTCTGGGGGGAATGGAATACAAAATAAAAGTGATCCCATCAGAAATCTGCCTCATCATGTTAATGATCATACATCATCATTCCTACCAATCGGGAAACATGGGACCAGATCTGCGGTCCAAAAGGAGCACTCTATCCACGAACATCACATGTCTCTAAAGTAGGGGAGATATCCCCGAGACTCACTCAAAGGAGCCTGAATGAGTCCTCAGTGACCAAAAGGTCATCAATATATTCAAAAAATAGCCAGAACCTGGAGATTATGAGAGTGCTAGTTTTGAAAGACGGTCTGCAGCCCCATTGTATTCCCGATAGATATGAATGATGGAGAGATCATAGAAGCTCTTGAGAAGCTTTTGTGTCTCCCTGCACCAGTGATAGAGCTCTGGTGGGGAGAGAGAAGATATACTTGTAGCCCAGTGGATAATGACCTGTGAGTCACCATAAATGCGGGCTAATGGTATTCCCATCATTTGGGATGAGTGCAGAGTTGCCCAAAGTCCAAGGAGTTCAGCTTTTGTATTGGATCCATGTCCAATCCCCAGAGCAAATTCTAGACGGTGATTCTCATTGATATGCACACAATAGCCAATACCCGCTGCTGATGATGTTGATGCACCATCGAAGAAGCCACAAGGATAGATCATAGGTGGTTTAGGCCCAATATTTCTGGTAGATTTTATTTTTCTTCCCATAGAGTTAGGCCGTGAGGAGGATAATTGTGCAGCGTATAGAATCTGGTGCAGTACACTTAAAATATTAACCTTGAAACCATCAAATACAGCTCTGTTACGGGCTTTCCAAATAGACCAAATTGCAAAATGTGGGAGGTAATAACGTGCTGAGTTGTGATGGTAGGTGGCAGCCCAATCATCAAAAAAATATGATATGGATTCAGCAGCAGGAGGTGTACGAAGCTGCAATTGTTCACAAACAGCCCCCCAAATACATTTCCATATCGGACAGCTGATGAAAATGTGGTTGACAGTCTCCATATTTGCAAAACACATTGAACATATGCCCAGCCCAATATTCCCCTTCTTTTGTAAATTGTCCCAGGTGATTATTTTATTATATAAAACCAGCCAAGTAAAACATCCAATCTTCCTCGGAAGGGAGCACGAACAAAGGAGAGTGTACTGTCGACAGCCCGGATCCTGTAGATGTGTTTTTACAATACAGTCATACATTTTCTCAGCAGTGATCACCCCATTTTGTTTATTATATTCCCAAATCAGTGAGTCTGGTTCAGATGATAATCTAATGCCGTTCAGATTCAGGCATCTGATAAAAGAGTTCCAAACATTTTTCCACTCCCCTTCCAGATATAAATCTTCAGCAGTATACCAGTAGTGATGAGCATCTAATAATGAATTATGAGCCTGAGCAAGTGTGGAAATTCCCAAGTCATCCAAATAAGTTCGCAGTTCAACAGGGAAGGGTAAGGAAGCAGGGTTTCCCATCACAGGGACAATACCAAGCAGGATATCATTACCATCCCCAACTTGCCAAGTAAGGTGGGAACCCATCCAAGGCATGGTTTGTATAAACCCCCTCCAGATAGCTGAAACACCCCTAGTATTGAACTTTTTCATCTGGAGCCAAGAGATGACAGTGGACTGCCTCAAATACTTTGAAATAAGAACTCTGTGCCAAAGACTATCTTTGAAGAGGACTCTCCAAAAGGTCTTAAGTCGGAGAGCAATGCTGAACCAAAGAAAATTCTTGATTCCCCATCCATTAAAATGCTTTGGCCAAGATAAATCCATCCAGCTGGAAAGATGGTATTTATGTGAATGCTCTGAAGATCCCCAAAGGAAAGAAAATGGAATGCTTCTGAGTTTATGTAATATGGAAACTGGCAAAGGAGCTAAACCCATCCAGTAAACAGGGATGCTAGAGAGAACAGATTGTACCAGCACCAACCTGCCTCCCAAAGAGAGTAGCTTGTGGGTCCACAGACTGATTTTTTTTTCAAATTTCTGTACAAGCCAAAGCCAATCCTTGACCCTATACCCCAAGGGTTTGATGTAAAAGCCAAGATACTTGAAACCCCCAGAGAGAGGAAGCAATTTAAAGGGGACAACACAGGAGAGATTAAAGAGTTCAGGTGCGGGTATGCAGTTATGGAGAAGGACGGATTTATCCAGACTAATGGACATGCCAGATGCTTTGCAAAAGGTATCAAGAATCACTTCAAAGGCTGCCCATTCTTGAAGTGTACCCATACCCAAGAGGATAACATCGTCAACAAAGAGAAGGTGCGTCAGGGTGAGAGAAGAGGTAATTTTGACACCACGGATAAGACCTTGCCGACAAGCATCAACAATTAACAGACTGAGGCCTTCAATGACTAGGATGAAGAGCAAGGGGGAAAGAGGACATCCTTGACGAATGCCTCGAGAGGCAGGAAAAAATTTATGGGCAATCCGTTGACAAGTACAGCAAAGGTAGCAGAGGATATACAACCCATAATCCAGTTTACTGTTAGAAGTGGTGCACCAATCTGAATAAGGATAAGGCGAATAAAGGTCCAGTTAACCCTGTCAAAAGCCTTTATGAGGTCCAGCTTGAGGATAAAAGCACAGATATTTTTGGATTTGATAGAGTGTAGAGATTGAACTTGAACAACGCCAATAGGATCAACAATCTGGCGATTATTGAGGAACCCATATTGTTCCTGTGATATACCGGAGTCCAGGAAGGGCTTTAATCTGACCGCAATGACTTTGGATATAAGTTTATACAGTATATTGCAGAGAGAATTTGTTCGAAAGTCAGCATAAGTCTGAGGCTTGTCCTTCTTGGGTATGAGATCAATAAAAGTAGAGTTCAGAGAAATAGGAATGTTTCCCGAGACTCTGGTCAAATCCACTGCTGAGAGAAGATCCGCCCCCATGAGATCAAAGAAATGTAGGTAGAACTCAACTGGCCATCCATCCTGTCCCGGGCTTCTATCTTTTCTAAAATATTTCAGGGCATGTTCAACTTCCCCAAGAGAGACCTAGCAGGAAAGGGTTGCATCCTGATCTGCAGAAATCATCCGGGGGTAAAGAAAGGTAACCTTTAGTTGGTGTTGGAGACAAGTACCCCCATCATCCTTGAAAATATTAGCAAAGTGAGATACAAAAAGAGTTTTTAATGTGGTTTCCTCCTCATGAGTAGTACCCGCCTCATCAGAGAGAGACCAAATAGTGTTTTGGTTTCTCCGACCAGTGGCAAGCATATGAAAGTATTTTGTGTTAGAGTCTCACTACAGGTCCCATTTAGACCTACTTTTCAGTTGCCAGGTGAGAAGAGAATGATTCAGTATCAACTTCCTCTCAGATCTGAGATGGGTAAGATGAGACAAATCACCTTCAGATAAAATACCACAGGAAGAGTGTGAGAGGAGGGAGGAGATGGAATTTTCAATATTGATTAAGTCTCCATCCATAAGGGCCTGCTTATGCTTGATCCACAGTTTTGCTACTGGTTTGAGAGTGCGCAGCTTGTAAAGGAGAGAGTCAAGTGCAGAATCAGATTCAGTCTGGGAGAGAAAGCGCCATTTGGAAGACACCCAGTCCAAAAAATCCTGATCATTCAGCCAAGACCTATTAAACTTGAATGGATAGTTGAATGAGTTCATGTGCTTGTCCCATTCCAGAATGATAGGATAGTGATCAGAAATATCCGTACAGTGGGTCCAAACTCGGTGGGTTCCAAGCAGAGGGACTAAGGCACCCGAGATCAAAAAATAGTCCAGTATTTTGCAAATGCTATTAGATCCAACACGACCATTTCGCCATGTAGGGCCAGAAGATGTGGAAGCCAAGTCCCGTAAGTCAAGGGAGTCAAAAAGTGTAAGGAAGTACCCTGAAAGGGGATCTGGTGTGGGGTTGTGACCCCAAACTTCAGATGAGTGCAATATCAAGTTAAGATCACCACCAAGTATCAGGTTGGGGGAGGTGCGAAAGCCACTGGCGAGTGCAGTATCCCAAAAGGCTTCACGGTTCTTGTAGGGTCCATAAGTATTGATGATAGATAAAGGGTAAGAGAGACCACTGAAAGATGCCTGAAGGAGAATTCCAACACATGTATGATAAGCACGGCAACAAAATTTTTGTGGGTCCCAGGAAGTGAGGAGACCACTAGAGAGTCCATTGGAATCAGTGGCACAAAACTCCCACTTGGGGAAAAGCTTAGAGAAAGCGTATAATGAAGGGAAGGTGCTGCACATGGTTTCTTGGAGAAGGACCATGTCAGGACTGAGGGAGTGGAAGAAGGTGCGGAGGCGATGAAGCTTGGCCTTACCTCCTAGGCCTCGGACATTAAGGGAGATAATCTTCATGGGGCATCTTGGTGGGGAGACAATGCTCTAATTCCCCGGGCAGCTTCAGCTTCACGAATGCGGGCAGAAAGGGGTATGTAAGGGGGAGAGGTAGTGGAGAGTTTCTTGTTCCCCTTATTTTTACGAATAGTAACATTGGAGAAACGAATGGAGTTCAGAGGTAAAGTAGTGGGGGAGGTTGGAGTAGAAGCAGTGAAGATGGAGAGGGTGTGTTTGAGGGAAGGATCCGAGAACGATGGTGTTGCAGTAGGACTGGAGGGAGAAGGAGGGTGAGTAGGTGAGGTGTCCCGGGTATCCAGAGGAGGGAAATCAGCTAATGAGGAGAGGGAGGGTACCGGGGCGTCAAAAGAGGAGGTAACCAGGGATAATGATGAGACAGGCGAGGATGTTGGTATAGGATTATGGGTAGTTTCCACCGAGGTAAGGCAGGGTGAGGAAGCAGCCTCAATATGTACATCAGCCAACGAAAGAGTGGGAGAATCCTCCAGAGCAAGAGATGGTGATCGGGAGGCGTGATACAGCTCACCCAGGGTGGACGAGGACACTCCAGTCAATGCGTCAACTATCGGTGTAAAGGGAGGAGTCTCATGCTCAGAAAAAGGTGGTCGAGAGGTTTTTGATAGGGAATCCTTGGAGTGTGACAAAATAAGACCATCAATATCATTAAGATAAGATTGAGAAACTAACTCAGATGGAAAGGAGGACCTATCATGTGTACCTGGTGGCGACCGAGATAAGTTGTGGTTTTTTATACCAGGTGACAGGTGTGAGTCAGAACCCGAATCATCGACATTTGCGCACAGAGAGAGACATTGTCGCCTCAGATGTCCAGTCTCGTGACAAATATTACACCTGAAAGGAACTCTGAGATAATCCAGCTTTTGTATAATTAAACGTTCCCTGCAGAGTATTTTGACATCCGCAGGTAACCCAGACGATATATCCATTTCTACAAGGACTTTTGCAACTCTTTTATCAAAAACCAGTAAGAAATCAGGCTCGACCACCACGAACCTTCCGATGGTGTTGGCGATACCCTCCAGCACATTTTTGTTCCATAATGGGAAGGGTAAATGGGGAAGCAATACCCATAAGTGTCGCTTGGCAATCCGTTCTTTAAGTGGATCAAACCGAGGGTGCCAACGGTCCAGCACCAAAGAGCCAGACCCCATACGCCAAATACCTTCTAATATCTACGAACAGTGGGCCTCTTCAAGAAAAACAAAGACGATCCATCCCCTAGATAATAAACTGATCGTGGGGACATAGTTAATAAGTGGTTTCCAGTTCAAATTTGCCCAATCGATCCATTCCGACCTATTCATGCGAGCGTACTCAAGACGCCCAATCAGAGCACGTTTGCAGAGGGTAGACACTCTATCCATGTAGATATCGTGGCCAAGGACATATCTGTAACGCCCCTCGTGGGCCTTGATATGCTTTGCATTCCTTTTCCGTCAGGAACGGGACCGGGGGTTTTGTTCCTGCATATTGTGTCAGATGCAGAGACTATCAATATATGTTCGGAAATCGTGGAGTCCACCATAGCCGGTTCCCCAGAGAAGATGCGACCACCACTTGTTCCTCGAATGCCAGGTCGCAAAAATTCAAACCCTCGAGTGGTAAGCAAAAGAGACAGAAATAAGTTCCGGAAACCGTGACCAGATCTCGGAGAAGAGAACCA
Organism: Pseudotsuga menziesii; assembly: GCA_001517045.1. Classification (NCBI taxonomy): domain Eukaryota; kingdom Viridiplantae; phylum Streptophyta; class Pinopsida; order Pinales; family Pinaceae; genus Pseudotsuga; species Pseudotsuga menziesii. The sequence goes on from LPNX010916777.1 coordinate 943,064, forward strand.
TCAAAGTGCCATGCTAAACCCTAGCAAGGGTAAAGAAAACCGAGAACCTTCTCGATGAAACCATAAGGGAAGTGGCTGGAGGACAGGAAAAAAAAATAGACCCACTAGTAACCCAGGTCAATACCCCATAAGAGTGATAGAGACAATGAGATAGAGCACGTGATACCCAGGTAGTGGCAGGGCACACAATGGTGGAGACTGGGCACGTGATATCAATTTCCCTGTGATACCAGGGTACCCAAATCAATCATCACGACAAAAAGACAGACGATGGTAAAAAAACCAAAAAGTTAATGATAACCTAGCAAGGTGTCTGTACCCAGAAAAAATTCCGAGCGCTATCAGTCTGTAAGCGAAAATATTCCCACTTTTTTTATCCTTGGTTGGTACTAGTCCCCCAACTAAGGGGAGGGACTCCAAGAGACTGACCGCACCAGTCAACCCTGCTAACCGGAAGGAAACCCAAGTACAGGACTAGGAAAGGGAGAGTAAAACACCATGAAAGGAGCATGGGGGTAGAATGTGCGTAACGACCTTCCAAATAGTGACAAACCAGTTAACGCTAAGAGCCACATCTTCTTTCACTGTGCGGTCGAACTGGTTCAGTGTCTAGTAAGCTGCGGTCTTCTTCATCATAGGTTAAATCATGATGAAGAACATATCTACTATAGAAAGTGTGGTTTAATAGGATTTTACTTTTTATTTATTAGATTGCTTTTGGGATTATAGATTAATTCAGAAATAATGACACAAGTAAAGTGATCTAATCGTATCCTAAATCAAGCAACTGAGAATTAAAATGTGTAGGAATTAAGGTGTATCTATTTATAATTTAGTTATTTTAAGAATATTCAACCAGAGAGATAGAGATGAAGAGAATAGAGGCCACAAGCAACAAGAAGTGACATTCTACAAGCCCCTGTCGTGGTTGCTGAAAAAGGCACATGAGCTTTTCATCTTCTCCAATACTGGAATACTCTACTACTTTTCCAACTGCATGTTTTCTATATGCCATCATGCTTCCATTCCTGTAATTGTCTACTCTATTTTTTATGGATAAAAATAACGGATATATCCCAATATATTAAAAATTGATAAGTGCACGGATATATTATTTCGGTTTCACGGTTCTGATCAAACTAAATAGGTTGTTAAGCTTTATTTTCTACAATTCCACGCCTTTTATTTGTTTTTTTTGTTTGATGGTGCCCAAAACTATAAGGATAGATAAATTTACCCGAAAGAATAGAATTTACCCGAAAGAACATTTCAAAAAACCTTTTCTTCAAATAACTATAGTATGGAACCAGAAATACTAACAAGAGTATTTTCCCAATCTACATGGAAATTTCAGGTAATTATTGTATTTTGTATTGAAATATATGAATGTATGAATCGATTGAAAGGACTTGTAAAGTGAACCTAGTTACCGGTCCTTACCGCAACACCAGAGTGCCAAACTTATGAGTTTTTGAAAAAAGAGAGTATTTATTATAATCATGTAAGTATCTTTGAAGAGATGATTTTTAAGGGGATAAAAATCTAACCAGATAAAAATAAAAATCAAAGTAAGGAAGACAAGGATATGGTAAGTAATTGTATTAGTTAGCTTATTAATTGAAAGCATTCAGAGCATGTGGCCGGATCATAAGAGATATCATAGGTAAACAATGATTGCGAGGCCGTCCTTTCTTTTACTACTGGCCCTGCATTTACGCGACTTCGTAATGGTGTTCAATCAATACCCAGTGCCCACCTTCAACACTTTTCAATTTATTTTTCTCTTAATTTTTTTACAGCATTTAAGATGCTTATCTTTTCGTGGTGTGGGATACCCGAGGTCCCTTATCAGAGCTCAATAAATTTCCAACTGCATTTAGTCCATCCATGTCCTTCCCATTAAAAACTGTCCCTTTACAAGGATCGGGAGTCGGGACCTAAGATTATCTGAGGAGACCACTGACCAGCATCCTTTTTTTGATAGAGTCTAGAGTCTAATGACAAGGGGAACTTCATATATAAATGCACCTTTCAATTCGGGTTGGATATAATTTTAGGCACTGACCACCGAATCTGGAGGGAGGCTATAGCCGGCTTACAATTATTGACTTCCGAACCGACCATTTGCACCGATCGGACGACCGCGGTCACGTCCGACGACCGCGATCGTCCAATCGGTGCAAATGGTCGGTTCAATAGGATTTACTATTTGCTATGCATTTATTGACGATATTAATGAGTGGGTTCCGTTTCGAAATTAGATGTAATTAATTTCACGGGCTTGGTATTATTAAATATTTGCTCTATTTTATGAGAGTTGTTATTATCTGTCCTCCATACATTGCAGTCAGCGTTTTATTTATAGATGGCTTTATTAAGTCATATCACCACGGATACTTTTTTTTTTCAGAGGAAAAAATACCAGTCTTTGATATTCATATGAATCAAAAAGACATATTAAACATTGCATGAGACTGTCCAGACTGTCCATGTTCTTCACCACCAGCCATATGGAAGTCCATCATCACAAAAAAACATACAATGCGACCAACTGAACAGCATACAAACCTACCAACTGAACAGCATACAAACTGAACAGCAATCATACATAAACAATACATACAGACAGAACAGCCAGCAATAACAGCAAGAAGAAGAAAACTAAGTCTATTCATATAAAGAATTATTCATCATCCCTGAAGGTTCAGGTCAGATATACCTTCTATCAGTAGTGTCCTTTAAACATATCCTCCCAGGAAATCAAAGCAACCAGTTGAAGATCAATTCCAGACAGGCAGTAAAAGGAATACAAAATATCACATGTCCGGATGCTACAGGATAAATAGAACAGCCATCAAAATAAATAGAATAGCCATCAAAATAGGGAGAAAGGACCCTCCCCAATAGCCAAACCATCCAAATATTCCGAGAAATATCCATAACCCAGATTCATTTTAAGTTCCTTCTTTGATAGATCATCAGCTAGCTTGTTGAGTTCCCGATATATATGTTTGAAGGTCACAGGTGGGGCCAAGTGCAGCATTGAAAAGATTTCATCACACCAATGTTTCAATGTGGGTATATTAAGGGTGGAAAGTTTTCTCACCCATGATATAACCACCATTGAATCACCAAAGATCATGTGAACGGGCAATCCCATCAGCTTGCAAACTCTGAGTACAGACCATAGAGCCAGCAGTTCCGCACGAGTATTGGAGCATAATCCACAGCCCACAGAAAAACAAAAGTAATGGGTTTCACTTATATAGATCACGAAACCAGCACCTCCCATATTCCTTTGTGCCGCACCATCAAAGTAAGCAACTGGGAAGACATGAACAGGCCTAGAACCTATCTGCCTATGCTTTATTTTTGGATGAGGCACAGGGTAAAGGGCATACAGACACTCGATCCGAGAGATAAGCAGGGAGGCAAGAGGTTTCCCATCTTCAAAAATGCAGTGATTACGGAGGAGCCACAGGGACCAGAAAATAATTATAGGGATATACCGATAAGAAACAGATAGTGCATGATTGCTGAACCAGTGATCCAGGAAAGACAACACAGAGTCATGTGGGGAGAAGGTAAAGCCCAGACTTCTCGAGAAGTAGGTGAATATGTTCACTGCAAAGGGACACATAAGGAATAGATGATCACAGCCCTCTAATTTATTTTCACAAAATACACTTCTGCTAGGACCATTGAACCCACGAGACTGCAAATGTTCCCAGGTGAGAATTCTATCCCTGACCAGCAACCAAGTAAAGCATATGAACTTCAGCGGAAGCTTTAATGACCAAAGTATAGACAAGACCGGGTTATGTTCCTCCACATAAAAGTTTTTTACAATACAGTCATAGCCAATAGATGCACAGATAGGACGTGCATAGTTCCCATAGGACCACAAGAGCTTATCATTTTCCTCCTTTAATCTGATCCTATTGAATTCGAGTCCCTTTATATATAAACTCCACTGATAACTCCAAACATCACATAAATCTAATTCCTCGGCAGAGAACCAGTGTCCTGTTGAATGATTTAATGCCTGATCAAGAGTGGTAATGCCATAGTCATCCAGATAAGTCCTCAAATCATCAGATAGGATAAAATTACAGCCCAAGCCAACAATTGGATCCGCTCCAACTCTGACCTCAGAACCATTCCCAACCTGCCATGTAAGTCCACTTCCAATCCAATGCAAAGTTTTTAAAAAGCCCATCCAGATAGGGGATACCTTCCAAAGTCTGTACTTTTTGAGCCTGCACCAGGACTGAAGTGATAAATTATTCATATATTTGGTTCTCAGAAGTTGGTTCCAAATACCAGGAGTGTTCATGGCATACCAAAAATTCTTCATCCTTAATGAACAACAAAAGTGTGGAAGGTGTTTGATACCCCAACCTCCCAGTGAAATAGGACGAGCCAACAAATGCCAATCAACCAGGTGAAACTTTTTCTTTTTGGCAGAGGACCCCCAAAGGAAAGAGAAGATAAGAATCCTTAGTTTGTCCAGGATGGATGCAGGGATAGGGAAAAGTGCACACCAATAGACCGGAAAGCTGGTAAGTACAGAACGGACTAAGACCAATCGACCACCCAAGGATAAAATCCTGTTGGACTAGTGATTAATATGAGATTCAAACTTTGAGAGAAGCCAACACCGGTCCTTAACAAGGTAGCCAGAGGGCTTTAGGAAAAAGCCAAGGTAAGTAAAGCCAAGGTTGAGGTGAGCAAAGCGGTATGGCATAATATCTGAAATTCTTCTTAATACCTCATCATCCACATCAGAGTGAAGGAAACTGGATTTGTTCATATTGATCTTCATACCAGAGGCCTCACAGAAAGTATCAAGAATAACCTTAAATGCAATCCAATCCTCAAAAGTGCCAAACCCAAAAAGAATCACATCATCTACAAATAGTAGATGTGTGAGAGCAAGATGTTCCGAGATCTTGATACCTTTGATAAGTCCATTCCGCTTAGCATCTGCAATCAGAAGGCTAAGACCTTCGATGACTAAAATAAAAAGCAATGGTGACAATGGACAGCCCTGTCGAATGCCCCAGGAAGCTGGAATGTTGTAGATCAACTCCCAGTTCCAATTTTATGCTGAACTCCATACATTTATTACCATCGCCGATACACTCCAACCATCTATTACAATCGCTCATACCTAGGAAAAATAAAATATAGAATTGTTGGACATGAATCCGTTCAAGGGATGCGAACTCCATGCAGGTATCACTTTGCCATATGAATCAGTGCATCTGCGCAAAGGGATGCATGTATCAGTGTGCCGTGTTAATTTGCTTTTCTACTGGAAATAATAATGGTGAACAACTTGTACAATTAAACTCTCGGTATGCTATGTTGAAATATGACGGTTTACTACACACAGACTTGGGTTGGGTTGGGTTGGGTTGATTGAATGGTTATTTTTATCTTTAGGGTAAGTTGTGGAGACTCAGTCATGAAGTTTTTATTAAGGGAGTCGACCAGTCTTTCCTGGTTCAATCATTTTAGGTAAGGAGAGCGAGCATGCCATCTTGGTGAATAAAGCAACATTTGAACATATCGGCATTCTTGGGATAAGAAACCAATGCATTCATGCACGTTCACAATTTGTAAGCCTACAAATATGTTTATTTTTGAAATCCATATTTATATCATAAAATAAAATAGTGAATTTCAATTTTAAATCCAGCTTCGAAGTGGCGGGATCCAATTTTTTACTACACATGTGTGTCATATGAGAGAGGAATAGACCGTGAGTGGGACTATCCCATCCAAAAAGAACTTAAACCATCTCCTTCTGTATGTATTTATGAGCTATTGTGTCTGTAAAATAAGTGATGTAAATGAGAGTAGTAAAAGATCTATATAAAATATTAAAAGATCTATATAAAATATTAGACACGCTTGCATATCTCCATTTAGATAAAAAAAAACTAATAAGATAATTAAAAATTATATATATAAAATCAATCAACTAATAAGATATTAAAAATAATATATATAAAATCAATCATTCTCATCATTATAAATTATTTTATTTTTTTTATGTGGAAGAGAAGAAAATGATTTTTCTCTTAAGTAACATTCTCTATTTCCCATTATTGTTGAAAAAGCTCTAAGTCAAAATTGATTAAATTGGCCTTTGCCACCCAATCCCTAGGCTGCTTATACTTTAATTACTACTGTCAGCAATATATCTGACAAATCTTATATAAAACTGAGACTCCTTAGGCTCCTCATAAATTTCTTCTTATTAGTCCCTGCCGTGGGCTAGCAGGGACTATTGTAATCGGCTTGCCTCCGTTTTCAATACATTGCACGTAAATCAATGCACATTGCACATAAATCAATGCATGTTATTGTCTTTTAAACAAAGTTTTAGATGTATGAAATACTAAAACTGATTTTTTATCCAATAAAAAAACCTAACACCGCTATTTCATCAAATAAAAAACTTGGAGGCGTTATTTAGCCTCATATCGAGGCTGGCGAGTAATATTCGTTTTCAAACTTAGATTAATTGATTGTTGAAATCATATATTTAATAAGTTTACAGTGTTTTCATAATAATGCTAGCAAACTCGGTAGCATTAATTCGAGACATTAGATGTTAGATTTAATGTCTATGTTATAGTTTTGAAATATTGCTATTTGAATGTGATTTCGCATGGTCTGGAACATGCGGCACAGGTGACATGCAATCTATGCATTTGCTGCATGTAGTACAGGTTCCATTGCATGTAGTACAGGTGCCCTGTACTGGAATGGCAATATTCTCTTCAATAGACGGTTAGACGGTTCTAGGGATAGAAATGCCCCAATACTCTTCACATGCTCTCTGGCTCGCCCTATGACAATCCTCACAGATTTAGCCGACCAGGTTATGCCCAACCAGGTTACAGCCCACACTGAACTTAATCTTCATTAACTTCAATTTCCCACGGGAAGGTAAGCCTTTAAATCCAATGGAACTCCGCTGAGCATTGAGCCTGGGCAGATCCAATTGCATTTGATCGGGATCCAGAACCACAACAAAGCATGCTGGAAGTCACAGGAGAACAAACAAAAAGATGAAAAAGAATGGCGAAAACAGGAAGAAAATCAGTGTAAAGATCATGGCCTTTGAGTGGCTTCTAAGTAAGCATAAGTTCCACCAGGTATCCTCTACGCAAGCTTTCTTACATACGTGGGAGATGTTCCCTAAGGTCCTGCGGAAGATAGCCGAGGTCATTCATTTTTGTGGCCTTGGTAAAAAGCCTGCAGGGCGGTTCAACAGCCTCATATCTCTTCTACCGCTTGCTTTGATGCATCCACGATGGTGATGGATAAACTTAATCAGTAACTCGTGCTACCTCTGCGGGCTTTGCTTCCTGTGATCCTTAAACTTCAAATACAATTCCATAAGATGGCAAAGAAGGAAAGACAGGTTCAAATCCAAGAGAACCTGGGCAGAAGCTGTTGGAAGAAACAAATGCTCTCATGAGTTAATATCTTTACTTTGTATTATCTTATGCTTATTTCTGCATGGCGGTTAGGTAGTGGAGTCTTCAGACTTTAGTCGGATCTGTAAATGCCTCCTTCACAAATCAAATAGATTTTTTAGATGAATTTACATGTGAGTAGTAATTTTGAGTTTCAGAAGGTGCTGTATTTCAAAATAGATGCACAAATAGCATTAGCAAATGCCATGTACTTTGATAATGTGGAAAGTTAACTTAGTCTACCTTACAAAATGCAGCGGCTTCCTTTAAAACAAACCACTTCATCCAAAGCTAAAATTTTGACAGCTAATTTAAAATAGCGAACCACCAATATCCAGAACAAACTAACTTCATTAAAAATTTGGAGAAATAATTTACGTTTTGTACCCATTAACTATCATACAGGATCTCGTATTGGTAAACGGTCAACATAATGTGGCACCTGATCATCCGGGACCTCTCTTATGTTGCTCAGATCCTGCATGACCAGAAAAGAAAATAAAAATGCTCTTTCAGTTATTCCCATTAATCCCAATAAAATCACCAGAGTACACTTGAAATTACTATTTCAATGTTCACAATTAAGCTAAATTTATCTTTTAAAGCCTGTCTGTAGTTCACACAAATATTTGTTTTACATTCTCAATAATTGGAACTCAAATTTTGGGTTTCTATGGTAGTTTCTCAGTTTTAACTAACCTGATGACCTACCTGCTTTAAAAGATAGCTCTCTATACATAGCATACCTGAAAACGTTGGAGGAAAGTACAGACAATGGTGCCTCCGAACAGAGGAAGCTCCAAGCACGGCTCTATGGGAACTGCAAAATTGGGCATTTTCTGTAAATATAATTGCATCCCTTTCTTGCTAATTCCCCTGCCCTTCTCTCACTCCTGGTTGTTATTGCCAATGGTCCCAAAAGCTAAAGGAAAATGTGAAACCTGGGTTGAATTATGTATGAATTCTGTGTATAATATCAAAGCTAAGTGTATGGTGAGGATACGACCTGTTAGCTAGAGCTACCGAGAGGCTGCTCCCGTCCCTTCTTCCACCAAAGGCCATGGGAGGTAAGCTCCGTACCAACATAATTCTGGAATAACTACGATGGACAGATGCTTGAGATTTTTTTTGACAGATGCTTCTTGCAAAGTGACAATTGGACATTTGAAGGGGTGACTGCTTGAAAGAATGCAAGGTGCAAGTTGACATTTGGATTGATGATAAGATATGATAATATTGTCGTTGGGCATATTGATATATAATTCTATAATATTTTATTGTTTACTAAGATTTTTATCTACTTGTCGGCTCGTGACGGTATGTAGCGCACACACTAAATGGATCCCGTAATCATGTTGGCCAACGGGATCCCGCTTATCTATTATACCTGCCCCCCGCCTTATATCTATCCACGATGCTAGGTTGAAGAGAGTGGATTGCTCATGTCGGATCTTGAACCCTCTGAATAATTTATGGAGCTAAGATAATGAATAATAAAAAATGGTATTTATGCCAAGCCGCCGAGATGGATGCCTAGATCTTGCTCTGGCCCGGTGAAAACTTTCCAATTCACTTCACTCATTATTCTTTTTCGTCAAGTGAAGAAAGAAGGGTTATTTTATTTTTACAACTTAGATTAAATAGCTTATGAATGGAATACAGGAAAGACAAGCTCCCTGGCTGGTGCCTAGAAGCTACGGTCAGTGCTACAACTCTTCTCAGTACAGGAATGAAACTCTTTCCCGGTAACAACTCCACAGCAGTAAACGGAGATAGTTTTGGCGCACATGCCACAACATAGTGCACAGTGTTACGAAAAGCAATAAATATTTTCTCAAGTTTTACCATTCTTTTGATTGAGTCAGTTTCTTTTGAGATTTATGGTCAACATCCATGTTCTGTTGAAGCACTTTTCGATATTATTCCTGGGTAAACCGTGATCCCCTCCCTTCATTCGATGTATTCTTTACAATTATCGTGGACTTTTATTCACCAGGTTGTATCTCAAGTTATTGAATCGCAATAAAAAAATGACGACATGAGAGTGGAACCTGGCTAGAATTTCCTTCTGGGTAGGCTATCCATAACTAATTGATTACCCACTTGACCATGGGCTTGCTTAATTTTATTGCGGACTTGCTATATCCAGGAATAGGTGCTACGTGTCCACAAAACACTCTTACTGATTTTATTATTAAACTTATAGAAAACCTACCTACCATAGCCGAATGAGCATAGCAGTCGACAAGCATTGCGTATATAATTTCCAAGCATTGCAAAGCATATAGAGCAAAGCATCATATATAAAGCTTAGCAAATAAAGCGTAGCAAAGAATATAGTAGAGCAGATAAAAGAAGAAGCATAGCTGACAGAGCGTATAGAAAGAGACAAGCAGACCAGATAAAAGCTTATTGAGCAGACCATATAGAACAAATAAACGAAGCTAAGGAAATTGCAAAAGCACTTACCAATCAGCTACAAGAGAAGGATAAGATCATCAAGAAACTAGAAGCTGAATTAGCAACTGAAAGGATGAAATCTCAAAATAAGAACACACAACAAGACAACATCAAAATCCTTGAAGAAATTATCAACAGTCAAAGATCTCACTCTGACAGGAGTGGTCTAGGGTTTGATTCAAAGCTTGGTGACAAAGGTTCAGGGTCGAGGAAAATTGAAGAACAAAGTCTACAAACAATGTTTTAATAGTCTACGAACCAAGTCAACTTACAAAGCTGTAGGCAAGGACTTGCTGCCTTAGCAGCCCATCTTGTTGATTTATGAGGGCATGGATAATCTCATCTATAATAAACATGAGATTAAATTGAGGTGCAGAGCCATTAAAGGTAATTTCATTCCTGCCAGACCGGCCCTTTTGTCCTTACTTTATTAAGTTGTCCTTAGGTTCCAGTGCAAGCCAACAAAATTTTGCAATCTGCGCCCCATTAAAAGTAAAATATAAGAAGTCTATATGGTTTTACTGCATATGTATGAATTGGAGTATGTCTGAATGAAAACGAAGCACCTTCCGATGATAGTGATAGCTGTATAAATGCCATTTAATTGATCGAAGTGTTAACTAGCATTGAATTCCATATGTTGGATGAGAAAAGTAGTAACATAATCTAACATTAAAAAAAAAATCTGGAAAACCATTTCTATTTAGTGAAAATCAACTTATTTATAAATTGATAGTTTATTTAACCATGAAGTTGGTGAGATGTACACTAGCGTCCATAGTCTATAATGAGGAATATTTTTATTTCTACAATAAAATTGATAATTAATTTTACCTTTGTTAAAAGATTAACAACAACACATTATAATATTAAAATTAAAATTATTTAATTTATGAAATGGGTTCACCCATAGAAAAGGCCTCTTCTAAGGTTTAAAAGAGAAT
>LPNX010916777.1:959268-1286768 GCA_001517045.1 Pseudotsuga menziesii
ACAGATACAAAGACATGCATGACATGTGCAAAAGATATAGTATTCTCCTATAAGACATGTATATAAAATTTATAACTTGAAATTAAAATACTAAGGGAAAGCAAATAAGGGTGTAATAATTATCGAGTAGGAATTATAGATTGCAGTAAGGAAACACTATAAGAATTCAATTCTTAAAATTTTATGCATAGTGTAACTCTCTTGATTACAAGGGGCGTACTCTTCCATTGGATATGACAAAGAAGAACCTAGAACCCACATTAACAATGATGGATCTAATTGGATTAGGTAATAAGTAAGCGAGGCCAATGGTAATGTTCGTGAAACCGAGAGGAACAATTATTATTTGACAATACTTAATAATATTTAGTAAATATTCATATTTGGAGGAAACTGTAGTATGGCAGTTGCTTGAGAGGTGGTGAACATTTAATTCCAATCAAGATATAGTGATATTTAAAATTGAAGTATAAATTGAATGCAATTATCAAGACTTGAAATAATGAGACAAAGCGAGGATAATGGAGTCGCGAATGAATTATACGCTAAAATAAGAATTAGAAGAGGGGATCATAAAGGAGAACATGTCTTGCATTAACTAAGTTATGAGTAGATGGAGATTCACTTTCTATGATAATCATATTCGAGTAATGCCTTGGGATTAATAGTATGTTAAGGGACAAGAATGTGTTAAAACTTAACAAAGAAATATATAGAGTCTGGAGAGGTCAAGAATCATACATGTGTAATAGTGTAACTATAAAATATCAAAAAGTATTTTGTGAGAAAATAAAACCTTATGTCCTGAGGCAGTATAGGTTTTGAATGGACCATTATACTCAAGTTATTTTGATGTAGAGGCATTAGATAAGCTACATGCGACAACATGGTGTTCCTTGCGTAGATGATTGTTTTATAGATGTTTTGTTGATAGGAAGAATGAGTTTCCTAGGATATGAAACAGAAGGATACTCTACTCAACATTTAACCTATCGATATTTTATCTTTGTGACTTAGAGAAGAAAATGATAATCATAACATGGTCGAGGGAAACTGTGAAGTGACTACAATTGTTTTTTAGATAAGTGGTGTTTGTTAGAAAACAATCAATGGATAAGTCATAATGAGACATTTTTGACATAATGAAATGTAAAATCAAAGACAAGTTCTCCCTATGAATCAGGATATATAAAATAACTATAATGTAGGTGAGTATATTAAGTATTTGGGGATAAAATGTATTTGATGGACCTTGATGAAATCAGACCAATTGCATTCAAAACATGTGATATGTAATATGATAACACATCCCATGTGAGAAAATAGGTAATCTTATAAAAAAATGACATCTTGATAATGTGAAAGTCATGTGGGGCCAGTATGGATAACTTCTTCTAGCAGGAAGCCATAAATATATTCCATCGAAATCATCCCTTAAGACTATGATGACCATAACTTCAGGATGAAGTTTCTTGATGGGTGGGTGTATGTAATGCCCCATATTTTGATTAGACAACTATATGGCATGATGGATCTGATTATATGCTATTACTATACTTTATGATGATATTTTATCTTGTTTAAAGATGAAAATATATGTTTGATTTTATTTGTGTAGATAAGATGTAAAAGATATAATGTTGTATGTGGATACCACTTTCTTTATGATATTGTTGACTAAATTATTAAATGTCATGCACACATGTGATGGATTATATTGCATACAAATGATGATGATCAAATGGAAATATTTATGGTGTTACTATGTTTGTGTGATTACAATGTTGTGATTATCATGGGATTCCTTTATTTCACGATGACAACATATTTTTAAATGTTTTCATTACTAAAATGCTAAATATAGGATGTGATACATAGATACCATCTTAAGATGTGATTGATTGAATTATTATGTGTCATGTGTAGCTGTGATGATGACATATAAAAAGAAATCATGATGATGATGTGGATCAATTTATGATCAAGTGGAAATGCTTGTTATAAATGTGTATTTTGCAAAACACTTACCCACAGGGCACAGGGTCTAAGTAATAGCTTGGTATTGAATATGATGTGTGGATAAGTACTTATGGAAGAAACGTTATTTACCAAACTGATGATACGACGAAACATTTCGATAATCTCGATAGCAACAAGATATGGTTTTTTGATAGGGTATAGACCCAGTATTTTGAGAGGGATGGAAGTGTTTCCCATCCTATGTTGTATGATACCCGAGTTCATGGAGGGGTTGTGTTGAGTCACACTTCCCTAGACGTGTGATGATGATGGTCGGATTATTTCTAGGGGAGGCTAGGTCCAATATTTAGCCAACGCTGCCACCCTCAGGTTCTATATGTGGCCATGTCGGTGAAGTCGATGGAACATCTTTACTAGCAGAGGAACGATAGGAAGGATGCCGAAGTAGATTAGGATCGGAGGATATGTAAGCTAGTATTGTTTGGAGGTGAGTGTTATGACACCAAGATAGTACTAATGAGTACGTTTTCCTTGAGAATAATTGATTGATTATCTATTATGAATTTAAAGTATATTGACGTTATAACTTAATTGGTTAGTTATTTAAAGGTTTCTCATGCTAAAATAATTATGTTGGATGTATGTTGATATGGTTATATCTATGTGATCGTCATGTATTGTATGTATGGTTCTCTTGTGTGCACAAATGATTATTATTTTGTCAGTTAGTATATATGCATAGATGACATGATGTTTTCTTATAGTACATATATGATCTATGCATACGCTGGCCACACACACAAACCTTGTACATGTACACTAGAATTGATGTGATAAAATATTGTAATGTTGTTCTAGATAAGATTCAACTGTGCATTAATCACGTTTTAATGATAGTTGTTTAATCATGTGTATATAAATAAATGATCAATTAGTTTATCTATTAGTTATATTGTTTAAGTGATTCACTAGGAAATAATTGTTTGTTGTCGAGACAGAATTGTCATAAGATAATCATTGCATTTAGTATAATTATTGTTTTATGTATACAAATAGTGTTTAGTTAGCATGTTCATCATTCTGTTTGAATAGTTAGAGGTGTTTTGTTTAGAAGTGATGGATGTTGTAATTATAACAATCATAGTTGTAGTTATTTATCTATTTATTATTATTATTTTTATTATTATTAAGGATCACTTTCATTATTGTTTCGAATAAGTTATTGATTTATTTATTTGAATTGTGGAATAGAATATTATTTTTGAAAGTGAGTGGTTGATTTAGTGCTATTATATTATATTTATTGGTTATTAAACTTTATTTGTGAATGAGAACATCATTTGTTGAACCTAGGTTGATTTAATAATAAATATATATAAGCATCCTAATCATTATTTAAGTCAAGTTCTATTGATTTATTATATTATCCTAAAAATTTAAAGAAGAAGCGGTGGGTAATTTTATAATATTTAACTTGTCTCGAAAGTTAATAAGACAAGCCATGATTATCTTGCATTAAAATAAACCATAGGAAGTCACATCAAAATGTAAAACTTAAATGAACATTTAACCATTTGACTTCGCGAGAGAATGAGAAATCCTAGAACTAATATTATAATTATTTTGTAGTTGGTTAGTGTGATTCTATTAATGGTATAGAATCCCAATAACATGGGGGAGATCAGGCGGTGGAGTAAGAATGAAGTTAGGTGGAGAAAATTGGTATATAGGAGAGGTTGGATGGAGAAGGGGGGGGTTTGTTTTCTTTGGAAGAATTAGACTTAGTATTTTTTTTGGAGAAATGGGGAAGACCGAGGAGGGGGATAACTCGACGATTTGAGGATATGGGAAACTGAAAGGAAAAGGGTGAAACTGCACTATTGATTGAGGGATTTTGAACTAAGGAAAGCTGCTATGGGGATTATCGTACTGTGGGCTCGGGGGCTAGGAAACCTGTTGGTTTCCTAGGGCCAGCACGATAAAATGGTCGGCAGGGTGGTTTATTGGTTTGGTTACTATGGATTGGTCAAAAGGAGCTACGAGAGAAGGATGTGGGAGCTACTCAAACTACCTGCAACCATACACGAACCATGTATTTTTTCTTGTAAAATTTTGTTGATTATTTAAATTGAAAGTAAGCTATTTCATGAAATAAGTGTATGTGCATATGCAAAATAGTTGGTTGATTGAAAATTTGACTTACTAAAATTCTAGAATATTGAGTACCAAATATTAAACCATATCAATTTTTTTTGGAAATCATACTTGCATTAAAAGTTAAATTTACTTCAAACGAGATATGGTAAATAGGATTTACTAAATGGGGTTAGTGCCCTTCTCAATGGAATATCTCTACACGGCGGTCCATTCGTATTCCTTATTTTCTTTTAGTAGTTATTCTAATGGATAGATCATGTTAGAGTAATGTCAAATGAAATTTCTATAATACCTCGTATGTACAAGTAAGACTCTCACTTGTTTAAGATTTACTGGTGGTTTTAGCTCGAGAATAATTTTATTTTTTGCATAGTCGAGTTTGATGCCTTCATTACATACTACATGTCCCAGTAGGATTCCTATTAGGGTTGCAAAGATACACTTTTTGATATTGAAGGATAATTGGATATGTAGGCATCTTTCTATCATAAGTCTTAGCCATTTACAATTGTTTTTCAACATAGAATAGATAGTCCAAGCATCGAAATATACAACCATTGTTTTATAGATATATTCCTGAAATGCTTTAACGACTATTCTGGAGAAAATAGTTGGTGCATTTGTTAGTCCAATTGGCATGACTTTATATGCGAATGATCTAGAATCACATACAAGTTTTTTTCTTTTGGTATTCTTTAGTGACTCGTACTTGATTATATCCCAAAAAATACGTTTGTAAATGACTAACACTCATGGGCTGCAACTATGTTAGGAATTTCATATGCAAAAGGAGTCGGAAATGGGTTTGTGAGGATTACTTTGTTAAGTTCTCAAAAGTTGACGCAGATTCTTAGTTGTTTCGGGTCGTGTTTCTTTGGTTGAACTACCATTGGACTTACCCATTCCAAATGATTGATAGGGAAGATCATTATGGCTGCTAACATGCTGTCGATTTGTTTCTTTACTATTTCCTTATATTTATGTGCAAGTTTATATAGTCTTTTATTTAAAGGTGTTTGCTCGGGTTTGATCTCGATTTTCATTTCACCTATTTCTTGAACTATTAATTTGAGATCCTTATATTCCTGAGCAAAAAAATCCTAAAATTATTTTAATAAGTTGACGATTTCTGTTATTTGTTCTTCATTACAGGAGTCACCAATCTTTGCAATTTTAGGATTTTCATCATTAGATACATCGACTTATTTTATCTTAAATTTTGCATCCATCCATTGTGGTGATTTACTTTCATTAATATGTCAACTACCTTCTTTGAATTGTGAAAATACTGGCGTAAAATATTCCACTGTCAATCCCTCAGGATCTTATTTTTCCATTGTTTCAATTCTTAATATTCTCTTAATTGGGTTTGAAGTTTTGGGATGGTCTGATTTCCATTGTAAAATTTTCCCAATTGTGGTTTCCATCTCTAGTCGAAGCCTTGTTGAGTGTTGTATTTCGGCTTATTGAATATTGTGACATGCAACATTTTGTCCATTATGTCTATTTTCTATTGCTAGAGTGTTGTCAGTAGGTTGTAACAAATTTTTTATTTTCTTAGATACTTCGACCAATAGTACATCCTGCGATGAGAATTTGAAGTGTTTAAGGTAATTTATTTATGGTCATTCCATGTGAACGTTTCTCCTCTTGCTTCTTCCATTTTATACCATTTGTTTGGTATATCATCTAATGTGATTGGAAACAAGTGAGGCCAAACTCGCTCATCATTATACCCTAATATCCTCCCTTTTTTTCATATACATCAATGTGTTTCCCACATTCTTGGTCTTGTGTGAAGATTGGAATGTCTGATTGTGTTATTAATTTATTGCCTCTGAATATCTCAATAAACTATGTAGATGTTGTCGTCTAGGTTTGTAATCTCGACTGATGTGTGTCCCACCACCGTGCAACTTGTCCTGTAAATGTCTTGACCAAACTATGGATTCGGCCTTGTTCACCTATAGTTTTAGAGACTCGTTCAACATGAAGTGAAGGAGATTCACGTTCTTTGTAACTAAGTGGTGGCCGACTTGATGCTTCATTATTTACTAGTGTCAGGGATGGATAATCTCTAATTTTCTGTTCAAATACTTTAGGGATTTTGGTGACATAAATTTATTGTCGAGTTTTCTTTTTAGGAATGGATTGGATAGTCCAACATTCCCACACTTGTAATTCATAATTTTCTAGTTCTCAATCATAAAATTATGCATCTGATTTATGGCCGATCTAGTCAAGATTCCCCAGGTGGAGTTATCCATATGTGTTAGGTTCGGTGAAATATTCATTATTCTATATTTTATATAATTGTCGAACATTGACATCCTCATCGATGGGTTCTGTCCAAGGTTATCCCTATGATGGATGAATTGGGACAATACATTTTTCCCATTACCTTTAAGTTTAATTCTTTCTTTATCTAATTATATGCATGCCTTCATTTTCCGTCCCTGTGGTCAACCTACTAGAGCAGGGAAGGAACTGGATCCTTCCTTGGGGTTGATTATTTTGAAGTTGAATTTAGTCAAGATACCTTTGATGGTCGTGTCGACATTTTTCCAAACCCCAATAGGTTTGATTAGTCCTTGGTCCACTAATTTTAATTATATGCTAGATTCATTTAGTCGATGTTTTCCAAGTTGTTCCCATGTTTCTCTGGTCATTACGTTTACTTGCGATCCAAAGTCAAAAATGGATTGTCAGATGTGGTAGCCTTCAATTTTGAGGTTGACTAATTAGTCTACATCGTGTTTTTCTTTTTAATTAAGGCTACATATACTTTTATCCCGTTTATCTTTGCTGGAAGTATTTTTAATACTGTACATTAAATGTATTAGTAGTCTTTTGTTGGGAGTAATCCTATTGTTCATGTGATGCTAGTTATGTAAATATTATTGATGCATCATTATATAGTCGTTTTTGTTCAGCAGGGTTGGGATAATCTTCTTTTATTTTTATTGTATTTATTTTTGGATTATCAATGCTAATTTTTGTTCATTGTCGAGTTACAATTTGTAAATTATTGGTTTAAGCAATATCAGAGTTCTGAACACTAGACAAGACATTAACATTCTTTTTACTATTATTATTTTCAAGCATAGTAGGGAAATCCTCTAAAGAGTGATCGCCTACTCCACAACTTGTAAAAAATTCCAAATCGGTTCGGTCCTTTTATGGATAGTCTACGTGTCGATGTCCCTCGTTTAGGCATGTATAACACTAGATGGGGCAACGTGGTATGTTTTTCTGATTTCCAAAATATTGTGCTCGACCTTGAAATCCTTCACGTCGATTGTAGTTGTCATTCTGGTGCTCATATCTGCGAACATCATACCTTTGGTAATTATTTTGATCGTTCTGGTATTTATTGTTATTTCTTTCATTATTGTCAGCGTTATTATTTTGCATGAAAACATTCGTCTGATAAACCGCTTGATAGTTCTGTCGATTTTTCAAACTTAACTGAAATTCTGTTGTTGAGTTGCTTTTGACTTCGTAAATTGTGCACCAGTGACATTTTTCATTATTCATGTTATACGATAAATATTTCATTGCGTGTAAGTCACGCCCCTAGCATATGTTACAAAATCACTTTGTTTGTACAAACTAAATGTCCCTTCAACAGTCATCCTATCGATAATAATCTTTCGTATGACCAACCATCGAGTATTTGGTACACTAGACATCATTTGCTTTGAGGCTCATTTCATGTATTTATTTTTGCATACCTTTCAATTGTTCCTCAATACATCGATCGATAGGATTTATAGGATAATCCTCGTCCATTTCTATCTGCAACGCTTTTGTAAGTGCATCTTCATATGTATTGAAGTTATCTAGTTGAATGTGCATTCAAATTTTCTGTAGTAGTCCAACAACAAACCACTGAATTAATAGTTGTTCGTCAATATTATATTCCAATTGGATAAATAACCCTTAAATATTTTTTCATATTCCCGAACTATTTTTGTTGGCTTCTGAGCCGTAGTCTTCAACTTTTTGGTTGCAAGATGCTTTGCATCGGGTGTTTTAAAGAAGGACATAAAATGATTCTTAATTTGACCTTTTTATCATGTTCGATTTTTTTATCTATGTAGGCCATTTACCAAGTTAGTTCTCTTTTTCAAAGACAACCAACAGAATGTGCCATTTGACGATATTCTCTAGTAACGATGTTCACCTCCCATATCAACTCACCGAAAAACTAGTATCGTTTGGGGTCTTTGTCTCCCTCATAGAGGGAGATATGAGCGGTCATGTGTGCCATATATTCAACGTATTTTTTTCCTTCATTTAGTTGGGGGGGGGTGGGTCACTTCCTGTTATTTTCGATGGAATTTTAGGTTCCGTCGGTGATGTTTCCTATATCAGTATGTTCGGTTTCGACTAGAATTTGGTTTATGTCGACTCCTCTTGTTGATACCAAAGTAAAATTTTGTTCAAACTAGGATACTTTTACCGATGATATCGAATAGTATGGTGAGTTGTCTGAAGCTGAAATTGGCTGGGGGGATTCTCCCCTATGTTATGATTAGATGAATAAGGTTGAAAAGTAACCCAATTCTCTTTTCGCGGTCGATGAATTAAAATATGGCCAAAATATTTTCCTTCACCGTCTATTCGACTCCATATGCCTACTTGGCCAGCTCGTAGTCCTAGATATTCTTGAACAATGCCATGCAATTGGGCACTCTAAGTAAGATTTGATGGGGAATGTGAAATTATATTATGAGTTATGGTTACTTGGATAGCTCTACCTCGCTCTATGCACAACTATTATTTCATGGGTGACATGTCGTCATCAACACCCTCTTCTTGTCGGTTATGACCCGACTCTGGTGGATTTTATACTAGTTCTGTCACTTTACTCATCATTATTTCTTGTTGGAGTACAAAAAATTGCTCTCTGATTTCTTCTTGCCTCTTTGTCCTCTTTTACCATTCTATTTTTGGTATATCTAGAGTGTTTTGTGTGTGACTGTTCTATTCTATTTCTTTTTTCTTCTGGATTTTCGTTGTTGGCCCTGGTGTTTTCTTCATTGGTCGAATGTTTATTTCTCTACTTTACTTCAAAACATGACCAACCACCCCCTATTTCCGACCCATTTTTTTTTTAGAAAGATAGGGCGTAACTGGTTATTTGTTGAGGAAGTGCTCCCACTCTCTTTTTTGGATGAATTTATCCCACTCTTTTTTCTTTGACTCCCAGTTTGTGTTTTTGGTGGTGTTAGCAACAATGGAAGAGGTTCGACAATGTGTCCTACACCTTTGTCGATGAGGAATATGAACAAAAGTGTCGGCAGATAACAAAGGAATTGTTCGGTGAGGTCATTATAGAATATCTCTTTCAGGTTATCTACAAAGCTCATTCTTCGGCAACTTGCTCCTCACAAAATTCGTCAATAATTCTCTCAAACCACTCTGACAATATTTGTGCTGCCTCCTTTTGTTACTTTCTGGTGTAGTTGACGTTGTTTTTCACCTGCCAAAATTTTCATCTAGAAGTTTCTTCAGTGCATCAAGGATAAACTCAAAAAAAATTTCATTTGTTTCAAATAATAATTTCCCCTTTGCTTGAGCAATAGTCAACTTGTTTCTTCTAATGTAATTTTGCAGGTAGTTTGATATTTTATGCTCAACTAGTCCTTAATATCATACTCTGATATCATTGGGTCATAGTCATTTTCGTCCGATACATGTGCCAACGACAACCAAACCAATGTTGTAATCAGTCAGATTGGAAGGTTACCGGTGATACATATACAAATTCATATAAAAATGATATAGACAAGAGACAAGGAATGGTATACATAATAACAATAGCTTATATTAGTCAAGAACACATGTGGTTTCATACATAAAAATGAACCAAGTATTTATATAGCTCTACATCCTATACTATGATTTACAAATAGTTACATAACTACCTGTCAGTTCAACCAACCGACACAACCTATGAGATCGACATGTTTACACTTTAGTCGACTTAAGGACCTAGTCAACTAATTGACTTAGGCTCCTCCCAAAAATACAATTTAGTAGAATTATATCCTTACCATCTTCCTTATTGGTTAGATTCCCCTCTCCCTACTCTCAACCATCCCTTACATAGTTTTCCTTTATACAAGTCCATTATGGAGATTATCAGTTGGGATGAATACCTATGGGAAGATCATCATCACAAATCCTCTTTTCTTCCTAATTCAAATTCAGTAGAAGCTAATTTTATGTCGCTCATTACTTTTGATATCGTCAAAATTCCTTAGTCACTTGTGCTCAGACTATCCCCATCAACATGTCGATAAAACCCGGAATTGTTGAACATATTCACATAGGTCAAAATTGTTCAGCAACAGAAATTGAAGTTTATCTAGCCCTTTTCAAATAATTTTGAGTTTTTTTGTTTGGAGTTACAAGGAAACGCCTACGATTGATCCATCGATTGTTGTCCATTTTATTAAGATTTACCTAGCCGCAAAACTTGTTAGGAAGAAACTCTGTCAAGTCCACCCTCGGAAAGCTGCAATTATCAAAGCTAAAGTTGAAAATATTTTGAAGGTTGGTTTCATATACCTTGTGTCGTTGATTGAATGGGTATCTAATATTGTTCCTGTTATGAAGAAACATGGCACTATTAGGGTTTGCATCTATTTTAGGGATTTGAATAAGGCTCGTTCCAAGGACAATTACCCTACCCCCTACATCAATGAGATCATCGACAATTGTGTCAGAAGTGTTATTTTCTCTTTTATCGATGGATTTCCCATCTATAATCAGATTGAGATGTTTCCCGCTGATCAACATAAGACAACATTTATTTTCCCATGGGGAACCTTTTCCTACCCTAAACTTCCTTTCAGATTAAAAAACACTGGATCCACATTCCAATGATCCATGTCCTATGCTCTCCACAATATCAAGCATATAGTGGAACCCTACTTGGATGACCTACCCTCCCTTTCACAATGACGAGAGGATCATTTCAGCCATCTTAGGGCCATTTTCCTTAGATGTCATCATTATAGTGTCAATCAACACAAATGTGTTTTTTGTGTGGAGACCATATGTCTACATGGATTTATTTTTTCCATAGGTGGTATTCGTATCGATCCTTTGGAAATCAATGCCATCGTAGCCTTACCCCCACCCACTAATATCACGAAACTTCAAAGTTTGCAAGGGCAGAAAAAATTTCTATGCCATTTTGTATGTAATTTTGCAGAAGATGCATGGATACATGCAATTGTTGAAAAAGAAAATTTCGTTCATATGGGATTCTCTGGCTCAACAAGCTTTTGACAATTTAAAACAGGCAATTACACATTCACCTATATTACATCCTCTCTATTATTCGAAAGACAATTTGCTATATCTTGCGGCCTTCACTACTACCATTGGTATGGTATTAGTGCAAGAAGATACAAATGACCAAGAACATGTGATATATTATCTAAGTAATATTCTATTAGATTCTGAAACCAAATACTCACATGTTGAGAAGTTGGATTTGGCTATGAACATAGTCATTCAACATTTTTGTCCCTACATTTTACTTCGCATGACTACTGTTTTTGTGGACCTAATCCCCGTGTATTACATTCTAACGCATTAGGTATTGGGGGGGGGGGGATACTCTCGTTGGATTTTTATCCTCCAGTAGTTTGACCTCAAGTTCATGAAATATACTTCCAAAAATTCATTAGTCTTTGTGAGACTAATGTGTTACCTTCCCCATTCTACTATGGAAATTGATCCCATTGACTCACTCCGTGATGATTTTTTGTTCCTGATTAGCACGACTGACCCTTGGTATGGATATCTTCTCGTATATCTCCAGAAACAACATTTTCAGCCCGAACTGGCTCAATATGACTGTCATCGTATATGACGCCACACGAAATACTATCTCATTATAAATGATACCCTATATAGACATGGTATTGACTCTATGTTGCGATGATAATTGAAACATGAAGAGGATGAACAAGTTTTGAATGATTGCCACTCTGGAGCATGTGGCAGTCATCTTTATGGGATGGCTACAACCCAAAAAAATCCTTCATGCTGACTATTTTTGGACCTCGATCTTCAAATATTGTCATGAAGAGATTAAGAAATTCCAACCCTATCATATGTTTTATCCTAAAAAGCGAACCCACACTAAAAAAAAATTGACTTTTATGCGGGATTGTCTTCCGCCTCCAAAGGTCACTTTTGAGGGTGATTTTGGATTTACAGGCGGTCTTTACAAAACCATCCGTAATAGCACTGATGCTAAAATTTTTGAATTTTAGGGGTAGTTTTGGAAGAGATCAAAATAGCCCCTAAAAGTGACTTTTGGGGAAGGTTCTATCCCCCCACCCCATAAAAAAAAATTGACTTTCAAGGGTGGTTCTAAACCCCCCTCATAGACACCCATGGGGGTNTTGGTGTGGTTATAAACCCCCAATAAAACTCCATCTTATAGAACTTTGGGGGCAATCTTAACAAACCTGCCCAAATAGCACCGATGCTAAAATTTGTACTTTTAAGGGTGGCTCTACAAGAGATAAAAAATGACACTAAAAGTGACTTTTGGGGGCGGTTCAAAACCCCACCTAAAATTTTTTACAAACCTTTGGGGGTGGTCATGAAACCCCCTCATATAAACTTATAGGGGGTGTTTTGAACCCCCCTTGTTGTGACATACAAGGGCAATTTTGAACCCCCCTCATTGTAACATACAAGGGAAGTTTTGAAAACCCCTTGTCGTGTTATATGAAGTTAGTTTAGAACCCCCCTCGTAGAAACATACAAAAAGGGTTTGAACCCCCCTATAGCCATAATAAATCATAATAAAATGTATTTATTAAAAATATCAATATTGAAATATGATTAGGACATGAAGGAATCGAACCTTCAACCTCCTTCTTGTAAAGAATGAGCTATTCCATTGAGCTATAACCCTTTAAGAATTGGGGAAAAGGGAAATATTAACACTAAGATTGCATCATTTGTAATTCTAAGAAAATACTAAGAATCCCAACATTGTTTCTGATTCAAGAAACAAATAAGGAAGTAGTCTGCATGAAGGAGAATAGAGAAAAATAAGGATTCCTCTTGTGACTTGTATGTAAGTCAACAAAGGATAAACTCTTTGTTTAAAGGAGGTAATTTGCATCCAACCTAACCAACCAATAGTTAGTGAAAAATGTGACCAAGCAAGCAAAGTCTCCATTAACTAAGCCTTTCTCAACACTTACAGAGAAAAGAGAATCATCAAAAAAGTTATTATTATCCATTTCAAAACCATTTGGGAGTTGAATGCCTCAAATATACAATACAATCAGGAAAAAAAATATAGATAAAGAGTTTGTGACCTAATAGATTGATTGATGCAAAAGAAACTATGGGGATAAGGTAGAATCTATTACCTGTAGCCATGTGGGTTTGGAATATTCAAGTGATTTGGATTAAATTTAACATTTGGAATTATAATGATATCCCTTTTTCTAGGAAACTGACTATTGTTAGACACGTTCTTCATCCTTCCCATGTCTATTATGCTCCTTGTTGGTTCCCCATTAATACCTAATTTCAACGGTTAGAGTAAATTTTGCAATTATAGTTGTGGTCTAAGTATGGTTGGAGAGGTATTCCATTGATGCCTTGCGATGTTTTCATTATTCCCAAGGATGAAGGGAGCCTTGGTCATTTGATTGATGTCATGACTTAGGGCAATATTTTTGCAGCTAAGTGGGTGGTGCAAAATTCCTTGATATGATGTTTAAGGCTGCTTTCATGCCCAAAATTTGACTCAATGATGTGGTTTCATTGTTGATTTAACCCACAGGACCACCCATATTTGAAAGAGATTTTGGTCTATTGCTATTTGATGGTTAAAAAAGGATAAAACATCCCCATTTTGACCAAGTGCTAAAAAATGCTTCTCTTTTTAACCACAATCAAGCCCATTTAGCTTGTTAATCCATTTGCAAAATGTTAGAAATTATTGTGCCTTATGAATTATTCAATTATAGCTCCCATTATTCTTTTTATTTAAGTATTAAGGGGATTTTGCAATCAAAAATATGATATATCATTTTTGGGATTATCTAGAAGTGTAAGTCATTAATCAATGACCCATAATATCCCATGAGTATAGCTGGAGCTAGCCAATTTCTCATCATGTTGTGCATAAAACTCGACAATCAAGCACGCTTGAGCCAAAAGTAATATTGGGATGGGTAACCTCCTAGGGATCCTTGGTTAATATAGGGAAATTGGCTAGCTAGGGATCCCTAGCTAGCCAATTTCTCATCATGTTGTGCATAAAATGTGACAATCAAGTACGCTTGAGCCAAAAGTAATATTGGGATGAGTAACCTCCTAGGGATCCTTGGTTAATAAGTGCAAGTCATGGAGGGGATGATTGATGCCATACTATTCATTTTGCTAGTCTTAGTCCTATTTCTTCACTCCTATGACAATTTCACCCAATGCAATAAGTGCTAATTGGACTACTCAAAACCATGAGACATTGCTCAAAATTGCAACTATACGTGGGATATGTGTATAGATTAATGACTTTCACTACACAGATAATCACAAAAATTATTTATTATGACTCATTTTTTAAGCCTAAGAGAATTCAAAATGTAATTTATGTTTATGTTGATAATGAAAGGCAAGAATTGTATGAAGGTTATGTAGTAGTATAACTATCGGATTGAATTTAAGACCACAAATCAGCTATGGCATAAGAATACAATAATGATATCATGAGATATAAACAAAATTATGAACATAAAAGCTTATATATGTAAATAAGTACATATTAAAGAAAACATTAAGGATAAAGTTATATGAACAAGGAAGGGAGAATGACCAAATATCTCTAAAATATCAAAACAAGAGGTGACTCTTTAAAATGCATAATTTGCAAGCATTAGAACAAAATTAGGTGAAGAGCACATATACAGAATAAATTTTAACTTATATTTTTTTATTGTAAGTGATACTAGAGGATTTAATTTGGAATCTTAATAAGTAAGCAACTTGAAACAATGATTAATGTTTAAAAAAAGAAGAAGAGAATTTCATGTAAACTTTAGCCAATTAATCAAAGACATGAGAATAATAACACAACCAGGTGAGAAGTAATAAACTATTTAAGTTTAATTATAATGAGAACTATATACCAATATGAGCTTAACTAATGAATGCAGTCATAAAATTGTGTGAAATGATAGTGGTTTATGAGACTAAGATAAATTTCTTTACAAACTTGTGTATGAATTCCCTAGGGGTTAATATGACGCTTAATACAAAGTAACATGTCTACCACAACTGTCAAAGATGAGCTCCCAAGAGATCCGATAGATATAAAAGTGTGTACTTTGCATGGATACAAAGACATGCATGACATGTGCAAAAGATATAGTATTCTCCTATAAGACATGTATATAAAATTTATAACTTGAAATTAAAATATTAAGGGAAAGCAAATAAGGGTGTAATAATTATCGAGTAGGAACTATAGATTGCAGTAAGGAAACACTATAAGAAATCAATTCTTAAAATTTTATGCGTCGTGTAACTCTCTTGATTACAAGGGGCATACTCTTCCATTGGATATTACAAAGAAGAACCTATAACCCACATTAACCATGATGGATCTAATCGGATTAGGTAATAAGTAAGCAAGGCCAATGGTAATGTTCATGAAACCGAGAGGAACAATTATTATTTGACAATACTTAATCATATTTAGTAAATATTCATGTTTGCAGGAAACTGTAGTATGCCAATTGCTTGACAGGTGGTGAACATTCAATGCTAATCAAGATATAGTGATATTTAAAATTGAAGTATAAATTGAATACAATTATTAAGACTTGAAATAATGAGACAAAGCGAGGATAATGGAGTCACGAATGAATTATACGCTAAAATAAGAATTAGAAGAGGGGATCATAAAGGAAAACATGTCTTGCATTAACTAAGTTATCGGTAGATGGAGATTCACTTTCTATGATAATCATATTCGAGCAATGCCTTGGGATTAATAGTATGTTAAGAGACAAGAATGTGATAAAACTTAACAAAGAAAGATATAGAGTCTCGAGAGGTCAATAATCATGCATGTGTAATAGTGTAACTATAAAATATCACAAAGTATTTTGTGAGAAAATAAAACCTTATGTCTTGAGCCAGTATAGGTTTTGAATGGACCATTATACTCAAGTTATTTTGATGTAGAGGCATTAGATAAGCTACATGCGACAACATGGTGTTCCTTGCGTAGATGATTGCTTTATAAATGTTTTGTTGATAGGAAGCATGAATTTCCTAGGATATGAAACAGAAGGATACTCTACTCAAAATTTAACCTATCGAGATTTTATCTTTGTGACTTAGAGAAGAAAATGATAATCATAACAAGGACGAGGGAAACTGTGAAGTGACTACAATTTTTTTTAGGTAAGTGGTGTTTGTTAGAAAACAATCAATGGATATAAGAACCTACAAATGAGTCATAATGAGACATTTTCGACATAATGAAATGTAAAATCGGGTGAAAATTGGAGACAAGTTCTTCCTATGAATCAGGATATATAAAATAACTATAATGTAGGTGAGTAGATTAAGTATTTGGGGATAAAATGTATTTAATGGACCTTGATGAAATCATACCAATTGCATTCAAAACATGTGATATGTAATATGATAACACATCCCAAGTGAGAAAATAGGTAATATTATTAAAAAAAATGACATCTTGATCATGTGAAAGTCATGTGGGGCCAGTATGGATAACTTCTTCTAGCAGGAAGCCATAAATATATTCCATCGAAATCATCCCTTAAGACTATGATGACCATAACTTTGGGATGAAGTTTCTTGATGGGTGGGTGTATGTAATGCCCCATATTTTGATTAGACAACTATATGGCATGAGGGATCTGATTATATGCTATTACTATACTTTATGATGATATTTTATCTTGTTTAAGGATGACAATATATGTTTGATTTTATTTGTGTAGATAAGATGTAAAAGATATAATGTTGTATGTGGATACCACTTTCTTTATGATATGTTCTACTAAATTTTTAAATGTCATGCACACATGTGATGGATTATATTGCATACAAATGATGATGATCAAATGGAAATATTTATGGTGTTACTATGTTTGTGTGATTACAATGTTGTAATTATCATGGGATTCCTTTATTTCACGATGACAATATATGTTTAAATGTTTTCATTACTAAAATGCTAAATATAGGATGTGATACGTAGATACCATATTAAGATGTGATTGATTGAATTATTATGTGTCATGTGTAGCTGTGATGATGACATATAAAAAGAAATAATGATGATGATGTGGATCAATTGATGATCGAGTGGAAATTCTTGTTATAAATGTGTATTTTTCAAAACACTAACCCACAGGGCACAGGGTTTAAGTGATAGCTCGGAATTGAATATGATGTGTGGATAAGTACTTACTTATGGAAGAAATCTTATTGACCGGACTGATGATACAATAATACATTCCGATAATCTCGATAACAACAAGATATGATTTTTTGATAGGGTATAGACCTATTATATTGAGAGGGATGGAGGTGTTTCCCATCCTATGTTGTATGATACTCGAGGTCATGGAAGGGTTGTGTTGAGTCACGCTTCCCTAGATGCGTGATGACAATGGTAGGATTATTTCTAGGGGAGGCTAGGTCTGTTATTTAGCCAACGCTGCCGCCATCGGGTTCTATATGTGGCCATGCCGGTGAAGTCGATGGCACATATTTACTAGCAGAGGAAGGATATGAAGGATGCGGAAGTAGGTTAGGATGGGAGGATATGTAA
Source organism: Pseudotsuga menziesii (assembly GCA_001517045.1). Lineage (NCBI taxonomy): Eukaryota > Viridiplantae > Streptophyta > Pinopsida > Pinales > Pinaceae > Pseudotsuga > Pseudotsuga menziesii. Next base: position 977,276 of record LPNX010916777.1, read on the forward strand.
GCTAGTATTGTTTGGAGGTGAGTGTTATGACACCAAGATAGTAGTAATGAGTATGTTTTCATTGAGAATAATTGATTGATTATTTATTATGAATTTAAAGTATATTGACATTATAACTTAACTGGTTAATTATTTAAAGGTTTCTCATGCTAAAATAATTATGTTGGATGTATGTTGATATGGTTATATCTATGTGATCGTCATATATTGTATGTTTGGTTCTCTTGTGTGCACACACGATTATAATTTTGTCAATTAGTATATATGCATGGATGACATGATGTTTTCTTATAGTACATATATGATCTATGCGTACGTTGGCCGCGCACGCAAACCTTGTACATGTACACTAGAATTGATGTGATAAAATATTGTAATGTTGTTCTAGATAAGATTCAGCTTTGCATTAATCAGGTTTGAATGATAGTTGTTTAATCATGTGTATATAAATAACTGATCAATTAGTTTATCTATTAGTTATGTTTTAAGTGATTCACTAGGAAATAATTGTTTGTTGTCGAGACAAAATTGTCCTAAGATAATCGTTGCATTTAGTATAATTATTGTTTTATGTATACAAATAGTGTTTAGTTAGCATCTTCATCATTGTATTTGAATAGTTAGAGGTGTTTGTTTAGAAGTGATGGATGTTGTAATTATAACAATCATAGTTGTATTTATTTATGTATTTATTATTATTATTAAATTATTATTTTTATTATTATTAAGGATCATTTCATTATTGTTTAGAATAAATTATTGATTTATTTATTTGGATTGTTGAATAGAATATTATTTTTGAAAGTGATTGGTTGATTTAGTGCTATTATATTATATTTATTGATTATTAAACTTTATTTGTGAATGAGAACATCATTTGTCGAAGCTAGGTTGATTTAATAATAAATATATATAAGCATCCTCATCATTATGCAAGTCAAGTTCTATTTATTTATTATATTATCCTAAACATTTAAAGAATAAGCGGTGGGTAATTTTATAATATTTAACTTGTCTTGAAAGTGAAGAAGACAAGCCATGATTATCTTGCATTAAAATAAACCATAGGAAGTCACATCAAAATGTAAAACTTAAATGAACATTGAACCATTTGACTTGCTAATAGAATGAGAAATCCTAGAACTAATATTATAATTATTTTGTAGTTGGTTAGTGTGATTGTATTAATGGTATAGAATCCCAATAACATGGGGGAGATCAGGCAGTGGAGTAAGAATGAAGTTAGGTGGAGAAAATTGGTATATAAGAGAGGTTGGATGGAGAAATGGTGGTTTGTTTTCTTTGGAAGAATTAGACTTAGTATTTTTTTGGAGAAATGGAGAAGACCAAGGAGGGGGATAACTCGACGATTTGAGGAGATGGGAAACTGAAACGAAAAGGGTGAAATTGCACTATTGATTGAGGGATTTTCAAGTAAGGAAAGCTGCTATGGGGATTATCGGACTGTGGGCTTGGGGGATAGGAAACCTATTGGTTTCCTAGGGCCAACATGATAAGCTGGTCGGCAGGGTGGTTTATTGGTTTGGTTACTATGGATTGGTCAAAAGGAGCTACGAGAGAAGGATGCGGGAGCTACTCAAAGTACCTGCAACCATACACGAACCAGGTATTTTTTCTTGTGAAATTTTGCAGATTATTTGAATTGAATTCAATATATTTCATGAAATAAGTGTATGTGCATATGAAAAATAGTTGGTTGATTGAAAATTTGACTTAATAAAATTCTAGAATATCGAGTACCAAATATTAAACCATATTAGTTTTTTTTGGAAATCATACTTGCATTAAAAGTTAAATTTACTTCAAATGAGATCTGGTAAATAGGATTTACTAAATGGGGTTAGTTCCCTTCTCAATGGAAGAGCACTACACGTCAGTCCATTCGTATTCTTTATTTTCTTTTAGTAGTTATTCTAATGGATAGGTCATGTCAAAGTATTGTTAAATGAAATTTCTATAATACCTCATATATACAAGTAAAACTCTCACTTGTTTAAGATTTACTGGTGGTTTTAGCTCAAGAATAATTTTATTTTTTGTGTAGTCGATTTTGATGCCTTCATTACATACTACATGTCCCAGTAGGATCCCTATTGGGGTTGCAAAGATACACTTTTTGATATTGAGGGATAATAGGATATGTAGGAATCTTTCTATCATAAGTCTTAGCCATTTACAATTGTTTTTCAACATAGAATAGATAGTCCAAGCGTCAAAATATACAACCATTTTTTTATAGATATATTCCTGAAATGCTTTCATGACTATTCTGGAGAAAATAGCTGGTGGATTTTTTAGTCCAATTGGCATGACTTTATATGCGAATGATCCAAATTAACATACAAATGTTTTTATTTTGGTATTTTTTGGTGACTCGTACTTGATTATATCCCAAAAATACGTTTGTAAATGACTAACACTCATGGCTTGCAAATTCGTTAAGAATTTCATATGCAAAAGGAGTCGAAAATGGGTCTGTGAGTATTACTTTGTTATGTTCTCAAAAGTCGATGCAGATTCTTAGTTGTTTCAGGTTGTGTTTCTTTAGTTTAACTACCATTGGACTTACCCATTCCAAATGATTGACAGGGAAGATGATTATGGCTGCCAGCATGCTATCGATTTCTTTCTTTACTATTTCTTTATATTTATGTCCAAGTTTAAATAGTCTTTTATTTAAAGGTTTTTGCTTGGATTTGATATCGATTTTCATTTCACCTATTTCTTGAACTATTCATTTGAGATCCTTATTGTCCCGAGCAAAAACATCCTGATTTTTTTTTAATAAGTGGACAATTTATGTTGTTTTTTCTTCATTATAAGAGTCACCAATCTTTGCAATTTTCAGATTTTCATCATTAGATATATCAACTTATTTTATCTTAAATTTTGCATCCATCCATTGTGGTGCTTTACTTTCATTAATATATTAATTACCTTCTTTGAACTGTGAAAATACTGGCGTAAAATATTCCACTGTCAACCCCTTAGGATCTTATTTTTCCATTTTCAATTCTTAATATTGTCTTAATTGGGTTTGAAGTTTTGGGATGGTCTGATTTCCATTTTAAAATTTTCCCAATTGTGGTTTCCATCTCTAGTCGAAGCCTTGTCGAGTGTTGTATTTCGGCTTATTGAATATTGTGACATGTAAATTTTTTTCATTATGTCTATTTTCTATTGCTACAATGTTGTCAGTCGATCGTAAGAAAGTTTTTTATTTTCTTAGATACTTTGACCAATAGTACATCCTGCGATGAGAATTTGAAGTCTTTAAGGAAATTTTATTTCAGGTCGTTCCATGTGAAAGTTTCTCCTCTTGCTTCTTCCATTTTATACCATTTGTTTGGTATATCATCTAATGTGATTGGAAACAAGTGAGGCCAAACTCGCTCATCTTTATATCCTAATATTCTCCCTTTTTTCACATACATCAATGTGTTTCCCAAGATCTTGGCCTTGTGTGAAGATTGGAATGTATGATTGTGTTATTAATTTATTGCCTCTAAATATCTCAATAAACTATGTAGAAGTTGTCGTCTAGGTTTGTAATCTCAACTGATGTGTGTCCCACCACCGTGCAACTTGTCCTGTAAATGTCTTGACCAAACTATGGAGTCGGCCTTGTTCACCTATAGTTTTAGAGACTCGTTTGACATGAAGTGATGGAAATTCACATTCTTTGTATCTAAGTGGTGGTTGGCTTGATGCTTCATTATTTACTGGTGTCAGGGATGGATAATCTCTAATTTTCTGTTCAAATACTTTAGGGATTGTGGTGACATAAATTTATTCTCGGGTTTTCTTTTTAGGAATGGATTGGATAGTCCAACATTCCCACACTTGTAAGTCATAATTTTCTAGTTCTCAATCATAAAATTATGCATCTGATTTATGGCCGATCTAGGCAGGATTCCCTAGGTGGAGTTATCCATATTTGTTAGGTTCAGTGTAATATTCATTATTCTATATTTGATATAATTGTCGAACATCGACATCCTCATCGATGGGTTCTGTCCAAGGTTCTCCCTATGATGGATGAATTGGGACAATTCCATTACCTTTAAGTTTAATTCTTTATTTATCTAATTATATGGATGCCTTCATTTTCCGTCCCCATGGTCGACCTACTAGAGCAGGGAAGGAACTGGATCCTTCCTTGGGGTTGATTATTTTGAATTTGACTTTAGTCGAGATACCTTTGATGGTTGTGTCGGCATTTTTCCAAACCCCCATAGGTTTGATTAGTCCTTGGTCCGCTAATTTTAATTATATGCTAGATTCATTTAGTCGAGGTTTTCCAAGTTGTTCCCATGTTTCTCTGGTCATTATGTTTACTTGCTATCCAAAGTCGAAAATGGCTTGTCGGATGTGGTAGCCTTCAATTTTGAGGTTGACTAATTAGTCTGCATTGTGTTTTTCTTTTTTATTAAGGATACATATACCTTTATTCCATTTTTCTTCGTTGGAAGAATTTTTAATACTGTACATTATAATCTATTAGTAGTCTTTTGTCGGGAGTCATCCTATTCTTCATGTGATGCTAGTTATGTAAATATTTTTGATGCATCATTATATAGTCATTTTTGTTCAGCAGGGTTGGGATAATATTCTTTTCTTTTTATTGTATTTATTTTTGGATTATCAATGCCAATTTTTTTTCCTTGTCGAGGCACAATTTCTAAATTATTGGTTTAAACAATATGAGACTTCTAAACACTAGACAAGACATTAACACTATTTTTACTATTATTATTTTCAAGCATAGTAGGGAAATCCTCTAAAGAGTGATTGCCTACTCCACAACTTATAAACAATTCCAAATCTGTTCGGTCCTTTTATGGATAGTCCGTGTGTTGATGTCCCTCGTTTATGCATGTATAACATTGGATGGGGCGACATGGTATGTTTTCCCGATTTCCAAAATATTGTCCTCGACCTTGAAATCCTTCACGTCGATTGTAGTTGTCATTCTGGTGCTCAGATCTGATTCCATCATACATTTGATAATTATTTCGATCGTTCTAGTATTTATTGTTATTTCTTTCGTTATTGTCAGCGTTATTGTTTTGCATGAAAACATTCGTCTCATAAACCGCTTGATAGTTCTGTCGATTTTTCAAATTTAACTGAAATTCTGTTGTTGAGTGGTTTTGACTTCGTAAATTGTGCACCAGTGAGCTTGTTCATTATTCATGTTATGCGATAAATATTTCATTGCATGTAAGTCATGCCCCTAGCATATGTTACAAAATCACTTCGTTTATACAAACTAAATGTCCCGTCGACGATCATCCTATCGATAATAATCTTTCGTATGACCTACGATCGAGTATTTGGTACACTAGACATCATTTTCTCTGAGGCTCATTTCATGTATTGATTTTTGCATACCTTTCAGTTGTTCCTCAATACATCGATCGATAGGATTTATAGGATAATCCTTGTCCATTTCTATCTGCAACGCTTTTGTAAGTGCATCTTCATATGTATTGAAGTTATCTAGCTGAATGTGCATTTGAATTTTCTATAGTAGTCCAACAAAAAACCACTGAATTAATAGTTGTTCGTCAATATTATATTCCAGTTGGATCAATAATCCTTAAATCTTTTGTCATATTCCCAAACTTTTTTTGTCTGCTTCTGAGCAGTAGTCTTCAACTTTTTGGCTGCAAGATGCTTTGCGTTAGGGTTCTTAAAGAAGGACATAAAATGTTTCTTAATTTGACCTTTTTATCACGTTCGATTTTTTATATATGTAGGCCATTTACCAAGTTAGTTCTCTTTTTCAAAGACAACCAATAGACTGTGCCATTCGACGATATTCGTTGGTAATGACGTTCACCTCCCATATCAACTCACCGAAAAACTAGTGTTGTTTGGGGTCTTTGTCTCCCTCATAGAGGTGGATATGAGCAGTCATGTGTTCCATATATTCAATGTATTTGTTTCCTTCAGTTAGTGGGGGGGGGGGGGTCACTTCCTGTGACTGAGATCTTTTCATAGTTATTTTCGATGGAATTTTAGTTTCCGTCGGTGATGTTTCCTGTATCAGTCGGTTCAGTTTCGACTAGAATTCGGTTTATGCGGACTTGTCCTGTCGATACCAAAGTAAAATTTTGTTCAAACTGGGGTACTTTTACCGGTGATACCGACTAGTATGGTGAGTTATTTGAAGCTGGAGTTGGCTAGGGGGGTTCTCCCCCATGTTACAATTGGATGAACAGGGTTGAAAAGTAACCAAATTCCCTTCTCGCGGTCAATGAATTAAAATATGGCCAAAATTATTTCCTTCACCGTCTATTTGAATCCATACGCCTACTTGTCCAGCTTGTAGTCCTAGATGTTCTTGAACAATGTCATGCAGTTGGGTACTCTAAGTAAGATTTTATAGGGAATGCGAAATTATATTATGAGTTATGGTTACTTTGATAGCTCTACCTTGCTCTATGCACAAGTATTATTTCATGGGTGACACGTCTTCATCAACACCCTCTTCTTGTCGGTTATGAACTGACTCTGGTGGATTTTATTCTAGTTCTGTCACTTTACTCATCATTATTTCTTGTTAGAGTACAAAAACTTGTTCTATGATTTCTTCTTGCCTCTTTCTCCTCTTTTCCCTTTCTATTTTTGGTATATCTAGAGTGTTTTGTGTGTGGTTGTTCTATTTTATTTATTTTTTCTTCTATATTTTCATTGTTGGCCCTGGTGTTTTCTTCATTAGTCGAATGCTTATTTCTCTACTTTACTTCAAAACATGACTAACCACCACCTATTTCAGACCCAAATGTTTTTTATAAAGATAGGGCATAACTGGTTATTTGTTGAGGAAGTATGCCCACTCTCTTTCTTGGATTAATTTCTCCCACTTTAATTTCTCCCACTCTTTTTGATTGGACTCCTAGTTTGTGTTTTTGATGGTGTTAGCAACAATGGACGAGGTTCGACAATGTGTCTTGCACCTTTGTCGATTAGGAATATGAACAAAAGTGTCGGCAGATAACAAAGGAATTGTTCGGCGAGGTCGTTGTAGAATATCTCTTTTAGGTTATCAATAAAGGCTCATTCTTCGGCAGCTCGCTCCTCTCAAAATTCGTCAACAATTCTCTCAAACAACTCTGACAAAATTTGTGTGGCCTCCTTTTGTTAGTTTCTGGTGTACTTGACGTTGTTTTTCACCTGCCAAAATTTTCATCCAGAAGCTTCTTCAGTGCATGAGGGATAAACTCAAAAAAAAATTCATTTGTTTCAAATAAGAATTTCTCCTTTTCTTGACCAATAGCCAGCTTGTTTCTTCTAATGTAATTTTGCAGGTAGTTTGATATTTTATGCTCCAAATAGTCCTTAATATCATGCTTTGATATTATCAGGTCATAGTCATTTTCGTCTGATACATGCACCAACGACAACCGAACCAATGTTGTAATCGGTCAGATTGGAAGGTTACCGGTGATACATATACAGATTCACATAAAAATGATATAGACAAGAGAAAAGGAATGGTATACATAATAACAATAGCTTATATTAGTTTAAGAACACATGTGGTTTCATACATAAAACTGAACCAATCCTTTTATCTAGCTCTACATCATGTACTATGATTTACAAATAGTTACATAACTACCTGTCAGTTCAACCAACCGACACAACCTATGAGATCGACATGTTTACACTTTAGTCGACTTAAGGACCTAGTCAGCTAATCGACTAGGGATCCTCCAAAAAAAACCATTTAGTAGAATTAAATCCTTACCATCTTCCTTATTGGTTAGATTCCCCTCTCCCTACTCTCAACTATCCCTTACATAGTTTTCCTTTGTACGAGTCCATTGTGGAGATTATGAGTTGGGATGAATCCCTATGGGAAGATCATCATCACAGATCATCTTTCCTTCCTAATTCAAATTCGGTAGAAGCTAATTTTGTGTCGCTCATTATTTTTGATATCGTCAAAATTCCTTAGTCACAAGTGCTAAGACTATCCCCATCGACATGTCGATAAAACCCAGAATTGTTGAATATATTCACATAGGTCAAAATTGTTCAGCAGTGGAAATTGAAGTTTATCTAGCCCTTTTCAAATAATTTTGAGATGTTTTTGTTTGGAGTTACGAGTAAATTCCTATGATTGATCCATCGATTGTTGTCCATTTTATGAAGATTTACCCAGCCGCAAAACCTGTTAGGAAGAAACTCTGTCAAGTCCACCCTCAGAAAGCTGTTGTTATCAAAGCTAAAGTTGAAAATATTTTGAAGGTTGGTTTCATCTACCTTGTGTCTTTGACTGAATGGGTATCTAATATTGTTCCTATTATGAAGAAAAAAGGAACGATTAGGGTTTGCATCTATTTTAGGGATTTGAATAAGGCTCTTCCCAAGGACAATTACCCTACCCTCTACATCGATGAGATCATTAAAAATTGTGTCGAAAGTGTTATTTTCTCTTTTATCGATGGATTTTTCGTCTATAATTATATTGAGATGTTTCCCACTGATCAACATAAGAGAACATTTATTTTCCCATGGGGAACCTTTTCCTACCCTAAACTTCTTTTCGGATTAAAAAACACTCAAGCCACATTCCAATGATCCATGTCCTATACTTTCCACAATATCAAGCATATAGTGGAACCCTAATTGGATGACCTACCCTCCCTTTCACAATGATGAGAGGATCATTCCAGCCATCTTAGGGCCATTTTCCTTAGATGTCATCATTATAGTATCAATCAGCACAAATGTGTTTTTTGCGTGGACACCGGATCTCTACATGGATTTGTTTTTTCCATGGGTGGTATTCGTATCGATCCTTTGGAAATCACTGCCATTGTGGCCTTACCCCTACCCACTAATATCACAAAACTTCAAATTTTGCAAGGGAATAAAAAATTTCTATGCCATTTTGTATGTAATTTTGCAGAAGATGCATGGATACATGCAATTGTTGAAAAATAAAACTTCCTTCATTTGGGATTCTTTGGCTCAACAAGCTTTCGATAGTTTAAAACATGCAAATACATAGTCACCTATATTGCATCCTCTCTATTATTTGAAAGACAATGTGCTATATCTCGCGGCCTCCACTACTACCATTGGTATGGTCTTAGTGCAAGAAGATACAAATGACCAAGAACATGTGATATATTATCTTAGTAAGATTTTATTAGATTCTAAAACCCAATACTCACATGTTGAGAATTTGGATTTGGCTACGAACATAGTCGTTCAACATTTTTGTCACTACATTTTACTTCGCATGACTACTATTTTTGTGGACCTAATCCCCATGTATTAGATTCTAATGCATCAGGTATTGGGGGGGAATACACTCATTGGATTGTTATCCTCCAGGAGTTTGACCTCAAGTTCATGAAATATACTTCCAAAAAGTCATTAGTCTTTGTGAGATTGATGTGTTACCTTCCGCATGCTACTATGGAAATTGATCCCATTGACTCACTCCCTGATGATTTTTTGTTCCTGATTAGCACAACTAACCCCTGGTATGGATATCTTCTCGTATATCTCCAAAAACAACATTTTCATCCCGATCTGGCTCAAGATGACTGTCATCATATATAACACCACACTAAATACTATCTCATTATCAATGATACCCTATATCGACATGGTATTGACTCTATGTTGCGATGATACTTGAAACAGGAAGAGGATGAACAAGTTTTGAATGATTGCCACTGCGGAGCATGTGGCGGTCATCTTTATGGGATGGCTACAACCCAAAAAAAATCCTTCATGTTGACTTATGGGCCTCCATATTCAAATATTGTCATGAAGAGGTTAAGAAATGGCAACCCTGTCATATGTTTCATTCTAAAAAGTGAACCCACTAGAGAAAAAAATCGAATTTTATGTGAGGTTGTCTTCTGCCTCCAAATTTACTTTTCAGGGTGATTTTGGATTTACAGATGGTCTTTCCAAAACCACACATAATAGCACCGATGCTAAAAGTTTTGAATTTTAGGGGTAGTTTTGGAAGAGATCAAAATAGCCCCTAAAAGTGACTTTTGGGGAAGGTTTGTTCGTTGTGACATACAAGGGCAGTTTTGAACCCCCCTCATTGTAACATACAAGAGAAGTTTTGAAAACCCCTCGTAGTGTCATATGAATTCATTTAAAAACCCCCCTTGTAGAAACATACAAAAAGGGTTTGAACCCCCCCCCCTATATCCATAATAAATCATAATAAAATGTATTTATTTAAAATATCAATATTGAAATATCATTAGGACATGAAGGAATCGAACCTTCAACCTACTTCTTGTAAAGAATGAGATATTCCATTGAGCTATAACCCTTTAAGAATTGGGGAAAAGGGAAATATCAACACCAAGATTGCATCATTTGTAATTCTAAGAAAATACTAAGAATCCCAACATTGTTTCTGACTCAAGAGACAAATAAGGAAGTAGTCTACATGAAGGAGAATAGAGAAAATAAGGATTCCTCTTGTGCCTTGTATCTAAGTCAACAAAGGATAAACCCTTTGTTTAAAGGAGGCAATTTGCATCCAACCTAACCAACCAATAGTTAGTGAAAAATGTGTCCAAGAAAGCAAAGTCTCCATTAACTAAGCCTTGCTCAACACTTATAGAGAAAAGAGAATCATAAAAAAAGTTATTATTAATCATTTCAAAACCATTTGGGAGTTGAATGCCTCAAATATACAATACAATCAGGAAAAAAAAGATATAGATAAAGAGTTTGCGACCTAATAGATTGATTGATGCAAAAGAAATTGTGGGGATAAGGTAGAATCTATTACTTGTAGCCATGTGGGTTTGGAATCTTCAGGTGACTCGGATTAAGTTGAACATTTGGAATTATAATGATCTCCCTTTTTCTAGGAAACTAACTATTGTTAGACATGTTCTTCATCCTTCCCATGTCTATTATGCTCCCTGTCGGTTCCCCATTAAGACCTAATTTCAACGGTTAGAGTAAATTTTGCAATTATAGTTGTGGTCTAAGTATGGTTAGAGGGGTATTCCATTGATGCCTTGCGATGTTTTCATTATTCACGAGGATGAAGGGAGCCTTGGTTATTTGATTGATGTCATGAATTAGGGAAATATTTTTGCGGCTAACTGGGTGGTGCAAAATTCCTAGATCTAATGTTTAAGGCTGCTTTCATGCCCAAAAATTGAAAATGATGTGGTTTCATTGTTGATTTAACCCACAGGACCACCCATATTTGAAAGATATGTTGGTCTATTGCTAATTGATGGTTAAGAAAGGATAAAACATTCCCATTTTGACCAAGTGCTAAAAAATGCTTCTCTTTTTAACCACAATCAAGCCCATTTAGCTTGTTAATCCATTTGCAAAACCTTAGAAATTATTGTGCCTTATGAATTATTCAATTAGAGCTCCCTTTATTCTTTCTATTTAAGTATTAAGGGGATTTTGCAATCCAAAATATGATATATCATTTTTGGGATTATCTGGAAGTGTAAGTCATTAATCAATGACCCATAATATCCCATAAGTATAGCTACAGCTAGCCAATTTCTCATCATGTTGTGCATAAAACTCGACAATCAAGCACGCTTGAGCCAAAAGTAATATTGGGATGGGTGACCTCCTAGGGAGCCCTGGTTAATAAGTGCAAGTCATGGAGGGGATGATTGATTCCATACTATTCATTTTTCTAGTCTTAATCCTATTTCTTCAACCCTGTGACAATTTCACCCAATGCAATAAATGCTAATTGGACTATTCAAAACCATGAGACATTGCTCAAAATTGCAACTATACATGGGATATGTGTATAGATTAATGACTTTCACTACACTCACAAAAATTATTTATTATGACTAATTTTTTAAGCCTAAGAAAATTAAAAATGTAATTTATGTTTATGTTAAATAAAAATTACAATCTTTTCCTTGGAAAACAATCATATAAAATTGTAAAGTAGTTAGTACTATAGTATAAAAATTGGAAAAAACAGAGCTATAAGAATTGTGTGCACGTGCATGGTGACGGAAAATGTGAATGAAGTCCCACTGTACAACACGAATGGTGAACAAAGGGGCTATATAATGTATTTTTTTCGTGGTGAGGAGATTTGTGGAAGAGGACTTATCATACAACAACAAGAATGGTACAATTACAATATATAAGATGCATGTATGCATAATAATGGGTACCATAGAAGAGGTTTCTCAATGCTGCAAGGCATGCACAATACATACACTTCGAGGTGTATCATAGGTAAAGGACTACAAATAAAAGGGAGGAAGGTAGGATTGTCTGGCAGCAACAATAAAACAAAATGACCATTTATATAAGAACAACAACTGTCACCATTAAGAAACATTCGGTGGACGTAGAAAACTGGCATTGTCAATTATACAACAAACTATGCATTTAATTTTTAGGATTTCAATTAATAGTCTATGATACTGATTTACAAATGCTATTCGCCATAGTAGGGGTGTTCAATTTTATCATATGTGCTTGATAAAGATATTCAAATATTTCCCCGGTATCAAAGTCCTTCTCTTGGTAGGGAAGACCATCATTTATAGTAATATTTCCATAATCATAGTGCTATTACAAAATATATAGACTTAGTCTCTGTGAAGTCTAGATAACAACTACATAATAATGACGACTTCCTTAAACACATCTATATCATATTACCTCCTGAGAAAGTATTGGGTTTCTAGCTTCAACAATGTTGTTATTTGATTCCCCAAGATAGTCACTAAATATGTCAAGGTATTCAAAATAATGTTCAACACCAATTCCTTGATCCTCATCACTGGGATCCCCAGGACTATCAAAAGAAGAGCTTTGATTCAAATTCATAGAGCTCTTTAGCTGCATCAAATAAAACAAAATCATAACTACAACAATCACAACATTAAAAAGAAAACTCCTCCAAATATAATCATCATTTTGTGGTCATATGGTGAAAACCTTTTCGTATATAGGAGGTGAGAGCAAGGTCTTCTTTCCATTAATATCACAATCCCCAGTCTTGGACACTTTTGTAGACTCTGGAAAAATCATGCCAAGCCTTCTTGCCAAAGGAAATTCAAACACAACGGAAACCTGATCAGTATCCTTGACCTTTGGTTTCTTTGATAATAACCCTAAAAAACAAAAATAAATCCCAAAATAAATCAAGAAATCCTAGAATGGTAGCATTTATTACTATTACGACACTAACAAAATTCTCTAAACAAACCCAATGTTACCTCTCGAGCTTCACCTTGTTTATATGGTTTCACAGGTAAATCCTTAGTTTAATGGGGGTTCAAAGGTTGTGAAGGATTATCTTCATCATCCTCAAAGTCATCTTCAACACCAGCATGTCCTCCAAAACCATCTTCATCAAAGCCTTTATGTGATGAAGGAAATTCATTGGTCTTGTCATTCCCCAGATCCCATGCAAAGATTTCTTCACATGTTCCCAAAGTCGTCATGTCCCAGATGTCACTAGAACCATGACTATATACCACCTCATTAAACTCAGGCTACTTTGTTGCACACTAAGGCCCCTTTGAACACATAGATTTCTAGATAGGCCCAACTCTTTTTCTTGGTGTAGAAAATCCATTTTCGGTGTCCTAGCAGTCCTGTGGTGTGCCGAGCCAGAAATGTGATTTGGATTTACATTAGTATAAGAATTATTAACATTCAAATATTTATCAACAACATCAGTATCACAAGGATCCAATATAACAAATCTTTGTGAAGATTGCTAGTAGCAATCTGCAGCAGGAGAAGGAGGGAATGCATTAGCTATTACTAAACTATCTTACTAAAGAATTTGATAGAATTATATAGAAAAAATGTAGAAGACACATTAACACTATGATATACAGCCTCATAAGTAACAACCTCTCCTCCATCTCCACCAACATCTACAACTTCTCCTTCTAAAACAAGTAAACTAGTTGTAGGTTTGGCTGCAGGAGTCAATGCACTAGCTTCTTGTGCCTCATCGTCAATATCGATGTTTGTTTGCTATGAAAATTTATTAAACCACATAGACATCACAACCAACTAAATAATTATGATATTTCAAATATAATATTGCAGCTTTAGAAGTAGTTTCATACCTTGTACATCATTCAAGTTAAGGAATTCTTTTTCTCCCTCTTCAATAATATCAACATCTGTTCCATTTGCTTGGATGTAGCTCTTCTCTTGCTTAGATTTTCTATTGAGACCAAGATAATGAAATTTTAATACTACATTTAAGAGAACTCATTCACACAAAACCTACCCTTCATCAAAATAGATTGTTAGCCATTTCTTTAATTTCTCAAATATTTGTAGGCTTCAGAAAGGTACACAAAAAACTACTTGGGAAATTAATGGTAAAATAATTAAAAATAATAGAAAGATATATTTACTTCAATATAGGTAACATCCCTTAATAGTGATTTTAAAAACAAAATCAAACAAAATCCATTACAAAAATGACTTCTGAAATGTCCTATAGGCTTCATGTAAATTAGTGTTGGCATACATCGACTCACTGGAGACAAACCAATTGAAGTACAAATCCAAACCCTATGAAGTGTTAGTCTCGGTTTTGGGTTAAGTAGATAATTCATAATATCAGATATCATCCTAACAAGATGAGATCAAATAAAGGTAATATAGAGGTCAAACTAAACATTTTTCCGCAAATATCACCACAAGGTGAAAATAGATCATTTAACTTGCATGTGGAAACCATTCCAAGAGTATCAGATCCAGTGTTACAAATATCAATATTTGCAAAATATCAGTGGGGTTTATAACATCAAGATACCATAAAATATCAACAAACATTAAATGAAGTAAAACAGGTGAGAGGTGGTCGAGATTCTATTAATGCAGAGCCCCACGTTCAAAAATCCTAAGCTTGTGCATATGAGCCTGGGTAATTTTCACAGCATAGATACACCCCTCATAGTGTGGCAGCTTAGCCAAAGGGACAATTGTAATTTTCTAAGTAGTATTTCCCCCAAAAATCGCATATTCTTCCTTTTATACTATATAGCCATCTTTTCCAACATCACAACTATTTTAGAAAACAACATGATAAATTCAAATTTATCACGATATTTTCAATTTGTAACAATAATTTCAAATTTATCACAATGTTTTCAATATTTCACAATAAATTCAAATTTATCACAATATTTTTAATATATCACGATAATAGAAACATTTTTAGATCTTCCTTTGATACAACATCCAATCAAGCAGGAAAGAGAGAAACTAATTAGACCAGAGAAACCAGTTACCACATAATAAAATGACTTATGTTGCGGCTTGCAAGTATTATAATCCTTTAACAAGTTTTCTTAGTTCTGAAAGTATTGTTGTTGCAACTGCTTCCCCCCCAAAAAATTGAATCTTTAGGGTCCCTCCTTCTATTTTTATTTGAAAGCACAATTACACTAGTTTCCGAACTCGGATAAGCCCTCCTTGCACACTTAGTTTTTTTCAAAAGCTTGAACAAAAGATGATTTCCGTAATTAGTTGCTTTCCACAAACTCAGTATTTTCGCATCTCCAACCTTTCTGCAAGTTCCTTTTTGCAGTAGAGTTTCCGCAATTACATATTGTGGATTGTGAAAAATCCCCATGTTTCATTTTTGGCTTCCACAATTTTCCTTTCGCAAACTCCGTTCCGCAATTTTGCAGCTGCAAATCTATTTTTGCAATTGCAGATTGCCGATTACGGAAATCCCCAGTTTTCATTTTTGACTTCCGCATTTTTCCCTCCCGCATTTCCTGTTCCGTAACTTTTACAACCGTTGATTTCTTGTGGATTCATCCTTAGCTGTCGATCTGATATCAAATGCAGGATTATTCTGGAGCGTCCGATATTTTGTGGATTACGAATTACGGATCCAACTTTTTTCAAAGTTGAACGTCTACAATTTCCCTTCTACCATTCCTTTTCTGCATTTCTTATGGACCGTTGATTTATTAAGGATTCTTTCTTCTTGCTTCTATACATCATACAGTGAGATAGTTCTAACTTCTTGGAACTAATTCTTTGGTTGTGAATGGATTCGTTGTTTGTGTAAATGTCGGTGTAATGAATGAGTAATAAATGATTTCATTATATCAAAGCTATCTCTAGTATCCTTTCTATTGTAAATGTGAATATTGTGTTAGAACAACTATCTGTTAGAATTATATGAACATTTTGTAGTATATTACTCTAAACTCTAAATTTCCTCCCTGTGGGGATAGGATAGATTAGATTAGTCTTATATTTAGAAGAATAAGAAGAAAGGAATGGTAAGATGAGAGGAAATAACCTATGCATAACCTGTGAGGTTTCTACTCATCAATTATATGCATTTAGGCACTTGCATCTCATATTTAAAAACAAAATTACATAAATGGTGGATCCGGCCATAACCGGTGGAGTTTTAAAACAACTTAATCTTTGGTATCCATACCGTTAACTGGATGGATTTCCCATACCAAATGGTGGACGATCTAATTGGGATCGATCATCGAGGAGAATCCCTACTGTCAGTACTTGGGAAATTTTTTAGGAATCAACAGATTTGGAACTAGAAGGAGGGCCGCTAGTGCATGGCTAGCAGAGGAAATCTAGTTTTAAGAAAATAATTCACTGGAACAACATCTAAAATGTTGTTCCCTGAATATTTTATTCTTGAATCTGAAGAATAATAAAAGGTAAGTTCTGAATAAGAAGACTTGGAATATTTGTACATTGTCCCATTCGAAGAAGTTGATCACTTTCGAAGGGATACAAGATCTTACGTTAAGAAACTTGGAGGATTGAAATTCATCCCTGCACTACCAAGAAGGAAATATTCCAAGAAATAAATCTCTTATACTCAATATTTTATCCTTGTGGAAAATTTGGAAGAATTGGTGGATCTATCTATCCAAGAAATCACTCAACCTCTTGATCAATTGGGACCAAAATCTCCTAGAACTCAATTTTCCCCACATTCTCCACCATGGTCTCCACCTCGAGTTATGGATGTAGTTTTTAATCAACTGGCATGGAGGGCCATAACACCACTTAATACGGTTGTGACTTTGCATGATTTACCTAAGAAACCAAAATGAGTGTTACCAAAGTTTGATCCAAAATAATGGATTTCTACAGAAGATCATTTGAAATTTTTTTATCTCGCTTTGGATCTTTTAAATGTTGAACATGAAGATGTTGTATGCAGACTATTATCATATACTATTGAGCCTAAATCATCTTCTTGGTTCTTTATTCTACAAGACAATTCAATAGCAAACTGGGATACTTTTGAAAGGGCATTTAAAATCAAATTCGCTAATAAAAAAATTGTAGCTACCATTATGAACGAGTTACTGTCTATGAGGATGGAAAAGAAAGAAAAAGTTCAAGCTTTCAATCAAAGGTTTACTAATATTTTAAACAGTTTTAGTGTTGCAACAAAACCAACTGAATAATATTTGGTAGAATATTATACTACAACACTATACCCACCTATAGCAATGTTTATGAAAAGGTCAATCAAGCCTACGTTGGTAGAAAATTATGACAAATCCAGCAGGGTGGAAGTTGATCTTGATAGTATAGAAAATCACACTTCAAAACCAGAAGTGAAAAACACTTCTAGTAAAAAGCCTTTGCTGTTAACAAGGCCGAAAGAAGAACACTCGAATGAGTTGGAAAATGTGGTAAAGATGGTACATAAGTTATCAAATAAGATAGTAGACTTAGAAAAGGACAAGGGAGCTAGTTCATCTAGAAGTCCATTCAATCCTTATTACAAGAAAAGGGAAGAAAGTGGATAGTTTCAACCGCCTTTAATTAATCCAGTTGTTTTAAATTTTAATGAAGTAGGCATGGACCATTTCTGTACTTTTCATCAAGAGCATCATTCTGAAATTTTTTCTTGCAGTAGATAAATTCGATGACTCTAGTTATGAATCAACTGTTAGATTCCCAATTGACGGAGCCTGAGGTGGAAGAAGACCAAACAAATGACCCAAAAGAAACAAATGAAGAAATCATGATGGTATTATGGGATTGGAAACCCACATTGGGGTTGAGCGAGGAAGAGTAGACTGAATAAATATAAATGTCAGTGGTAAATGTTACAATAAGAAGTAAAGGACTGATTATGGATCAAAGTTTAGTGTTGCCTAAAACAAAGAAGATAAAAGAAACCATGAAGAAAGTTATCAGCACTACTCAAACATCACCTAAGTTTAATCTGGTAAACATAAAAGAGACAAATCCATTAGTTAACAAACTTGTGAAGACGTTGGAAAATAAAAAAGAAGGAACTAAGAAAGGTTTGGTAGAAAATGACTTGGGGTATGATATTGTGGAAGACATTAAGAAAACTAAGGCAAATATCTCTCTATTTGAATTATGCAATCTTCCTCAGCAAAGAAAGAAACTATTGGAAGCCTTTGATCCACAACCCAACGAACCCAACGATACTTCATAAGCCATTGAATTTGATACTAATATTAACGAAGCAAGAATTGGTGGAAAATCTAAATCTCAGACTTTTCCTTTTTTGTTATCATCTGATATTTTTAATCACAACATACACAACTATTTGATAGATTCTGGATCGTCATCCAATGTTGTGCCACTTTCGATATGTAAGAATATTAATGGTCAACCAACACAATCCCCCTCTCAGATAATTCAACTGGATAGGTTCATTGTTAAGGTTATAGGGGAGATGAAAGATGTGTTGATTCGATTGTCTGCAGATCCTAGAGTATGCCAGTTCATAGATATTATGGTGGGAGATATACCAGAGGCTTATGGATTAAAAATTGAGCAGGGCCTGGTAATGAAACATAATGGTTACTTTGCAACCAATTGGTTTCACATGTGGCTGCCATACCAAAATAGTCAAAATCAGATTAAGATATATAGGGAACCACATATGAAACATAATGTAGCTCAATTGGAAGAAAAGAACGAGCCTGTAAATTTCTTGTCTTCAGTTTTGGGAAACTATTTTGTAGAGCTCGAACTAGGGAATTAACAAGATGAGGAAGTAAGCTGTGAATCAGATACGCAATCCGATCTCCTTCAATTTCTGCGGACTAATGATATTGACTGTAATATAGTAAATTTAGTCACTAACATAGGAAATGATACTAACCAATTAGTTTTAGAAGATAGATTTTGGTTTTTATATTTTGATGGTTCTAAAAAAAAAGAGGGATCAAGAACGGTTTGTGTCTTGTTTGATCCTGAACAAAATAAACATTTTCTCTCTTGTAGACTAGAGTCTGAATGTACAAACAATACTGCTAAATATGAAGCTCTAGTCTAGGGCTTGAAGAAATCCCTTGAAATAAATGTAAAAAAATTAAAAAATTTCGGTCATTCTAAGATAGTGGTTAGGCAAGTTAGAGACACGATTCATTGTTTATCTCCACACCTAAAAGGATATCAAGCTGAAGTATGGAATTCGATAGCACATTTTAGTGCTTTTAATATAAACTCAATTCCTAGATTACAAAATGCTGCAGATGATTTATTAGCTACTTCTGCTTCCAGGTTAGTGCCAACTAATCATAAGTGTTCCATTGAATTTATTTTTCAGGCCATTAGTAGTTGATAACATCACAAATATGAGGGTGTTTAATGATGATGAAAAGATTATCAATTTTTTGACCAATGATGAAGTTTTCCAAGAATCTATGATTGATGATGAAGAACGTCAGGAAGATTTACAAATTGGGGAGGTGACCAAAGGAAATTTCATTCCCAAATGAGTAAGGATGCTTGAAGGAATGTTTGATCTGCATAGAAAATTCAGAAAACCGGCCAATGTCAAAACCAACAGTTTATCTATGCAATATGAGATGATGAATTTAGGGACAGAAGCTCAGCCCAAGTATGTAAATTTGGGAACTTGTTTCTCTCCTGGATAAAGGAGCTGGTTTATTAAATTGTTTCAGCAATATAAAGATATATTCTCCTAGACATATGATTAGCTAAAGGCATATGACACACACATAATTCAACATATAATTCCTATCAAGACAGGTGTAAAACCATTTCAACAACAACTTTGGAAAATGCATCCTAAGTTATAACCTTTAATCCAAAGCAAAGTGAAGAAGTTACTAGATGCAAAGGTTATCTTCAGAGTTCGACATTCCGAATGGGTGGCTAATTTAGTTCTTGTAAGGAAGAAGTGAGGAGAAATAAGGTTATGTGTTGACTTCTGAAATCTGAACAGAGCATTAGATAAAGATAATTATCCAGTTCCACTGATGGAACAAATTCTTCAAATGGTGTCAGGCTTAGAGTTGTTCTCCCTTTTAGATGGATTCTCAGGTTACCATTAAGTTCTAGTGTCCAAACATGATCGATTGAAGACTACATTTTGCATAAAGTGGGGGTGTTCGCTTATAGAGGAATGTTATTTGGCCTCATAAATGCTGGAGATACATTTCATAGGGCCATGTACATTGTATTTCGGAGATTAATCGACCATTGTGTAGTGTCATACTTATATGATGTGACCGTTTTTTCCAAGAAAAGGGAATACCGTGTTTTTCATTTGAAACAGATTTTTGACTGCTGTAGAAAATATGACATATATTTAAATCCTAATAAGAGCATTTTTCATGGTTCTGGAAGGAAAATTTTTAGGTCATATAATCTCAAAGAAGGGGATCTCAATTGACCTAGAGAGAGTTGAATTCATATCTCATATTCCCTTTCCCCATAATAACAAATCTATGCAATCATTCATGGGAGCGATAAAGTGTATAGTTCGAGTGGACTGATAGCGAGAAGGTCGATTTTAAAAACATCCAAATAGCAATAGATCATGCACCTTATTTAAGGAGTCTGGACTTTGAAAAGGATTTCATTCTATATACCTTTACTTCAGACAATTCTCTCGCAACAGTGCTCAATCAGAAAGGAGAATTGGGAGATGAATACCCAATATCATTTATGAGAACTAGATTACAAGGGGATTAATTGAATTACCTAGTTGTAGGAAAACATGCATGTGCAGTTTTCAAAGCGGTAAAACAATTCAAGCCTTATATTTTGAAAAATAGAACAAAATTCATTGTTCCTCATCTGGCTATTAGGTCCCTCTTTGTACAGAAAGAATTGGGTGAGCGAAGAGGAAACTGGGTGACATCACTGGAAGAATACAATTTAGAATTCAATGTGCCATCTACTATCATTAAATGTCAAGGGCTATGCAATTTGCTTGCGAAAGGTCATGCTAATGAGGATTATGATTGAGAGAATGAAGCTGAATTAAACTTTATTGATGTATGTCCCATTTTCACTACTCCCGAATCATGGTACAAAGATCTAGTGCATTATATTCAGGAAGGAAATCTACCAGAACATTGGAATTCCAAGCAGAGAAGGGAACTTGGATTGAATTCAGCCTCTTACTAGATAATTAATGGAGTTCTTTTCAAAAATAATTTTGATGGAATATTTCTTAGATGTCTCGAGAAAGAAGATGCATCCAAAGTAGTTAAAGAATTGCATGACGGTCTTGCGAGAAGACATTTCTGTGGAGATACCACCACTCATAATATTCTTAGAGATGGCTACTATTGGCCCACTCTATTAAAATATGCTCATGCTTATGCAAGAAAGTGTGATGTGTGCCAAAGGAGTGGTGGCAGATTGTCAAAAGCAACCGGGTCATTACAACTCATTATTATTTTAGAACCATTTGAACAGTGGGGCATAGATATCATTGGGGAAATAAATCCAAAATCTTCACTACAATATCAGTATATCCTTACAACTACAGATTATTTCACATGATGGGTTCCGTTGCGCAAAGTGAATGAGGATGCGGTCATCAACTTTCTGCAAGAGAACATTATGACCAAGTTTGGGGTTTCAATTTCCCTTGTTTTTGATAATGCATCTTATTTCTCATCTTTCAAGATAAATGCATTTTCTTATGAAAAATGAATTAAATTACACTATTCATACAATTATTATCCTTAGGGAAATGGGTTGGCATAATCAACAAAAAAGAATCTCATCCAAATTTTGAAGAAAAAAATGATTGAAAATCAAAGAAATTGGCACACAACCCTTCCAGATGCACTATGGGTAGATAGGGTCACCCCAAATAATTCCTTAGGAGTGTCACCGCATAATCTAGTATATGGGAAGGAATCTATTTGACCCCCAAACATTCTACTTCCATCCTTACAATTAGCTCAAGCCTCACAAGGTTCCGGTATCAATATCTTACAAGCACACATTAATACTCTATTGAAGCTTGAAGAATCCAGACAAAAGTCCAAATATAGATTTAACCAACATCTAGACATTGTCAAGAGATGGTTTGATAAACAAAAATCTAGGAAGGGGAAATTTGAAATAGGATACTTGGTATTAAAGTGGGATCACCCATATGATGCGAAGGGAAAACACACCAAATTTCAACATCTATGGGTTGGACCCTATCATATTGCTGAGAATCTTTTCCCCTCAACTTACAAGTTGCAATATTTACAAGGGTAGGAAGAGAACCTTCCTGTAAATGGCCTTGTTCTCAAACAATACTTCACCTAGGATTTGGGAACACTTTTGTACATAAATACAAATTTTCTTTTCTTAAGTTATTTCTAGTTTGTTTTTCTTTTCTGATTTTCTTTGATTCATAGCCCTAGTTTGTTTTCTTATAATAAACCAACTCAATTTTTTGTCTCTTGGGAATATAGGAATCTGATTAAACTTGAAGATGTTTGAAATATAGGAACTGCTTATGGGAAGGAGAAAGTGGTAAAGTTTGATCAAGATGAGGTTCTTTAACTATTGATAGATGATAGGAAGGGAAGCGAATATTGAATCCCACATTTGAATCATTATAACCTTTGTGAAATAACTAAGACTCATGAGTTCTGGAGTACTATCTTGGTGTTCGATCCATTCTCACATTAATACCTATCTCGGGAAGCATACCATGATGGACCCATGGAAAGGAAGTAGGTCTGACAGATGTATGGAATTCAAAATGATCCCATGCTACAAATAAAAGAGGCCAAAAGGATTATATTGAAAATTCAAAATTCTGAAATATTCAGTCTTCAATTAAAAAATGATGCTGGAGAAATAAATCATCAGATCAAAAGAGCCATCTAGACAACAAATGTCAACAAGGTTCTTCTCCACCCATGAGCATGATAAGAAGACAAATTTATCACTCACAAAAAAGTACATTATGGATGGAAGAACCCATACCAAATTATCAAAGTAAAATAAGCAACCAAGGAAGACTTAGAAGAAATTTTCAGTCATAAAGAAAGCATCAAAGGACTACTTATAGCATGGGAATGAGGAACAAATGAATACATCTGTCTTACTCAGTTACGATCCTGTGGAGTATTATCTAGGGGAAAACTAAAGACAAGGAGTAAAATGAAATTCATACTCTGGCCCCAAGAGAGTTATCAAGACTTTGAATTCTTAGTTACCCTACTCCCAAAGGAATGGTATCAAATGTGATGCATGAAAGTTGCATCCCTAAATAAATCTGGTTTAAAGAAGTCTCGGGAAATACATTGAATAATTTTTTGTACATTCACAGTATAGTACCATGTGGAAATATTGTTTTTAGAAGAGGGATTTTTCAGAGACCTGTGTTCACCAGCTAGTCGCCAATTATTTCTGTTGCAACTGCTTCCCCAAAAAAATTTGATATTTTAGGGCCCCTCCTTCTATTTTTATTTGAAGGAACACTTACTCTAGTTTCATAACTCAGATAATCTCTCCCTGCACACTTATTTCTTTTCAAAATCTTGAGCAAATCAATATTTCCACAATTATTTCCTTTCCGCAACCTCAATCTTTCTGTATCTCCAACCTTTCTGCAAGATCCTTTCTGCAATAGAGTTTTCGCAATTGTGAATTGTAGAAATCCCCATGTTGCATTTTTGGCTTCCATAATTTTCCATTCCGGAAACTTCTTTCTGCAATTTTGCAATCACAACTATGTTTCCACAATTGCAGATTGAAGATTATGGAAATCCCTAGTTTTCATTTTTGAATTCTACATTTTTCCCTCCTGCATTTCCTGTTCCACAACTTTTACAACCGTTTATTTCTTGTGGATTCATCCTTAGCTGTCGATTTGAGATCAAATACATGATTCTTCTGGAGTGTCCGATCTTTTACATATTGCAGATTACGGATCCAATGTCTTCCGAATTTGAATGTCCATAATTTCCCTTCTGCCATTCCTTTTCCGCATTACTTATGGACCATTTATTTCCCGCGGGTTCTTTCCTGACCGTTGAGTTTTCGGATTGCAAATTGCGGGTTGCGGAAAACCCAAATTTCTAATTTTAACTCCCGCAATTTCCCTTCCACAATTCCTGTTCCGCATTTCTCTGAGTCATTGATTTTTGCAGATTTATTCTTGACCATTGATCTGAGATCAGATGTGGATCTCATCTTATCTTTGTGGATCAGTTATCTTCCTTGCACCTTTCTCTTGTGGGATTGTTTCTGGAACATCAGATCTTTTGCGGATTTGATCTCATCCATTGATTTACTATCTCCAATGAAACTTCACTTAAACTTGTGGATTTATTATCTTTCATTAATTTTCACTTCATGAATATTTCGCCGCCGTCGATCCATCCCCTTGAGATTCCTTGAGCCGTCCAATCTATGCTAAACTTGATCGTGGACTAATAGGGAATTGAGAAAACTTCTCAAGCTTAAGTTAATTGTTACAGTTTTTTCCTAATGGGGTACTCTTCAGCCTCCATGTAAGAATTAACACCTACTGATAAACTTGAAAATGAGAATGCATAATGAAACATATGATAACGTGATTAGTTTCAATATTACTGGTGAATTATTGTTTATTTAATATGGAGAAGGAGAAGTTTTATAGAATCTTGTTTAAATATTGTTTCCAGATCAGATTTATCTCTCATGATGTTTTCATTCATTACAGGTATTATCTTTCACCAAATTAGATTGACTCATTAAGGAAAGTGTGAATCTTGAGGAATTACAAACCAGTTTGGGTGTTTCATCCTCTAGAAATGAGGCATTGCAAACTAGTCTAACATAAGAAAATGGATCCCAAGTTGTTGACACACCTATGATGGAAATTGAAAATTACAGTAAAGCATATGTTTCATGCTCAAGAAATGAGACAGGGAGTATTGTTAAAACACTAGAATTGAATGGACCAACTAGTGTTGATATGCCAATGACAGAAGCCATGAATCACAATAGAATGTGTGTTCCATCCTCAATAAATGGCGTAGAGAAAAGTGTTGAAAAAAAAGATATTCAAGAGAAAATTGTTGGCATCAAAATGATGGTAGCTAAGAATCATGTAAAGCCAAGTGTTGTTCAAATAACAAAGAGACAAGCAAAAAAGAGAAAAGTTCAAGATGATCATAAAACAACATTGTATGCAAAATGGTGAAAAAAACATGTCATGATTTAAGCATTTGCTAAGAATTGTAGTCATCGGATGGATGAATGAAGAGAAGCAGGTTCAAAAATATGGATTATTCAATCTGGCATGAGATTAATATGTATTTTTCTATCAGTCATTAATGTACATTAAGACTGCTGAAATGCCAACTATTATATTTTATCTTATAAGTCTGAAATTCTCATGGTCTACAAGAATTTCAAAGTTTCCTATAAGACATGCATAAGCCTCATGATGAAGTCCAATTGAGTGGTTTAAGTTGAAGAAACAAAGATGTAAGGAATTATTTATCCATTTTATATAGACATTTTTCTTACCCATTTTATAAATATATTTTTCTTAGCCATTTTATAAAGATATTGAGTGTATGTATTGGTATTATAAAAATAATATTCAATTCATAAAATGTATCATTCTTCAGATAAGTTTATGTATTTTATAAAAAAAAAATATTTCATATGATATAGGGACATTGACGTCATAACCCAATATACCTAAATTTGTGAAAAAATACAATATACCTAAAATCAATTAAAAAAAACTCATTTGTGTGCATTCCTCAGCTTGCATTCCTAAGATTGCATTCCCCAGCGTGCATTCCTTAGCATTCATTCCTAAGTTTGCATTCCTCAGCGTGCATAGCCAAACTAGGGGTTTGGTAACTAAACATAATTCTAGATTGCAACGAACCAAGCTTGTTGTCCACAATTCCAATTCTAAACCAAAACAGGGGTGTCTTGCACCATGGCAATAGATTGAACAGGGGCATCTTGCACCATGGAAACAAACACAGGGGCCTTCTCTACCATGAAATCAAGAAAAGCACGGGGTTCCCAGGTTGAACGGTTCATGGTGAGAAAAATCCAATAGAATGCTAATGGATGGAGTGATACAACCATATGGCCAACTTGTATGTTAAATATCCTTTTAATATCAAGAGTGGGTAGGTTTATTTTTGGACAATTTAATTTCCAAAATGAGGAGATAGATGATGCCATCTATAGTTATGATCATGGGGCTATGGAATTGCAAATTTTTGGGAAGAGGGTTCATTTAGACCCCAGTTTGGTTTCCAGAGCAACCAAAATTCTACGCAGAGGGGTGGCAATGTTAAAATCCTAGAAAACCCCCAAGCTAGAAAAGATTCAGATGGCCAGTAAAATTTGTGGGAAACGGGTTGTTGTTCCTAGGAATGGTCTAAAAATGGAATATTTTCCTCAAGGAATATACAAAAACTTGATTTAGATTATCCTTAGGACCATTATGAATCTCCACAAGGGGTATGATATTTCAGGTGATTGCATGAAGCTGGCCATACAGTGGATTGAAGACACGGCCATAGATGTCCCTCATATATTGGCTAGAAAATATCACTCTACATTGCAAGATAGTAAAATGAAGAGGGTCAAGTTCTGTTACCCTGGCACACTGCAAAAAATTATTGATTTAAGTTGACCCAGTGTTGCAGGGTCAAAATATATTAGAACATACATGAAGAATCCTAAAGAACAAAAAAAAAAGAGGAATTACCTCAACCGTCTTTAAAGAACAATGTAGAAGGAGTTTCTACTGTCACTACATCAACAGTACATAGACAACCTTTCGAGGACAATATAGAATCTATGGAAAACAACATGCCTTCACTTTTCCCTAAAGAATATTTTGCTGTCACAAATTTGGCTGGAATGCATGGACATGTAAATGCAGATCAATGGGAGGAATTTGCGAACAATGATATGGACCGTTCACCGACTAGTGATGAAGACCTAATTCATGCCAAATATTCTTTTGATGGTATATTTGTTTTTTCTCTATTTGATAAAATGGTACATTTCAAAGAACAATCTACCTTTTGCGAGGATATTTTCACGTCTAGCTACAAATTTTGTAGAACTAAGGATGTCAAAATTCTTGATTCTGTACATCGTGTTACAAGTTTATAGAAAAAAATTGTGGAAACTGAAAAAATAATTGGCCAGAAGGATAAAATTATTAAGGATCAATGTTCTAAATTTATCGTAATTCTAGATGGATCGATTTCTGACATTGGTAGACTGGAAGACATGTTTTAGGCTAAAAAGAAAAAAGACGAAGCAAGTATAGGGAGACTTGAAAATGAGCTGAAAAACAACCCTAAATTTTTGAACATGCCACCACTGAAGACTATATTTGGTAAGGAAGCAAAACTTCAGCAAGAATTGAAGCAGAAAGAAATAATTATTACTGCTTTGAAGGTTGTGTTTGAAAAGAAAATCAGATAAGTGATCATTATATTTCTGCCTTTCACACACCTGGGTTATGTGGCAGAAATCTTCAAGCCACTTGGTGTGTCTTTGGGGGAAATTCTTGAGTCAAGGTTGTCACCTTGTTCTTGACTCCTCTGTTTAGGCTCAACTCCTAATGAAGCCAACGGGGGTAGAACCTATTAAGTTACTAAGGCTAATTACTTAGTGTGATGGTGTTATATTGATTAAGTTGTTTAGGAGCTTTGAAATTAACCAGTGGAAACAAAAGATAACAAGATGCAAGATTTAAAGCATATAAACACATAAATGACACTCAAAATATATATAATCGAAAGAAATAAATCAACAGTGCCTTATATGGACTCAATAGAGAAAATAATGTTCTTGCATGCGCTTGAAATAATGTTTTACAAATGTCTCTTGGTAGATTTTAAATTAATGTGGAATGTGAATGAATTAAATTAGGTGAAAAGGGGACTCTAGATATACCCGAGGGGTACTTGGAGTATGTCCAAAAGTGAACTTTCACGGCTACCCGGAAGGTGTATGTGGGATGGAATGGA
Organism: Pseudotsuga menziesii; assembly: GCA_001517045.1. Classification (NCBI taxonomy): domain Eukaryota; kingdom Viridiplantae; phylum Streptophyta; class Pinopsida; order Pinales; family Pinaceae; genus Pseudotsuga; species Pseudotsuga menziesii. Next base: position 1,005,562 of record LPNX010916777.1, read on the forward strand.
GTCTCAGAGACTATTGTTCATAACGCACCCATCAGGGTGTGACAGAGATTAGCGCCTCGAGGTCACTTTCCAGTTGTTCACACTCCTTTGGGTATTTTTCCACCGCTTACAGTTTGTTCGAGGCGTTGGATTTTCGCCTAATGGTTTGTCAATTTGGGACATGAAGAATAATTAACCTAGTCACTAAAGTGCTGTTGATGCATCTTGACTGATCAGATGAACCACAACCAAGTACAGAGCATACACACTGGAGTCTTCGTTATTTTTAGTAGATTTTAAGATAAGTGTTCTTGTTAAAAAGAAAACCCTCCAGGAACCTCTTTCGATCCAAGTGGATATCAATCGTGGAATCAAGGAGGGTTTAATTTTATTATGGCTAATGAAACAATTGATGAAAAAGGAATCAAAGATACACAATGTCGGTTTTCTAATTAGTCCTACCACGCATCTCTTTCCCCTTGCGGGTCAATTGGGAAGTCGTGGGGTAAGTAGTATGATTAATTTTGAAATTAAAGTATGGAATAGTGCAAAATTATATCAAATTATACAATCATGCATATCAGTACTAAACTAGAGCAAAAAAAAAGGGAAAAAGCACAAAAGTGAAACGGACGCGGATCCCCCTTGGGGGGATGGGGAGCGCCTACTCAAAAAAGATTTTATTTTATTATTATTGGTTACAATATCAGCAAGATAAAATATCAGAAACCCCTTGGTCCTTATATGGGATGAAACCAAGATCTTACAACTCTGCAAAATTTTTAAAATTTAGTGAAAGGGGAGACCCCTGGGGGGATTTGAACGCTCCTGAGGCCACTTTCGAACAGAATCTTCTTTTATTTTCTGTTACACCTGATAAAAAAAAGAAAGCATGTTAGAATAAAATATGCCCAAAATCACTTTAAGAGTACCTTTGGATCATCCTAACTTAACTAAAAGAAAATTAAGTTAAAACTAGATAAACAGGTGAAAAAGGAACCAAGAAAAGCAAGCTTTCCTTGGGATATTGGCTTGATATTTGTGCAGCCAATGAAATATGCATTGATTGCTGAATTTAATATTTTTAAAACATAAAAGTAAATCTAGAGCATGCAACCTACTAATTTTCTTTAAATTGCCATGCAAAATGGATGATTTCCTTATGCTAGATCTAGAATGCTTAATGATACTTTTCAGAATTGAGATCTAGACTATGAGCTTTGAAATAAAAGATCTATGTATATTTTACTTTGATATAACAGATCCAAATGATAACAAAGCTTTAGAACACAGTAACCAAGAATAAAATTGATTTTTTTAAAGAAAAGAGAAGAAGAGGAGAGAAGGTCGCCTCGTTGCTTGAATGGAACAAGCTAAAAGGAGGCCCTTTTGTGGAGTGCTAAGGGATAGAGTCTTGAGCTTAGTGAATAAGGAATGAGATCAATATTGATCCACACCTTGGTCTAATCGGGAACCTACACCTAGATAACACAAGCCTGCACAACACCTCGTGAGATCTGGATATAGATGTATAAAGCAACAAAAATGAAAGATCATGCAAAAATAATCTTATTTAAGCATGTAACTAAAATTCTTGAGCATACATAATATGTATAAACAAGAGAAAGTAATCTAACTTGCCTAGTTTACACTCTTACTTGATTCAACTGAATCCTTGATGCCAAAAAGCAAAAGCAACACATAAATTGGAAAGAAATTGCAGTTACCACATTAGCAGCATGACGGTGGGAATCCACACAAACACATGCACTACACGGTATAGCCTCCAAAGCTTCTCTATTCACAATAAAAATATAGCAGTAATACAATGGCAACAACTCCTCAATCCAACTCTAACTAGCTTGGAAGAGGCAGACTGAGCTTTATTTATACACAAAATAGGAGATCCAGCTTAGGGGGGGGCGCAAATCCCAAGGAGACAGACCACTGCAGCTGAGGGAGAGTCCATCAATGTTGATATGAAGCTGAACTGAGCCTACTTGTCAATAGGGGGGCTGATTGGGCTGACACATCAACCCGCAGACTGACACATCAATCCACAGAGCTTCTAGGAGAGATCACACGTGTGGAGGAGAGAGAGAGGGTGCAATTCCCCATAAAGGATGCTAAAGATCAACTCTGGATCTGTCTAGATCACCTCCTTCAGTCAAGTATTTGTCAGATCCAGTCAATCTGGTCTAGATTTGACTGATTTCAATCAAATCGGCTGAGAATCCACTGATCTAGGATTTTGGATTTGCTTCTTTATTCATCAATTTATTAATTAAAATAATCAATAATTGATTTTTTGGGGTTTTCTGACCCGAGTGATGAAAAATCACTCAAAACCTGAAAAAAAGTGGGTCCATGGGTTTACATGGTGCTCTTAGCTTGAAAATGAGCACCTACATTACTGGAATTGATTATTTGGCCCACTTTTATTACAAAACCAATTTTTCCAATTAAACTATTAAAAAATAGCCTAAGTTTTGGAAAAATTAAATTTTAATAAAAAAACACTGAAAAAATAAAAAATTGAAAAAACCTAGGGGGACTTAGACATGTTCATATGACTCGACCATGATGCATATCATATTTATACATTGACACATAGACTCTGATAACCTCAATAGGCCTAAATGCCAAGCCGACCACCTCAACTTTGGAGGTATGGAGTGAAAAACTCAGAAATTATCAATCGTTTATTCAACAACCAATAATAACCAAGGGAAAAAACACCCTGGGCTGATCGGATTGACAAATAAAGTCTAAGAGACCAAGTATTTTATAGACACTATCATGCTAGAACATTTATTACAATTCCCCCATGGGGTATGAACATGTGATATAATACAACAAGCACTTCCCTGAAGTACTTCCGAAGGTCTTCTAAAGTCCAAACAAAGAATCTTTGTCCGGTTCACCAGGCTCACTTGATAAAAAATCACTAAGTACAACTTAGGTGGTAACATTTTGGCTCCATCTAGGGACACATTCTTTGACTAATCCTCTGTTCAAAGGAGAGGATGTGAGAACTCCAGAATCTCTGAGTCCTGCATAACAATTAGAGTTTTTTAGTAACATGTATATATAAAAAATCAACTATAAAAGCAAACTAATGTACATAATCAGTCTATGATGTGCAAAAAAGGAATATTTTACAAAACTAATATACAAAAGAAAATTTTCAAGTTTAGTAACATGGTACAAAATAACTATAATACAACAATATGAAATATAAAATTTAAAAATACATGCAGGGCAAGGTTTAGAAATTGGCCCTGAAACCACCGATGCCAATAAAGGCATCAAACTGTCTCGGTGAAAAACATCTTGAGGAGGAAACCATTCACTGGCAGGCTCAACCTTTCTTCTTCTAGGTCATTTAGATAGAAATAATTCATTCCTGCTACTTCATCAATGATGTACGGCCCCAACCATAAGTTGTCGAACTTTCCTTGTTTCCCACGTTTCTCTCGTCATTTGTCCCAACGCAAGACTGTGTCACCTACTTGAAAGGATCCCAGCCGGGTAGATCTATCAAAGGTTCTCTTGACCTTGTCTGAGTTTCTGATACTTTGGTCAAGGGAATTTCTTCTACTCTCATCTAACTCAATCAACTGGTTTATTCTGTTCTAAATGGCCTCCTGATCTGAGCTAAAGGTCTAGAGAAGCTGATACACTGGAAACTTTAAATGGACTAGTAAGGTGACATCTAGGCCATAGACAAGTTTAAAAGGGCTCCTCCTGGTTGAACTTTTCTTTGTGATTTTATCGGCCCATAATGCGAATTTGATCTTGGTATCCCAAGCCTTCTTATTGTCACCCACAATTTTCTTGATTATGGTCATTAAGTTCTTGTTACTTGACTCAGCTAGACCATTTCCTTGGGGATAATAATTAGATGAATGGGATAGGACAATGCCGTACTTGAAACCGAAGGATGACATCTCGGAGGAAACAAAGCACGGACATTATCTGTGATGATTCTAGCTGGCACACTGAAACTTGTGATAATCTTATCTTCTAAGAAATCCATAAATATAGCATCGGTTGCCTTCTTGGTGGGTATCGCCTCTACCCACTTGGTGAAATAATCAGTGGCTGTAAGAATCCAAGAATAACCATTTCTTGAGTTATATTTGAACTTACCGATTAAATCAAGCCCCCACTGCTAGAAAGGGGCTTGGACTACTATTGGATTTAAATGCAAGGCTTTCATTTGTTTCTTTCCGGTGAATAACTGACAATGGGGGAAAACTATGACAGCCTTGTGCACATCTGAAAATAGGTTCGGCCAATAGTATCCTGCTCTAAGGATTTTATGGGTGGTTTTTCTTGATGCAAAATGTGCACCACAAAATCCTGAATGGAACTCAACCATGAGTTTTTTGGACTCAGGTTCATCGACACATCTAAGTATTAAACCATAAGGGTTTCTCCAACCCAAACCATCTTTTGTTAAACAATACTTAGTTGCTTTTAACCTTAGTGCTCTTCTTTTATGGCTAAGTAAGTGATTAAGGCATGTAAGGTTGCGGAGGAAAAAGATGATGTCGGTATACCAAGGGTGCTGCTCTAATCTTTGAAGCTCATATGATACACTTTGTTCTGAGTCACTCTTCTGGAAGATTAATCCTAAGGCCTTTTAATTTCCTTGGGTCAACATCTTTGTAAGACCCTATCCCTTAATTAACTTAGTAGGTCTTATCTCTAAATCATATTCTTGAATCTTTGAAACCCACTTACCCCTGATTCCTAGACAATTTTGTTGAGATATGATGTCATTGACAGCTGCATGAGGTATGTTATCACCGAGATTTGAGCCCCCAAGGTCGAGCGAGGGGAGGTCGCTCTCGGGAAACATCAGAACCACTTTAGACCACACCTTCAACCTTACGCAGTTAGAGAGGGATCTCTTGTTTGTCACCGGAGTATACTCCGCATAAGATGTTCAATCTCGTGTGTCACCAGAGTCTACTCTGTATAGTATTTTCAATCAGCATAATCAAGGGGCTAGGATCTTGAATGGGGCAAAGTATGTTAAGGAAAGGAGTATGGTGGGATTATCAGGGGCAAGGGGCCATGGGAAAATGGAGTCGAAACCTACGTAAGAAATGATTACAAAGGGAAAGAATGACATGGGGTTGCAAACAAAGGAAAGATATTCGCTGATCTCCCAATCAGGAGATATTTAGCGGGCGATTAGAGGACAAGAAGGGATAGTCCATCGCATGGAGCACCAGCAAGATGAATTCCATGCAAATTTAGAAGAACCATTGATAAATTCCAAGAACAACAGCAAGAGCATAGTGAGTATGAATTCCTAACCATTATACACTAAGTTGTAGACATGAAAGCAATCAACAAATTGGAATGGAAACAGGAATCACATTTACACATGAATCTCTGCCATGAGAAACAGTTCTTTCACTGCAATTTATTCATACATAGATATCAATTTTTACAAATGGGGAGCCTCAACCCGGGAATGTTTCCCAATTCAATTCACTAACTCCTTTCTCCCTCTATCAGGAGCGTTTTTATACACTCCTATTGCTGAGACTACCAAATTAAAAGCTGTTACAAGTCACCATCAGGTGTTAACAGTGCAAGGAGTGGACTATCACCACATTTACAAATATAAATAGACATTATGGTGCTAGTGGCTGCATTCATCCTGGGTAACAGTTCGACACCCTTGGCCACCATGAAGGATGATGAGTATGATGCCTCTTCCTAGGCTTTGAGGTGTGTGCTTCCACCGTGTTCAAATGTAGCTTTCTGCATGGGAACACACTGGTGAGGTAGTCGGCATCCTTCCCCAGTCTAGTCACATCCGCCACCTCCTTCCTTGCTTGGTAACACTGTTATACATGGGCTTTGGAAGAAGTGTCACATTGCTTCTGGTTGAGATGAACCTATGGGGTGGCTTGCCATTCTTGTACTTCTCACCTTTAATGAGATGAGCTCTCCCGTAGGCACTAGGGTGCAGCGTATCTACACCAACCCCACCACCCTTGGAAAGTGGACTTCACAAACAGGGCTGTTAGGGATTTAAACCCGTGATGCTCCCATCCGTACGAATGTTTATACAGGGAAAAGTCAATGGATGTCCCCTTCTGTGGAGGCTTTGGTGGGTGCGATGGTATCAGGGGTTCCTGGAGAAACACTTACATGGAGTAAGTGTCCAGGCCTCGCATCATTGGAAACGTGGGTATCATGTCTAGGCCTCTATGGTTGGTGTCACCATGGGCATGCAAATACCAAGGAAACGAGTGAGTGTGTAACCTTCTCACCAACCATCAACACCCCTAGATGGATAAGCTTCTCAAACCAGATCTTCATCGTCAAACTCTATCAGGCCTTTGCATCTTCGTGGAGAAGTAGAACTCGGGTTCTGGAGATATGTTAGTTCACTCTTGTTGAACTGAAAGCAGTATTTATAAGGCTTCGAGACTGATCTTTGGAAAGGTTGGTCAACATTCCTGCACACTCTGTCATCAAGTGTATCTGGTATCAATATGTGTGAAGGTGCGAGAAGAGTGATCTTCTACTTGATGGGGATCTAGTCACTTTGTTTCATTGATAGTGGCGCTTCACCATCGGCTATGGGAAGGCTTTCATGTGCACCATCTAGTGCAAATGAAATAAAAAACGGAATGGCCTCCTGCACCGTGTGAGTGGCATATTTGCTGGCTACTTTTCTTACTCCTATAGGACAGCTCACACAAAATCCGCCTATCAAGACCAACCTTTCATACAGCCATCGATCCGAGTGGGCCCCACCATCGTTTGCAATGAGAAACTTTGATATTCGTATGTGCTAGTTCACATTACCAAATGAACCAGAGATGTAGATTTATCTCCTTCTTCATCATGGTCGTTGATCTTCATGACCTCTACCACCCTTTCGTGATTTGAGATTGTAGTTTTACTCGTACAAGTATGGATCATGAAATTAATTTAGGCTGTAGATCTGCCCCAGACCTCATCTCAGCTATTGAAATATTCCTATCTTTAACATGTTTTGCAATCTGGGAAGGAATATTTGATCGTGCATGTTTGCTCACACGAAGTAGTTTGGAGCCGTTGATCCACCTTTGATCAATCACAACCTTTGCTTATGACCCCTGACCAATGCTAATAGCGCGCTTGCCGCTTTCCTCGTTGAAGGGCACCCATACGAGATTCGAGGGACTGAGACCCCTACCAAACCTCCGTCAAGCCCTTAGATCAACTGTTAAAAATGGATTGTTAACAACTGGCTCCATGAGGGATGCTATCCTCCTAGTGAGGTAGCAAAGAACCCCTGTAGACCAAGTGCCGAAATCATTGGGACACCTTCAATCTTTCTTTGGCATCTCCATTCTGCTACATGTTACTGCTTCAACAAATGATGCTGGTGACTGTAAACATGTGCTGGTAACTGAAAATGAAAACAAACTGAAAACAGTAATGAAGGAAATGCTCGATAATAGCTGAGCTTATTTTCTCCTACCTACTCTACCTAACTTTGTACAAGGGCCCATAGAATCTCTCTCTAATGGAACATCCCTCTCTCCGCTCGAAATTTCTGTAACAAGGGCTTGATGCGCTTCGAGAGGGAGTTCTTCAGCTTCTCCAATGGAACCAAGTAGGCATACTCCTCCTATGTGAGGTGGCGTCCCTCATGGCAGAGTATCAGAAAAAGTGTTCATTTGTAAGACGTTGCATCCGTCTTCATTTCTGTACAAGTTTTTGGCCTGCACCACCTCCGTTTCTTTTTTATTTTTCTAGGAGGCCTTAACCATGTGTCGTATTAACTCAAAAGAGGCATAACAAAAGGGTAGGCTATCACCTCCAGTGCCCTCATCATCTTTTCCCGCTCCGACCTCCTGATTTTGCATTGCACTTCGATTTCTTTCATCAGAAGGCATTTTTTTAACAGCTGGCTCGTCAGGTAGATTCTGCACGTACTCTTCTTCATATCCATCGTACACAGGCACACCAAAATCCTTCTTGAAATCATCCCTAGTTGATCAGGGACGATGCAGGTCACCATCTTCAAAGAATAATCCTATAGGACTACCTGCTCATGCGTTGGGTCAGTCATCTTTCAGTACATCAGGAGAGAGATTTGACGGGCTAAATATTTTCCCACTCTGCTTGTAGGGTCCAACCAATTTGAATGTATCTTTTATTTCACCACCATCATCTTGATCTGACGATTTCTTGGACATCTTAAGGTTTTCCTCAACCTCCAAACAATCAGCAAACATATGATGCAAGGTGGTTGATTTTCTTTCCAAAAGAAGCAAGGACAAGTCAGGGGAAAAGGTGACTGCATAATAGATCTTAGCAGTGTTCTCAAGAGGTTGAACTTCCTTAGGCATGTTATAATAAAAGCTTGTGAATATTCCGTTAAAACTAGATATGCCCTCACCCTCATGCCTCCTCAAGGAATAAAACTCTAAAAGTATTTTCTCCAGTGGCCTTCTCCTACCCCAAAACCTCAAGAATGTGCAAGAAAGCTCTTCCCAAGTGTTGATGGACTTAGGCTACAAGTGTTTAAACCAGACTTTGGCATCTCCTTGCAAGGATAGAGGGAACGTCCACATGTAGAATTCGTCATGTTCTATCTCAAAAAGGTCAGAGAAATGCTTAAAGGCTTGTACATGTTTCTTAGCAGTCAAGTTTTCAGATTCTCCATCGAACTTGGGGAGGTACTTGTAATATTTCGCGAGAAAATCATGGACGATAGGAGGCAATTGCAGAGGTTTATATCGGCTTGGAGAAATGGGGGAGATAAGGTTAGGTATAATAGCTAAGCTATCATCCGAGGTTTCATGAATTTCACAGGGGTGTCCTCTGACATCGGGTGCCCCCAGATAGAACTCTAGGACATAATTAGACGTGCAAGATGATGCAATGCTTTTGGTTCATAAAGAAGGATAAACAAGAGTATATTCATGGCTCTGCTCAGAATGAGCTGGGCCATAGAAGGTTGTTTTGATAAATCTGGGAAAAGATAAGAGCAAACTCATAATATAGGATAAGGCATCCTAGAAGAAACGTGGACTCGAGTGCTTGGACCTTCCGCCATGCATTTCTAATCTTTATGAGGGGTCTATTTTCCAGGCGGAGTCTACCATCTCTCTTCGGTCATTTGATTTCTGGGTCACACCACCAGTGGAGCCGCTAAATTCTGAATCCTTCAAGAGTGGAGTCACCAGGTGAAAAGTGCTCAACCTTATTGATGTCCAGTCATTGTTCACCATCAATAACCAGATCTAAAACCATGTTGTTTTACCCAGGGAATATCTTCAATTTTGTCCCTGGCAATGGCTCCAGCTTATTGGCACCAAGATTTGAGCCCCCAAGGTTGACCGAGGGGAGGCCGCTCCTAGGAAACAACAAAATTGATTTAGACCATGCCTCCGACCATGCGCAGTTAGAGAGGGATCTCTCGTTTGTCACCGGAGTCTGCTTCACATAAGATGTTCAAACTCATGTGTCACCAGAGTCTACTCTGCATAGGATTTTCAATCAGCATAATCAGGGGGCTAGGATATTGAATGGGGCAAAGTATGTTGAGGAAAGGAGTATGGTGGGATTATCGAGGGTAAGGGACCATGGGAAAATGGAGTCGAAACCTGTGTAAGAAACGATTACAAAGGGAAAGAATGACATGGGGTTGCAAACAGAGGCAAGATAGTTGCTGATATCCCAATTAGGAGATATTTAGCGGGCAATTAGAGGACAAGAAGGGACAGTCCATCTCATGGAGCACTAGCAAGATGAATTCCATGCAAATTTAGAAGAACCATTGATAAATTCCTGGAACAACAGAAGGAGCATAGCAAGTATGAATTCCTAACCGTTATGCACTAAGTTGCAGACATAAAAGCAATCAACAAATTGGAATGGAAACAGGAAGCACATTTACACGTAAAGGAAAATACATATTGGGAAAAGAAATGACACATGAATCTCTACCGTGAGAAACAGTTCTTTCACTGCAATTTATTCATACACAGGTATCAATTTTTACAAATGGGGAGCCTTAGCCCGGGAATGTTTCCCAATCCAATTCACTAACTCCTTTATCCCTCTTTTGGGAGAGTTTTTATACACTCCTATTGCTGAGACTACCGAATTAAAAGCTATTACAAGTCTCCATCAGGTGTTAACAGTGCAAGGAGTGGACTATCACCACGTTTACAAATATAAACAAACATTATGGCACTAGTGGCCGCATTCGGCCTAGGTAACAGTTCGACACGCTCGGCTGCCACACCGAATGATGAGTATGATGCCTCCTCCTAGGCTTTGAGGTGTGTGCTTCCAACATGTTCAAATGTAGCTTTCTACATGGGTACAAACTGGCGAGGTAGTCGAAATCCTTCCCCAGTCTAGTCACATCCGCCACCTCCTTCTTCGCCTGGTAACACTGTTATATGTGGGCTTTGGAAGAAATGCTGCATTGCTTCTGGTTGAGATGAACCTGTGGGGTTGTTATGGAGAGAAATTCCTATGGCTTGGGGTACCACAATAGACAGCTTGGCTCCAGAAATCAATCCTTTCCAATATGCAAGAGAAATCAAATATCTAACACTAAAGGATCAGACCTCGTACCTTATTCCTGACGGTTGAAGTAGATCCCCGTTGAACTTTCCAACTTCAGCTTGAATTGATGAATCACTTCCTCAACAACAAGTAAACAAGACAAGCATACTATATATATTGGTGTTAGATCTACTCTAGCATATATAATCAACAATGTATAAGCATTTGAAATCATCCATGGATAAAATATTCATTCAAACATACATTATTGGACAAAAAAAGATATTTCTATTAATATAAAATAAGAGATTACAATGAATACAACCTCTATCGACACGTCTGCGAATAAGAGAAATTGAATTCCCCACTTGGGCCTCCACCACCTCAATCCTCAATCTCTCGATAGCAAGATCACTAGCAAAAGGCAAGCTTGGGATGAACACCAAAGTGCTCCAAGGGACAAAGGGATGTAGACTCAAGCACAAGTTCTGGCAACAATGGACTATAGTTTCTTTGCTCTCAATTCTCTTATGCCTTCAATGTATCCAAATAGTTCCTTATATAGCTTTTCAAAGGGGTAATGAAAGGTCGAATCCGAGCGATCTCAAGGCATATGGAAGGCCAAGAGACAAGTGAGTTGGGTCCATGTCAAGGAAAACTCCAAAAATATTTGGATTTTGTACACATACCGATGTACATGGTTTTAGGGGTCAAACCCGTGTATATACATGATAAGGGGTTTAAAAGTCACGTATGGTAATTTTCACATGTTTATAGGGATGGTCTAGGAAACATCAAAGGACAAAAAATATTCCAAGGGGTCTAAGGAGTCTACAAAGGGACAGGGGAAGGCCATACAAGTGTGATTCACCTTGTGTGGTAAAATCAGCTATAACAGATGCCCCCTAATGTGTGAGGTAAGAGGGGTCATACAATGGCCAAAATACATTATAAGTCCATCCCATAAGTGGAGTGATGAAGAATCCAAAATGGAAGACCAGCCACCCAATCAACACAATGATACAACTCTGCACATAACTACAAATACATCTAGCAGTCCCGAATACATAAGAGTACAATGGCCATGAATAGGCATGATACAAAATATCACATAAGTGGTCATCACCACGTACAATATACATAGACTAGAATCTCCATGATGAAGATATACAAAGGATCATGATCTCCATAATGGCTAAAGATATACAATGGATCAAGATCTCCATAATAGCTGGAAATGCCTGACATATACTGGAATCAAGTGACGAGAGCTGAAATCTCATGAACACTGGCATGATCAAGGAGGTAAAATATAAGAGATGCCACCAATATGGAAGGTCTTCTACACAAACCGTTACGAGTACATGTCCTACTATGTGAATAGAGGTGTTGAGGTCAAACATAGTAGTCCATCGTCTGATTACTGATCATTGATGTATACTGTTAACAGATGCGAGATCACCCATCGATAATGAAAATGGGAATCAAGGTACTAGAGTGCAAACTAACAAGTGTGAATAAATGTGTTGAGGTCGAACACTTGAGAGGATACATCAATTAGCGGACATTAATGTATTCCCAAAAACTGTCGATGTTGAGAGAACCTGACACTGATGACTGCAAGTCTCAAGGAACTCAAAAATGACTCTAGATTCCAATCCTAGAATAAATGATCTGAAGTCGATGGGATGAAATCTGCTGGAAGGAGGGAATTAAGGCATCCCCCATCATCCAAAATGAGGTACTCGTTAAAGCTATATAATGTGGAAGGACTCAATCATAAGGTGCACGAACCAGTAACTGTACCAGGAATGGCCGACATGCAAAGTCAAGATAATTGAGGAATGGCAGACTCAGGTTTCAACTTCCTTCAAATAAGAGCATAACGGTGAATGGTGACTGAATAAAGGCAGCATAGACTCGATATACAAAACTGGGACATCTCTGCGACACAGGAGGCATCGACAGAGGCTCCATGGGGACTGGAAGCTTAACCAGTCAGTGGAGATAAACTCAGATAAACGAGTACAACTCCTAAAGTCAAACTATAAACCCAACCAATGGATGTGATATACAGTGCTCTGTTCGAAGGCGACATGACTCGATAGCTGCCAAAAGATAACATCTTTCCTTGTTCGGCTTTTTGGTTTTTTGAATTTTTCTTTTGTTGGACTTTTTCAAATATTTAAAAAGCTTGAAAAAGAATAAAATCGATTTATAGTTACAGAATAGGAGGAGACGAGTGTCATATGGGAAAACAAACTAGTTCTAAGTAGTGGAACATACCTATGCTCAATGCAAGGATACATGTGTAGGATAGCGACACTTGGGGGAAAGTCTTGTCCCGGTAAAAATAGGGAATCAAGTTGCAAAGGATATATAAAATGGCTCTGCATGGCTAGACATGAGACAAGATTAGGCTATATGGCTGAAACTCAATGTCAGGGAAGCCAGCGTAAGGCTCAATAAGGCAGGAAAAGATCATGATAATGCAATTACAACTTGACATAAGGGAGTCCTGAGGGAATTAGGCCAGCAAAAGATCAAGAGGAGTATGAGGCTCTTGCGAAATGTCATGGTAGTACTATACAACAGACTCCCACACCCTAAGGGACAAAATGTCGGCATGGGCACCAAATGCAAATAAGGCGCTAACTAGGGTACCCATGTAAGGTCAAGCTCTACCACTCATATCATGCCACTTATAAAACAATAAGAAGATTCTGTGAAATAATATAGTCGGTTTGTACCTAAGGCTATAATGAAACGATCATAAGGTCATGCAAAATGAAAACGGTGATGAAACCTAACCTATATGCCAGTTTAGACATGATACCTGAAATCGGCATGAACGGGTCAATCCAACGGCTGAAACGACACTCAAAAAGGTCTCCTACATCATAAATTAGTCCAAAAACGGTCCAAAAGGATTAGAAACAGTCCAAACTATAGGAAAGGGGGTAAAAATTTTCAAAAGTTTGAAAAATTTCTATAAATAGTAAAAAATTCAAAAAATTATAAAACATTTGAATTTTTTACCCATTTGAGCTCAGAACTTCAACAGTGAATTCCAGGAGATCCAGCCAGCAGAATCCACTACCGTTTTTTCCAAGTACTTACCCATGCTATAGTCTTTCATTTTGATGCAAATTTTGTCAAATTCCATGGTGTATTTAGGATTCTAGGCCATTCTAAGATACGCGCCATAGCCCACACAGAAATCAAAGGTTTTTCTGCGTATAGGGCTGGATATACGCGGAAAACGCCCTCAAAGTCGCGTACATATACGGTTGTTTAGCATACAGTCGCATATGGGGCCGCGCTCAATGATTTTTAAGTATTATAATGGACAAAACTCAAATTTTATGTGCAGGATGGTCCTAGAATGGAGAGAACGTGAACATGGTGATGTAGAAGAGGAAGTAAGGGCAGATCTAATGGCTCAACAAGCGTTACGTGCATGTGGGCTTTACAAATTTTGTTGTCTTGGTGGCTTAAGAGACAAACCAAGGCTATTGCAAATGTTAGTTAACTATTGGGATCCAGACTCAAAGTCATTCCAGATAGACGGGATGTTCCTCACCATAGAAGTGGAGGACATATACTTTATTACTGGACTTTCCCGACGGGGGGAAGTGGTGAACCTACGCTCTTGCGGGCCCGGAGGTGGCCTGACTATAGATGAGTACATTGCGGTGTACTGCTATCTGGACATGGAGAAGATGGGGAGTTAGATCCCAACTAACTCCATATAGGTGTTGGGCCTAAAGGCCATCCTAATAACACTTGGCATGATAGTAGGCTTAGCTTCACTCCACCAGGCCTCACAGCCTCTGATGTTCTATGCAGTGGAGTGCATGAGACCCATGGTATATGATTGGAGCACTACGCTACTAGGCAACATGAAACACCAGCTCAGTGAGTGCAATATGGGTAGAGTGTGAAACTTCAGTTTCAGCAGCATACTGAGCATGTTTTTCTTTGAGCGTGTTCCAAGATTGAGCCCTAGAGTTGACGTTCCTCTACACGGGGTTCGAGATCCAGCCCAATGGCATTGGGTGGATGCGATGCGCAGACTGGGTGCGGGTAGGGTGTCCAACCCCTATCCAACTGATTTCTTTCCGTGGTGGCGACGACAGATAGTTGCCATCGATGACTACCCCTATGTGGGGATATATTTCTAGGGAGACCTAGACATGCCGCTACCACCAGGATTGGCATACGGTGACATTGGTAACAAATCTAGACCCTCTTTTTAAAAATTTTAAGTTATTAATTTTTTTTGTGTTTTCTGATTATGTGGAATCAAAAGACATGTTTTTGGGTGACAATACATAGTGACATCTACCATATGCATGTATATGTGGGACCACGATGACCTGAAGGCTTCCCTCGTCATAGACGGAGGGGAAGAGGAGACGATATCATGGGTGTGGATGCGGAGCGGACGCTCCAACGCATTCATACCAACTTCGTGAGATTGACACATAGAGTACCCATGGCACAAGTCGAGGACTTGCCTGAGGCCATGCAGCGCTAGGTGGTGGGTATACCACGAGCATGGGTGCAGCTATTTCGACGGCTAGCTAGAGCCATAGTGACATTCCACGATCACAACCCCCCTCCTCCTCCACAGGCTTAGATACCTGGGAGTGATACATTTTGTACTACCATGTATTTATATTTTGGTGGCTCGAGAGCTCCATTTTTGTATTATGACACTATGTACTACCACATTTTGGATGTTTATAAAACTTTTTATGGTGATCGATTTATTTATTTACATGTGTAAAAATTTATGTTTGTGATGAGCTTATTGTGTATGAAACAAATGCCAATATAACACATAGTTAGCATATGAGTCAGCAACTTGATTATTAATTCTTGGAACATGTATGTATGTTATATTGTCAAATTGTCGTTCTAATAATCTCACACATAAGAATCTTCTTAATAATGGAAGATCTCTAACATGGTACAAACCATTAAGCTGTGACACTACTAACTCCGAATCAAGACGAACCTCAAGAGAGAGAATACCATGTGAAATGGCATCTCGTAGAAGTTCAATCACGGCACTATATTCAGCAACATTGTTTGAAGATGGATGTAAACATATGCCTTTTGAAGACAATACCTAACCCATAGGAGTATAAATCACCCAAGCAGCAGAGGCTGAGTTTTTGAGTGTGACGGCTCGCACCATCCATGAATCCTATGAAGGTGGAAGATTCCATTGACATCTGCCAAAAGAAACAGAAACTAATCACAAACTCGATCACCATAAGAAAAAGACCTACCTATGCAAAACTGTACAATAATATACAATAAGCAGCCTTGGCTAAAAATTCTACATAGTACTTTTTAAGATAGAGCCAATTTCTAGGTTCCGCGAAGGCCATTCCCTCATTATCCACTAACTCATAAGCACCCTTCTCTAACACACATTTGACGATGTAAGGACCACGACACATGGGGTTAAAATTTCTTTCCCCCAAGGGTTCTTTTGGTTGATCCCACAAAAGGACCAAGTCTCCCTCACTAAACCTCCTTGGACAGATAGACTTATCGTACTGGACCTTTACGCGACGCTTATTTACTTCTAGAGCCACCAAGGCATCTCGACGCTGCTCATCAAATTTCTCTAGGTGGACCAAATGCTCCTCCAATGGTGAAGTGTCTGGTAAGAGTTCTATGGATAGCTTCAAAGAAGGAATATCGCACTCAATCGAAAATACTGACTCCACTCCATGTACAAGTTGGTATGGAGAAAAACCCATGGCAGTCTTAACAATGGTTCTATACGCCCACAAAGCAGGATATAACATAATGTGCCAATTATTCTTGCTTTGTGTGATGGTTCGTTGGAGAATGGACTTGAGTGATTTGTTCACTGCTTCTACCTGTCCATTCGCTTGAGGGTAATAAGAGGAGGAATGCTCTTGTTTATACCCTAACTTTGATGCCAAATCTTCCATCATACAATTATGAAAGTGTGAGCCATGGTCAGTGACAAGCTCTTTCGGAATCCCAAAATGAGTAATAATCTAGTTGAATATGAAGTGTGCGGCTGTCTCACCGTCGGATTTAACTGTAGGCATAGCCTTAGCCCATTTCGTGAAGTAGTCAACAGCCACTATGATATGATGATGCCCCCCAGCTGAAGCTAGGTTGCAATCCATAAAATCAATCCCCCACTTAGTGAAGGGACCGGTGGTGATGATGGGATGTAACAGGGTAGGTTTCGAGTGCATATTATGCGTAAACACTTGGCAAGGATGGCACCTCTTGACCGCATCTACACAATCCTTAAAGATCCACAGCTAGAAATAACCCGCTCTTAAGATTTTTTTGGGCTGTAGAAAGCCCAGATAAATGACCACCACATGCCCCTCCGTGGAAATCATTCAGCACTACCTCAGCCTCTTCATGAGTTAAACAATGACGTAAAATGGAATCTACCCCACGACGGTACAGAGTGTTATCCACTATGAGGTAATTCTTAGACACGTGACATAACCGTCGTCGTTCATCCCATGAGAGGTGAGTAGGGACCTTCAATGTTTGTAAATATATAATAATATCCCCATACCATGGGTCTAAAGTTGAGATTAAGAAGATGTGCTCATCGATAAACGTATCTTCACAAACCAACTCCTCGTCCTCGCTTGGGAAATCCGATATAATCTCCACAAAAATTAACGAGTTATTTGATTTTGCTGAAACAAACTCAAGATTGAATTCTTGCAAGATGACAATCCATTTATTATATTTTCCCCCAATCATCCTTCGAGTGAGGACAAATTGAAATGGATTGACATGGGCTACAACCAAGGTCTGGCGAAGGAGAATATAATGTCTCAACCATTGAACTGCATGTATGTTAGCTAAGGCAAGCTTCTCAACATGGGAATAATGAATCTCCACATCAATAAGATTCTGGCTCAGATAGTATATGACATGCTCTTGGAGCTCCTCATCCTCTTGAACCAAAACCATACCAATCGTCTCCATGGACGCGACCACATAAAGTAGAAAATCACGGCTATAGTCTGGGGGACTAATCATCCAGTCCAATGCTAGGGCTCGCTTGAGTGCATCAAAGGACTCTTGGGCTCGCTCATCCCAACAAAAGGTGGTGTCCTTCTTCAAAAGACGCATGAAGCCTCTAGTCAAATTGGAAAAATTGACAACGAATCTCCGTAAGAAGTTTTCCATGCCTTGCAAACATTGAAGATGACGAATGTTCTTTGGGGGAGACAACTGAAGTATTACCTCAACCTTTAAAGGGTCGACTCTTATACCCTATTTAGAAACGATGAATCCTAATAAGCGACCAGACTTCACACAAAAGATGCACTTGTGAGGATTTAACCTGACCAAATAATGGCGGAACCTTTCGAATACCAATCTCAAATGATATGAATGACGCATTCTCATACGAGAATGAGTAGCAAGGTCATCCAAAAACACTTCGATAATCGATTTAAGATCATGGAAGATAAAGTTCATAGCCCACTGAAATGGTAGCTCCGGCGTTATTAAGGCCAAAAGGCATTTTCCGATATGCAAAAGTTCCCCAAGGACAAATAAATGCGGTCTTATGTTGGTCCTTGAGTTTAATTTGTATCTGATTGTATCTGGAAAAGCCATCCATAAAGGAAAAAACCTCGCTACCTGCACACTCATCCAAAATATGATCAATAAATGGTGTGGGGAAATTGTCCTTAGGACAGGCATGATTCAAATCACGGAAATCAGTACATATGCGGATCGCTCCCTGCTTCTTATCAACCAGAACGGGGTTTGAAACCCACTCCGTCAAGGGAACGAGATAGATAAAACCGGATTTCAACAATTTTTCTATCTCTGCCTTAATCACGGGTGCTTTCCTAGGATTCACTGCACGCAAGCGTTGTCGAACAGGCTTAGCACTGGGGTAAGTCTTAATCTCATGCTCAACAATGCGAGGGTCAATACCTATCATTTCATCATAAGACCAAGAAAAGATATCACAAAATTATTTAAACATCTCGGTGTATTCTTGAATCTCAGCATGGGAACATTCTGCCCCAATATATACATTCTCTATCCTACTAGGATTACGAGAGATATTGATAGGAATCATTGGAGATATATTTTCCATGTTCCCATCAGCCATCGAACCAGGAGAGCTTAATGGAACCACGAGACTACCAATTATCTCACTAAGAACCTCCCTATAGTCCTCACGCTCCAAGCGGTCAAGCTCAGGAAGAAAGTAAGATCTATGATGGAGCTCTTCCCATGGTGGCTCAACTACCGACATGGCCTCAATAATCGCTTCATCTGAAGGAAAAACACTATCAAGGCATTCGTGCGCGTGAGAAGACTGAACTGCCCATGCAGGCAGCACATACTGGTCATCCTCCTCCATCCATGAAGAGGAAGGACTAGGCTCTACAACACACTCAATATTAGCTTGATAAGCTACCATACTTGCAAGCAATGGCACGTCCATCATGATGGGATCACTCGAAGTATTCGGTGTAGGAAGAATCCAAGGATATTCCATATGACTCGTGCGGAAAGACACCAATCTCATAGATGTTGAAGCCTCAGCAGAACTAGACCTTATCATAAGCATAGGTGCAGGACAACTAAAGCTTCCCATGAGGGATGGATACATGCCCACACCAACACTTCCAGTTGCGGGCTGAGAGTGCTCTACAATCAGGATCGAAGCTCCCAAAGATGCGGTAATCGACTAATTCTTGAATGACGTTTGATCAATCGTAACTATATTCCGATTAAATGGAAAGCATACAACGTGAAATAGTGAAGAAGCTACGGATTGCATACTGTACATCCAATTCCTACCCAGCAAGAGATTGTAGTCAAGGGGTGCATCAACCACCTCGACCTCTATCGCAACGGTCTTCCCTCCCAAATAGACCTTAAGGGAAGGAAGGATCCTGTGCGATCTAAACTATCTCCCATCAAATGTAGTTAACATGGTCGCAGATTTAGACAACTTAGGGGAACCTAAACCCTTCCAACATGATAAAGACATCACAGAAGTAGCAGCTCCTTCGTCAATCACAGTGCGCTTGACGGTCATGTTAAGACACTCTACATGAATCAAAAGAGACACATAGTAAGGAAAGCAAGGTTGAAGTCCCGCGGTTTCAAATTTAATCATGGAGGAAGAATTATGATCATTCACACCAAGGGAAGAAAGCAAAGCCTTCCTCTGCGAAGGACAACTCTGAAGTACTTCTAGTGCAGACATCGCACAAGGAGTGTGGCCCAAATCCTCAACAACAGAATAGTTTTAGGTGGCTCGGATATTAGGATTGTGCCCCGAACGCTTAAGGAATCCTTTAGGAATGCGAGGTGCAGCTTCAGGTTTATCCACAGGTTTTTCAATATGCAAAGGGGTCCCTGGTGGATCAGGTTCCTTTCCTGGGATGGGTTGTGATGAACCATAGTCCTTCACACGGGTCACAACTTTCGCATCACGCACCATGTTAATGCAACCATGACCACTACCCTCCAACGGATCTTGATCACCACTAGACTGGTCATGGGTCCTCGAGTTCATGTTTTGATTGTGAGGCAAAGGGTTAGTTAGCACAGTTGGGCCCTGTGCTAAGAATCTCGACGCTTCATCGATACGAGGGCATAAGTGAGGTGATCTTCCTTACACAACTTGCAAGGAAATTTAACCTTACGTTGAGCTTGCTTGTTACCCCTAGCATTACGAGCATTCTTGTCATTATTATTAGCATTTTCATTCCTATTCCCATCCTTACGATTGTTCTTACCCTTCTTTTTATTCCTTTCGGGTTGCTGGTTACCCTTTTGGTCCGACGATTGCACCAAAAGCACACTTGCTGTTTGGGTGGGTTGGGATGAAGCCGCGGCTTGTCCCAAAGCAGATTGGTTGATTGACAATTGACTGACCTATTTCACAACCGAATCCACAGGTTTAGCACTCACACAACCAACAATGCCATCGGCATGTGGTCCAGGTTTAACTTTGGGGTCGAAACTAGAACGCGGAGCATTGGGAATGATCTCATATAACAAACTTAATTAAGCATAAATCAAATCTAGTTCCTGCGCCCTAAAAATGGCTTGTTCCTCATTTTGCACTCTGGATGTAGAAACATCCTTCACTATATAAGGAAATAACGACTTAAGGAACCATTCGAGGAGGAATTCTAGCGGTATAAAGGCTTTAATCAACCTCTTTTGTCTACGCCACTCTTGGATATGGTCTGAGATATGGGTGGCTTTATCCTGTCGAAATGTCAACAAGAGTTCTGTACCAACGGCGTAACACACTGGTAGTTGGAAGTGGTTAAGAAAATTCATCGCTAGGTCATTGAACAAAGCAAATGCCCCCCTAGGTAGCTCTATATACCATTTCACGACAGGCCCTATAAGGGTGCATTGAAACAGCCTTAAATGGATGGAGTCCTGGTGTAAGGAATTTGAAGAGCACCATAGGTGAAAGGTAGTAACATGTTCGCTCGGATCCTCTCCCGGTTTTCCCTCGAATTTGGGTATGTCTGAGGGAAGCTTAGTAGGGATAGCTGGCCAAGCCGGGTCATGAGCTACAAGATCGTACATCAATCTCGACAAGTCAGGAAGATATAGCGTTGTGAGGAAAGGGATCCTAGGATGAGTAGGTTGATGGACCGCTCCCTGATAGTTCTGATTCACATAGGTCTGATTACCATAACCACCATGTCCTTGGCCATAGTGCCCTCCTCTCATTTGACCCATATAAGGTGGCATGGAAGCACCATACTGTGGTGTACCTTGACTATTCGGAGCTAAAAAGCTATAATTTGGAGAATAAGCGGGTTGTTGATACTCGTACCCATAGAGTGAAGAACCCTATCCATACTGCATCCCATAATAAGGTCCATAAGTCATTGCATGAGATGTCCCATGAGACACTCCATAAGTAGGGATATATGCTCCGGAAGTAGGAATATACATTCCAGAAGTAGGAATATACACTCTGGAAGTAGTGGCATGACCTCTAGAAATATGAACATGACCTCCTGAAACAACGGGCGGTACTTGAACCTGAGACACAACCGGTCGAGTAACAATAGTATGGACATGACTCATAGCAACGTTCCGGCCCGAAGGACCACGTGAATGAGGTGGAGGGTGAACATTCGAAGAACAAGGGACAGAGGACGAAGGGACCTATGTAATTATGTACATGTTGTTCCCTATAGTCACTCCTCTCGGATCTGGTATTTTAATAAGATCACTAACCCTAGGCCTAGAAGGAATATATGATGTAGCTTCCACCGTCGGGATGGGAGGTTCAATGTGACTTGTGCTCCCAAACATCTCCGCATGGTAAGGAATGAGAGTGCCCCTAGGCGTAGTGTTAGGCTCAAACTCAGACTCGACGTGAAATGCCAAATCATGTGTGGGAAAACCAGACATACCATAACTAGTGCTCGCGGGTTCAAAATGAGTCTCATCATCTTCCGGCATTCCATACCGACGATGCGTCAATCGGGGATCAACACTAGAGTAAGTAGGTCTATCATGAAAAGTACCTATCTCAGAAATTACAGGATCTAACTCAGTCAAATTAGGTGAAGGATCATAGTTAGGAGCAAACTCCCCATCTTCCACTTGAATGGGAGAAGGTGGTTCAGGAATACCTTTTACATGGTCTCCCATTTTGTGTGAATCAATGTGTGAAATAATCCACCTGAACTATCTATTTCTCTCTCCCAAAGGAGGAGGAGATGTAGAAGGCGAAAGTCCTGCTAAATGACGAGAACAGTCAGGAGCCGCACCCGAATCCACAATGAATCAAAAAATATAAAAGACTCTCTAATTACGCAAACTCTAGGCAAGCTAACATGCACAAAGCAATCACCAATAAAATCTAAAGCCAAACACAAGCAATCAAGGTTAGGATAAGTGATCTCCCGAATGAAGCAAGTATGTCTCACCTATGAGAGGCTTGAGACTCCCATACACAACAAGCGGGGGTACGTAACCAATTATTGTGGCCCTCAGCTTCAACGCGTAAAGAGACTATGCTATCTGACCCAAACCTGGCCGGGACACCTGCAGAATAACCCCTGCAGAGTACCCCCTCGATATCCTAGGTAAGGCCACTAAGGTCACCTCAATATAATCAATGCTCAGGCGGATAGTTGCAGGAGGGATTGACCGTATGGGCAGGGTAGCAAAGCCCGAAACTCTCGAAAGAGCCCCCAGATACGAATACAATCCTGGAAATATCTCCAGTGCTACTCAGTTATGACTAGGGGTCATCCCAATCAATAACTGCTCACACTGCCTCGTGCTTAACTCCCTTTTGAGAGGAGGATCCTGAGAAACACTGGTTATACCAAGGAATTTCACACACTCACCTAGACAGACACATACATGTTGTTGTTTAGTGGTCTTGGAGAATTTACTCACAATAAACTATTCCAAGACACTAAAACCTAATCTTGTTGGTGAACCCTATCAAATAAAATAGTGTAGTTCATTTTAAATTAAGCGTTTATTTTAATTGGCTTTATTACACAAAAGAGGTATATGGTCGTGCAACTAATGGTGTTATGACACAACATAAATAAAAATGCACACCTAACAATCAATGCAAATGCATTGTGTCCATGAGAAACAGTGTATGCTACTACATGAAATGCACAATTTTCTTCGAATGATAAATGCAATCTTTCCTATATGAACTCCTGACAAATACTTCAAAGCAAATCTAGTGCAAGTACTATGCAAAATGCAAGATGCAATGCATAATGATATTAAAATATTTTTGGATTTTTTGAAATAAAAATGAGATAACAAAGCAAAAGAATGGTTCTACAACCCCTAGAATCTGCAAGCACACTCAAGCAATACTCAAGCAAAGTGCTAAGGTAAAAGAAATCTAATGCACTAATCCCAAAACAAAAAATTGAAAATGCAATGACAAGAACATTCTTCAAAAAAAAAAAAAAAATTTACCCTAAAAAAATGTCTTTGGTGAGAAATAGAGGTGTATGCAGACTCTTGCAATATCAAAGGAGACTCAGCAATCATCCAAATTCACCCAACAACAATCAATCTTCCTCTAGAAGGAAAAACTAAGGGCATACACAACTGTTCGCAGTAAACCCGCATTTGTACACGAAAATAGCAGTGAAACTCGCGTATATACGCGATTATGAGTTAAAAACTCACATACAAGAAGAAAGGTGCATAAAAATAAAGGAAAATAGACAGGCTGAGGCAAACTTTACACCAATCAGACACTACCAAGAAAACATGCCCCCAGACCCGACGCAGAAACAAGAGAAAAAAGAGCAATTCGAATTCATTGAATGCCGATAGAAAACCCCCAAAGGACAACTACTAGGAACTCCCCAGCAGAGTCACCAATTCTATTACGGAGAGAAATTCCTATGGCTTGGGGTACCACAATAGACAGCTTGACTCCAAAAATCAATCCTTTCCAATATGCAAGAGATATCAAATATCTAACACTAAAGGATCAGACCTCGTACATTATTCTGGACGGTTGAAGTAGATTCCCGTTGAGCTTTCCAACTTCAGCTTGAATTGATGAATCACTTCCTCAACAACAAGTAAACAAGACAAGCATACTATATATATTGGTGTTAGATCTACTATAGCATATATAATCAACAATGTATAAGCATTTGAAATCATCCATGGATAAAATATTCATTCAAACATACATTATTGGACAGGAAAATATATTTCTATTAATATAAAATCAGAGATTACAATGAATACAACCTCTGTCGGCATGTCTGTGAATCGGAGAAACTGAATCCCCCACTTGGGCCTCCATCACCTCAATCCTCCATCTCTCGATAGCAAGCTCACTAGCAAAAGGAAAGCTTGGGAATAACACCAAAGTGCTCCAAGGGACAAAGGGATGCAGACTCAAGCACAAGTTCCGGCAACAATGGACTATAGTTTCTTTGCTCTCAATTCTCTTATGCTTTCAATGTATCCAAAGAGTTCCTTATATAGATTTTCAAAGGGGTAATGAAAGGTCGAATCCGAGCGATCTCAAGGCATATGGAAGGCCAGGAGACAAGTGAATCAGATCCATGTCAAGGAAAACTCCAAAAAATTTGGATTTTATACACATCCCTATGTACGCGATTTTAGGGGTCAAACCCACGTATATATGCGATAAGGGGTTTAAAAGTCACATATGGAAATTTTCACATGTTTATAGGGATGGTCTAGGAAACATCAAAGAACAAAAAATGGTCCAAGGGGTCTAAGGAGTCTGCAGAGGGATAGGGGAAGGCCATACAAGTGTGATTCACTTGGTGTTGTAAAATCAGCTTAATCTCTATTGGCACGTCTGCGAATCGGAGAAACTGAATCCCCCACTTGGGCCTCCACCAGCTCAATCCTCCATCTCTCGATAACAAGCTCACTAGCAAAATCCAAGCTTGGAAAGAACACAAAAGTGATCCAAGGGACAAAGGGATGTAGACTCAAGCACAAGTTCCAGCAACAATGGACTATAGTTTCTTTGCTCTCAATTCTCTTATGCCTTCAATGTATCCAAAGAGTTCCTTATATAGATTTTCAAAGGGGTAATGAAAGGTCAAATCCGAGCGATATTAAGGAATATGGAATGCCAGGAGACAAGTGAGTCGGATCCATGTCAAGGAAAACTCCAAAAAAATTGGATTTTGTACACATCCCGATGTACGTAGTTTTAGGGGTCAAACCCGCGTATATATGCAATAAGGGGTTTAAAAGTCACGTATGGAAATTTTCACATGTTTATGGGGATGGTCTAGGAAACATCAAAGGACAAAAAATGGTCCAAGGGGTCTAAGGAGTCTGTAGAGGGACAGGGGAAGGCCATACAAGTGTGATTCACCTGGTGTGGTAAAATCAACTTAATCTCTGTCGGCACGTCTGCGAATCGGAGAAACTGAATCCCCCACTTGGGCCTCCACCACCTCAATCCTCCATCTCTCAATAGCAAGCTCACTAGAAAAAGGAAAGCTTGGGTAGAACACCAAAGTGCTCCAAGGGACAAAGGGACGCAGACTTAAGCACAAGTTCCGGCAATAATGGACTATAGTTTCTTTGCTTTCAATTCTCTTATGCCTTCAATGTATCCAAAGAGTTCATTATATAGCTTTTCAAAGGGGTAATGAAAGGTCGAATCTGAGCGATATCAAGGCATATGGAAGGCCAGGAGACAAGTGAGTCAGATCCATGTCAAGGAAAACTCCAAAAATATTTGGATTTTGTACACATCCCGATGTACGTGGTTTTAGGGGTCAAACCCGCGTATATACGCGATAAGGGGATTAAAAGTCTCATATGGCAATTTTCACATGTTTATAGGGATGGTCTAGGAAACATCAAAGGACAAAAAATGGTCCAAGGGGTCTAAGAAGTCTACAGAGGGATAGGGGAAGGCCATACAAGTGTGATTCACCTGGTGTGGTAAAATCAGCTATAACAGGGGTGGCTTGTCATTCTTGTACTTCTCACCTCCAATGAGGTGATCTCTCCTACAGGCACTGGGGTGCAGCGTATCTACACCAGCCCCACCACCCTTGGAAAGTGGACTTCACAAATAGGGTTTTTAGGGCTTTAAACCCCTGATGCTCCCATCTGAATGAATGTTTATACAGGGAACAGTCAATGGTTTCCCCCTTTTGCGGACGCTTTGGTGGGCGCGATGGTATATGGGATTCCTAGAAAAATACTTACATGGAGTAAGTGTCCAGGCCTCACGTCACTAGATATGTGGGTATCATGTCTAGGCCCCAATGGTTGGTGTCACCATGGTCATGCAAATACCAAGGTGACGAGTGAGTGTGGAACCTTCTCACCAACCATCAACACCGCCAGACGGATAAGCTTCTCAAACTAGATCTTCATCGTCAAACTCTATCAGGCCTTTGCAGCTTCATGGAGAAGTAGAACTTGGGTTCTGGAGATATGTTAGTTCACTCTTATTGAACTGAAAGCAGTATTTATAAGGATTCGAGACTAATCTTCGCAAAGGTTGGTCAACATTCCTGCACACTTTGTCATCAAGTGTTTCTGGTATCAATATGTGTGAAGGCGCGAGCAGAGTGATCTTCTACTTGATGGGGATCTAGTCACTTTGTTTCATCAATTGTGGCGCTTCATCGTCGACTGTGGGAAGGATTTTGTGTATGCCATCTGGTGCAAATGAAGTTGAAAATAGAATGGCCTCCCGCATCGTGGTGGGTTTGACCCATGTGAGAAGCAGATTCATCGGCTACTTTTCTTACTACTGTAGGCCAGCTCGCACAAAAGCTACCTATCAAGACCAACCTTTCATGCAGCCGTCAATCTAAGTGGGCCCCACCATCTTTCACAATGAGATACTTTGATATTCATCCGTGCTAGTTTGCATCGCGAAATGAACTGGAGCCATATATTTATCTCCTTCTTCATCGCAGCCGTTGATCTTTGCGACCTCTACTGCCCTTTCATGATTTGAGATTGTAGTTTTACCCGTACAAGTATGGATCATGAAATTAATTTAGGCCGTAGATCTTCCCCTGACCTCATCTCAGCCGTTGAAAGCTTCCTATCTTTAACACGTTTCGCAATCTGGGAAGGAAGCTTTGATTGTGCATGTTTTCTCACGCGAAGTGGTTTGGTGTCGTTGATCCACCTCCGATCAATCGCAGCCTTTGCTTATGACCCCTACCCAATGCTAACAGCATGCCTGCCACTTTCCTCATTGAAGGGTGCCCATATGAGATTCGAGGGACTGGGACCCCTACCGAACCTTCGTCAAGCCCTTAGATCAACTGTTAAAAATAGAGTGTTAATAGGGTACATACCCAATGATTTTGGAGTAACCTACATAAGTTCTGAAATGTTTAAGGGACTTGACAAGAGCATAGGCTTGTTTCTCCATGGTGGTATACTTCAACTCTGAATGTTGCAATTCTCTACTCATAAAGGCTATAGGTTGCTCTTGTCCCTCCTTATTCTTTTGAAGCAAAACACCAGCAATGGTGTCTTCTGAGGCAAAGGAAAATATCTGGAATTCCTTGGAATAATATGGACTGATCAAGACCGAGGACATGGATATGGAATTTTTTATAGACTTGAAAGCAACTTTCCCTTCATCTATCCACTCAAACTTAGCATCTTTCTTTGTAACTTTTCTAGAGGTTTCATTAATTCTGCTAAATTTGGGATGAATCTTCTTATGAAATTGATCTGACCATTGAAAGACTAGAGAGCTTTTAGATTCTGAGGCAAGGGGACTCTCTTAATGGATTCAACTCTCTCAGGATCAAACTTAACACCATCCTTAGAAATGATGTGCCCCAATAACTTGCCTTCATCAACTCCAAATATTGACTTGGAGGGGTTCAAGGAAATACCATATTTCCGACATCTTATGAAAACTTGCCTAAGATGACTTATATGGTCAGATCTTTCCTTTGAAAAAATAGTTAAGTCATCTTGATATAGTTTGAATATTTTTCCTATAAGTTCTTTGAAGGCAAAATCCATGGCTCTTTGGAAGGTGGCACCAGCATTCAATAAGCCAAAAGGCATTCTTAAAAATTTATAGGTACCCCAAGGTGTGGCGAATGTAGTATTATGTTGATCCTCCTTATTTACCAACACCTGGTTATAACTAGAAAATCCATCCAACATGGACATCATTCCTGATCCTGTCACTCTTTGAAGCAATGTTTCCATGTCAGGTAATGGGTAATTATATTTAAGGCATGATGTATTCATATTTCTAAAATCTATACATATTCTAATTCACCCATTCTTCTTTCTGACAACAACTAAGTTGGAGCACCAAGATCAATGTCTTGTAGGTGCTATGATCCCTGCTGCTAACATCTTCTGAATTTCCTTCTGCACAGTGGGGGCCAACTTAGGATTTATTCACCTAAGTTTTTGTCGGAAAGGTTTGACCTCCTTAGCCTCTTCTGTGAGGGGAATAGTGTGTTGAAACACATCTTCCCGATAGGATTTTTCTTATCATAACTAAAGGCCAACACATCTCTATACTCTTTAATTAAGTTTATCAAATTGTTCCTTTCCTTTTCCAAAGTACCTTTTCCAATTTTTATTAACTTGGGGTCCTTGTCAGTTCCTATGTTTATTTCCATATAATTCCCAAATTTTTTTATTTTTTATTTTTTATGATGATCCTGTCGATCAAAAAGATTCTTGAAAGCTATAAGGCTACTCGAGATGTGATTCCTTACATTATCCTCGCACTCCTGATACTCTTTACCCTCTTGTTGATAACTGATCTTGCAACCTTCAAACTCCTGTAGATTATGGATGAATCTCAAGAGTTGCTCATCATCTTTAAACACCTGCCAGTGATCTATATTATCCAGAATTGAAGGTCTGAAATTAATTTCCATGTTTCCATTCCCACTAATCATTTCATTTGATGGCTAGAGGTTGGATGCTGCTATTGCCAATTTATCTGCTAACCCATTCATTTCCCTATGGATTTTTTGAATGTTAAGTGCATCAAACCACTCCATAGTGTCCCATCTGGCATTTCTATACTTTCTTAGTCTGTCATGTTTGCATTGATACTAATTCTTAATATGGAGGAACACTAAATCTGAATCACACTTTATGTTCAACATCTTTATCCCCATATCTTTAGTGGTTCCTAACCCTAGGAGCAATGCCTCATACTCGGCTACATTGTTTGATGCTTCAAACTCTAACCTGAAAGCAGAGTTGTAGACTTTATTTGAAGGAGAGATGATCACGATGCCCGCACCTTTTCTGGCTTTGGAATAAGCCCCGTCAAAGTACATTTTCCAAACCTCATCTATCTTTTCATTTTTAATGTTTTCCTTAATAGGGGCCATGAAATTTGACAAAATAGCATAGTTTCTAAAGTTATCAGTGAAATGAACAAATTCATTTCCGAGCTTCTTAGGGTTTTCTACATGTCGTTTCCTTAGCTTCTATCTATGGAGAATCACCCTAGTGTTTTCTGATGCAGGTATAGAAGCATATGTCCAACCCATTTGAATGTACCCACCAAGAGTTGCAACCCATTTTCTGGATAGCAACATACCCCAATTATCTGGAACATCTATCACTACCACATCCATCGACATGTCAATATCAAGATACTTGGCCAACTTAACTTGTAAATTTAAGATTATCCCTACCACTTCAACTTCTCTTGTATCCATAGCAAAAACATTCTGGTAGGGTCGGGTGACCCTTAGATTTAGGTATTCCATTACTTTTCTTGTCATGACATTTGATGAAGTACCTAAATCTAACATGTAGTTATGAAGGAGAAGGTTATCAACTAAGAGGGAGACATAAAAAGGCGGGTGGTATTCTCTTCTTGGATCAACATTGTTGAGGACTATAGGCATATATATAGGTTCAATATGTTCAGCTTCAAATATAGCATTATTATTAGGGAGAGGATCCTCTTTGACAATATTATGAGTTTTACTTTGACTATCCTCTATGGCTTTCAACAACTTTTCTTTTTGACTAGGAATTTTAAGGACATCAATTGCATAAACATGAATCTTAGCACTAATCCATTCTCCCATATCAACATTTGATTCAGGGATAACACGAGGATCTGGGAGAGGAGGAGTGGTTACCTTTGGCTTGTACTATTTAGACGGTGATGGCTTCTCCTTTCTTTGATAAACTGCACCCTTGAATCTAGCCTCCATTTCCTTAATTGTTTCCGGAGAAGGCATTACACCGTAAAAGTTGGAAAGGAGATCCTTCTCATAACTGTAATCCATGGCCTACTGCCAATGCTGGTTTGATAAAGGGTAGGTTTGGCCTACCATGTACACATGATCAGACTCGCCTGATGTTGTTTCCTGATTACTGACCTTGGGCATTCCATGTTCTATAACTTGGTTTGCGATGTAGCAAGTGCTTTCTTGGTGGAAATGATCACAAGGTCTACACCTTGGAATGACTTCTTCTACCAGGTTAGCTGAGTCTAATTGGTTAGGAATCCTAGGTTCTTGCTGAGGAGCTTTCTTCTGATACATTTGATTCTGTTTAGGCTGAAAGTTCCTAGGTCCATTACTTCTTTCCATTGTGATTATTATATTCTGAATATGATTCAGGTAAGCAGAATGATTTGACATAAGTTGGTTTTGACTAGTAACCAAGTCTTTTAACATGTTAGTTACCTTTTCCATGGGGTCTTTAGAGGTTCCCTTTTCCTCTATTTCAACAGATTTTACCTTCTCTTTGTTGTATGAAGTGTTTCCACTAGTGTAACCTCGAATGTTGGATTTTCCTAAAGACTACATATTCTTTTCTATTTTCTCGGCCAATTCCTGAGCAGTTTTTAGATCGACCGGCTCTTTGTCTCTTAACTGGTACCTCAAATCACCAGTGAAAGCTTCGATGTAAGATATCAGGATGGAGGCATCCTTTGGCTTGATTTCTTTAGGGAGGTCCACAACCACACGCCTGAACTTAGTGTAAATTCATCAATGGTTTCATTCTCCATCTTCTTTATGTTATGAAGGGTAGCAAGTAGATGTCTTGGTTATTTCTTTTTCCCCCATTTCTTCTTAAAACCCTCCAGGAATTCACTAAGAGTTTTATATGAATCATCACCTAGGTCAAAGTACCATTCTGCAGCATCATCCTCTAAGGATAAAGCAAAGAGCTTCATTTTGAAATGTTCATGGTTATGGGAAGCATCATTGCAATAACTAACTAGGTGCTTTTCAAAATTTCAAATGTGAGACTTGGCAGTGATGGGATTATTTCCCTGGAATATGGGGAGCTTCTTGATAGCATCATTTGGAATGTCATGGGGAGTACCCGCTATCTGAGAAAATTCAAGGGGTTGTAAAATTCTGTCATTTCTTGAGATTGGAAGGTATGACTCTCTACAAATATGTGATGGATCTCTGAGAGGGATTGGTCTCCTAAATTTTCAAGGTTTCTACATGAAGTCTGCCTATTCAATCTTTCCCTAATAAAACTTTCGGGATCAGGGAGAGGATTGAATAACTGTCGGAGGTTTCTTCGGGTAGAAATTCTTGAAGGGATGTTAGACAGTGGATTCGCCAGATGGATCGAGTTTTAAATTTTATGTTTTTTAAAGTCTAGATCAATCAAAATTTTTTATCTTTTTAGTTGTTTAGAAAAAAGTTAAGCTAAGTTGTACTCGGGAATAAAAATATTTATCCCTGGAAATGGCGCCAAAAAGTGTTGTCGCCTTTCACATACCTAGGTTATGTGGCATAAATCTTCAAGCCACTCAGTGTGTCCGTGGTGGCAAGTCTCGAGTCAAGGCTATCACCTTGTTCTTGACTCCTCCGTTTAGGCTCAACTCCTAACGAAGCCAAGGGGGGTAGACCCTATTAAGTTACTAAGGCTAATTACTTAGTGTGATGGTGTTATATTGATTAAGTTGTTTAGGAGCTTTGAAATTAACCAGTGGAAACAAAAGATAACAAGATGCAAGATTTAAAGCATATAAGCATAGAAATGACACTCAAAATATATATAATCGAAAGAAATAAATCACCAGTGCCTTAAATGGAGTCAACAGAGAAATGAATGTGCTTGCATGCGCTTGAAATAATGTTTTACAAATGTCTCTTGGTAGATTTTAAATTAATGTGGAATGTGAATGAATTAAATTAGTCGAAAAAAGGACTCCAGATATACCCGAGGGGTACTTGGAATATGTCCAAAAGTGAAATTTCACGGCTACCTGCAAGGTGTATGTGGGCTAGAACAGAGTCTCGACGACTATTGTTCAAAACAAACCCATCAGGTTGTGACAGAGATCGGTGCCTCGAGGTCACTTTCCAGTTGTTCCCACTCCTTTGGGTATTTTGCCACCGCTTACAGTTTGTTCGAGGTGTTGGATTTTCTCCTGATGGTTTGTCAATTTGGGAGATGAAGACTAATTAATATAGTCACTCAAGTGATTTTGATGCATCTTGACTGATCAAATGAACCGCATCCAAGTACAGAGCATACACACTAGAATCTTCGTTATTTTTAGTAGATTTTAAGATAGGTGTTCTTGTTAAAAAGAAAACCCTCCAGGAACCTCTTTTGATCCAAGTGGATCTCAATTGGGGCATCAAGGAGGGGTTAATTTTATTATGTCTAATGAAACAATTAATGAAAAATTAATCAAAGATACACAATGCCGGTTTTCTAATTAGTCCTACCACGCATCTCTTTCCCCTTGCAGGTCAATCGGGAAGTCGTGGGGTAAGTAGTATGATTAATTTTGAAATTAAAGTATGGAATAGTGAAAAATTATATCAAAGTATACAATCCTGCATGTCAGTACTAAACTAGAGCAGGAAAAAATGGAAAAAAGCACAAAAGTGAAATGGACGCAGATCCCCCCTGGGGGGATGGGGAGCGCCTACTCAAAAAATATTTTATTTTATTATTATTGGTTACAATATCAGCAAGCTGAAATATGATAAACCTCTTGTTCCTTTTACTGGATGAAACCAATATCTTACAACTCTGCAAAATTTTTAAAATTTAGTGAAAGTGGAGACCCCTAGGGGGATTTGAACGCTCCCGAGGCCACTTTCGAACAGAAGCTTATTTTATTTTCTGTTACACCTGATATAAACCAGCAATAATTTTAGAATAAAATATTCCCAAAATCACTTTAAGAGTACCTTTGGATCAGCCTACCTTAACTCAAAAAGGATTAAGTTAAAACTAGCTAAACAGGTGAAAAAGGAACCAAGGAAAGCAAGATTTCCTTGGGATCTTGGATTTCTATTTGTGAAGCCAATGAAATATGCACTGATTGCTGAATTTAATATTTTTAAAACATAAAAGGAAATCTAGAGCATGCAACCTATTGATTTTCTTTAAATTGCCATGCAAAACAGATGATTTCCTTATGCTAGATCTAGAATGCTTAATGATACTTTTCAGAATTGAGATCTAGACTATGAGCTTTGAAAGAGAATATATATGTAGATTTTACTTTGATATAACAGATCCAAATGATAAAAAAGATTTAGAACACAGTAACCAAGAAGAAAATTGATTTTTTTAAAGAAAAGAGAAGAAGAGGAGAGAAGGTCGGCTCGTTGCTTGAATGGAACAAGCTGAAAGGAGGCCCTTTTGTGGATTGCTGAGGGACAGAGTCTTCAGCTTATTGGATAAGAAATGGTGTCAATATTGATCCACACCTTCGTCCAATCGGGAACCTGCAACTAGATAACACAAGCCTGCACAACACCTCGTGAGATCTGGATATAGATGTATAAAGCAACAAAAATGAAAGATCATGCAAAAATAATCTTATTTAAGCATGTAACTGAAATTCTTGAGCATACATAATATGGATAAACAACAGCAAGTAATCTAACTTTCCTATTTTACACCCTTACTTGATTCAACCGAATCCTTGAAGCCATAAAACAAAAGCAAAACATAAATTGGAAGAAATTGTAGTTACCACATCAGCAGCATGACGCTGGGAATCCACACAAACACATGCACTACACGGTATAGCCTCCAAAGCTTCTTTATTCACAATAAAAATATAGCAGTATTACAATGGCAACAACTCCTCAATCCAACTCTAACTAGCTTGGAAGAGGTAGCTTGAGCTTTATTTATACACAAAATAGGAGATCCAGCCTAGGGGGGAACAAATCCCAAGGAGACAGACCACTGCAGCTGAGGGAGAGTCCATCAAGGCTGATCGGAAGCCAAACTGAGCCTACTTGTCAATCGGGGGGCTGATTGAGCTGACGCATCAACCCACAGACTGACACATCAATCCACAGAGCTTCCAAGAGAGCCCACACATGTGGAGGAGAGAGAGAGGTGGCATAATTCCCCATAAAGGATGCTGAAGATCAACTCTGGATCTGTCTAGATCACCTCCTTCAGTCAAGGATTTGTCAGATCCATTCAATCTGGTCCAGATCTGACTGATTTCAATCAAATTGGCTGAGAATCCACTGATCTAGGATTTTGGATTTGCTCCATTATTCATCAATTTATTAATTAAAATAATCAATAATTGATTTTTTGGGGTTTTCTGACCTGAGTGATGAAAAATCACTCAAAACCTAAAAAAAGTGGTTCCATAGGTTTACATGGTGCTCTT
Organism: Pseudotsuga menziesii; assembly: GCA_001517045.1. Classification (NCBI taxonomy): domain Eukaryota; kingdom Viridiplantae; phylum Streptophyta; class Pinopsida; order Pinales; family Pinaceae; genus Pseudotsuga; species Pseudotsuga menziesii. The sequence continues at coordinate 1,040,252 of LPNX010916777.1, forward strand.
AGATTGAAAATGAGCACCTACATGACTGAAACTGATTATTTGGCCCACTTTTATTACAAAACCAAATTTTCCAATTAAACTATTAAAAAATAGCCTAAGTTTTGGAAAAATTAAATTTTAATAAAAAACACTGAAAAAATAAAAAATTTAAAAAAGTTGAAAAAACCTAGGGAGACTTAGACATGTTCATATGACTCAACCATGATGCATAGCATGTTTATACATTGACACATAGACTCTAATAACCTCAATAGGCGTAAATGCCAAGCCGACCACCCCAAATTTGGAGGTATGGAGTGAAAAACTCAGAAATTATTAGTCATTTATTCAAAAACCAATAATAACCAAGGGAAAAAAAACCTTGAGCTGATCGGATTGACAAATAAATTCTAAGAGACCAAGTCTTTTACAGACACTATCATGCTAGAACATTTATTACAATTCCCCCATGGGGTATGAACATGTGATATAATACAACAAGAACTTCCCAGAAGTACTTCCAAAGGTGTTCTGAAGTCCAAACAAAGAATCTTTGTCCAGTTCACCAGGATCACTTGATAAAAAACCACTAAGTACAACTTAGGTGGTAACACATTAAACATCAAAATGAGACTGCATAATATGAAAGAAGATTGGATCAATTGAATAAAACAATTAAAAATAAAAATGAGTTGCTGAAAACTAAGAGAATTGAAAGGATTTCAGCAACTCTTGAGACTAAAAGAGCTGGAAGAGGAAAATAATCAACATTCAATGGTAAACAGGTCTGCACACCAAAAGAATCAAAAGTCAAGGGTAAAAAGGCCAGCACACCAAAGGAATCCAAAGTCAAGGGTAAAAGAGTTAGCACACCAAAACGTTTTGTTAGTACACAACTTGGTGATCCCACTATGGAGAGCTTACTTCAGTTTGAGAAGTCCTTGCAAAAATGATATAAGACCTTGAATGAAGTTTCTACAACAATCCATGTTGTAGATTTTACATTTGGCTCATAAAATCCAACATTGAAGAAGAAGATAGAGGAGAAGGAGGAAAAAATTAGAGACCTTCACCAAAAACTATTGGAGAAGGGAAAAACACTACATTTGGGATGTGATAGTGAGATACAAGATTTAAAATCCCAAATTAAAGCTTTGCAGGAGAAACCTGTGGCAGAATCAATTTTGTATACTCCATCTGATACAGATTTGATGGCACAAGAGCTTGAGATGGAGGTAACACAAGTCAAGAGAAAATTAACTGCAGTTCAATCTTAGCGGAGGTGGACAAAGGATGATCTTAGAATAAAGGAAGATGAACACTCAAAGAAGCATAATAATAATTTAAATATGTTGATGAAATTCCTAGAAGAAAAATATAGATTGCATTAAAAAGTGATAAATCTTTCAAACAAAGTGAAAGAGCAAGAAAAACAATTACAACATATGGCTGGTGAAGCTTCTGTAGAATTGGAGGATTCTGGAAAAGGAAATAGAAGCTGTAGCGAATTTTCTTATTCTAAAAAGGAGGAATTGCAAAAATCTCCCAAGCATCGTAGAGTTCAAGAATAATATGGTGTACATATGATGTCTATGTACATACTAATATTGTTGTAATATAAATCGTAAGTATTTCTCGACAATGCATATATTTTGATATAGTTAATGTGATTCTAATGTGTAATACAAGTGTAATGTGTAATCCATATGTGCATGTTTCCTATATCTATGAGATTTTAATGTGCAACCCATACTATAAATTGTTTATGAAACTACAAATGATGAAATATATTCTTCGTAACTTCTTGGTGGTGGGTTTCAGTGTTCGTTAGTTGGTTTTATGCACATAGTCGCAAGTGAACAGAAATTACATTGCAATGTGAATGCAGAACAAAAAATTTGTGTCAGGCATGCATAAGCTTCCAAGTTAAACATTTAATTATTTGGAAACCAATTGCAACAAACTTACATTGAATTGAAAGATCGTCATCTCTAGTGCAATACATAACTAAATGGCTGGTTATGTTTAGCTTTGTTAAAATTTGAAAGTGCAACATTTTATTAAACTTTTTTTAATGAAGTATGTAATTAATTTAATCTTTTAAATTAAAGTAATTTTATTAATATATTCAACATTTAAGGGTTTGAGGAATATATGCCCTTAATCATTTATTATTTTTTGTATCTTTGATATTACTTGTAGACGAAGGAGGTCCACCCCCTATTTGGCAGATTGAGATACTTTGCTATATATTGATCTTTGTATCTACTTGTCTGAGTAGGAGAAATTTATATATGTCCACATAGTAATTATTGGCCCATAATAAGTTATACTTTACTAGACTCATACAAGTTTAGAACTCTTTATTAATATAATGTGGAACCAAATGGATGTATTTGTAATGTTCTCTTTGATTTACAATTGAATATCAAGGAACAATTATTTTTCCTATGAAAAAAAAATCCCTTCAAAATGGGATTAAAACTAGCCCTTCAAATTTGATCACTGGAGGTTATGAAAAATTAACACTTGGTCTTCCTAACATTAACACATACCATTTCCACAGAATTGGGTGCACCTTAGGCTCACCCTTAGTCTTCCTGACATTTTGAACTTTCTTTGTACTGAAAAGATGCATGTTCAGTTTTCCTCCTATCAAAATATTTCCCAACTATTCAAATTTTACAAATTATAATCATCAAAAGTACAGGAAAACTACTCCATGTGCGAAAGAGTCTAGATATACTCTGGCATCTGGAGCCTCGAGGGAAACATGTGATTTTTCAGTACGTTAAAGTGACCTTTCACGTCCTCCATGAGATGAGGGAATCATACATAGATCACATTAATCCCAAGATATAGATATACTACATCATGAGAATCCAAGACTCATAATAACATTTCTTAGGACTTAGTTAATATATAGGGCCTCCTACTAAGGAAAATCTCATTTGGACCTCATTTCTGGTTTTTTATGTGCATAAAGCTCGACTCATGAGCATCATTATTTTCCCTCTCATGGCTGTCGAAGAAATAATTCCCAAAATGGTGATATAAAATGTTGGGATGGGAGGAGCTGGGAAGATAATTTTGGAGTCCTACTACGGATGTAGGGGCTTCATAGCTCTCACATCCTTCTTACAAAACCTTTAGCTCATATCTTTCATCCTATAGTTTCTAGGCTGACGTGGTATTGATGGATGAGCACAAGCCAATTTCGATCCAGAGAAACAACTAAGTGGACTGCAGCCAGTTCCAGCACCAACTTGAGATATGTGAAGAGATGCAAAATCTATCTATGCCTAAACAAAAAATTTAATGTTGCTACTCTATGGTTTCAAATCCTGACTTGAATGGAGGCATAATTAGTGCCAATGATGGGCAATGGCTGAGTAGAAACTATCCATTACCTGTCGTGTGGATAGTATTTTCCTCAAAAGAACATAATCAAGGTGCCAAGAGATGGGTTGGAACAATAAGTTGGAGCACTATTATTGTTGAGTGGAATTGTTGGGGATGGACAAAAGAAGAGATTCAAGGATGCAGGGGGCAGGGTTACAAAACTATCCTATAGACAAAGGTGAGGATGACGAAGTTGGTGAGAGAAATCCTGGTTGGGGCTTATCCAACATTTTGACTTGTAACTAGTTCTTTAGAGTTTGGAATATGAATGAATGAACAATTTCACATATTTTCATTTAATCTCTTGTCTTTTACCTTGCTTGTATTATGAAAATATTGATGATTGAGACAATTTTTGTTGATTTTTAGCTTGTCCAACATTCTCATTGTGTATTATGCACTCCTGTCTATTTTTTTTACAATGAAAAATTAGTTCCTTGATATTCAATAATGAATCAAAGAGAACTTTGTTAATACGTCAATGTTTCAATTTTCAGCAAATTATGGAAACTAGATATCAAAAAAGTCTAGAAGGACTTGAACAAATAAAATATGGACACACTTTTTTCAACTTAAAAAAATGAGCATAATGCAAACTTGTCAACCAACAAAATGGGTATAACTAAACATTAATAGCAAGTAATATCAAATTGAGTAAGAACAATAATCCTCTACTTACTTATGAACTCAATCTAATTCATCGGTAGCAAGGGAATGTCTCCTTTCATGCACTCGTTCAGTTATCTTCCTCGGCTTTCATTCCATAAATTGCATCACTTGTAGTGCTGAAACTCTAGTGGAAAATTATAGGTTGAGTATAGTCGCATTCAGAATTCATCCAATATGAGTTCAATACTGGGTTTTTGATCTGCTAATCCTTATTATGGCCTCCATTGGTTTTCTTAAACTGCAATATGGTTTGTTTGGAATGTCAATGCAGTGTCTTAAAATATAATTAGAATATTTAACCAACTTCATATGTTCTTCATTAATTAATCCTAATGACCAAACTTGACATTCCGTTTATGAAATCTGCAATGGCATAATTACACATTTTTTACCCTACTCATCCATGAATCAACTCTTTCAAATTGGTGAAGAAAAGTGCATTAGAAAAATTAATAACATCAAGAAGAAACCCCAAAGAAGAATTTATGGACCTACTAAAACTGTGGTTTAGGGAAATTAGACCAAGTCTAGGAGAATATCAAAAATTGTCCAAGTATGGAATTATTGGTAAAATATGCCTAAGTGGCCTTAGGGAAATACCCACCACAGCTCATAGGATGATGAGAAAAATAATATGAGAGTGTGAATCTCTAGAGTGTTGTATGGTGCATCCAACCATATCATTATCCCGACCAAAAATTATCTAAGGAAGAAGAGATCAATCTTCCAAAAGTGCCTCTCATCCATATTTTCACTGCTCCAGAAAAATGCCCACCTAGGAGAGAGAAAGAATCTCCAGAAGATGAAAGTGGTCTTGATAGATTCACCTTCTTGGCCTCTACCCATTGGGTATCTCACTTTCCAAATTTGAAGGAAAAATGAAATCACCTTGGTGACCTAGAGTTTGAAGAAAACTGGTTAAGTGTTAGAAAAAGAGTTTGAGAGACCATTTGGAAATGCCCGCAAACGGGTGTTCCTTTGATGATAAAATTCATCAAATGATATGGTCTTGTTCATTGTTGAAATGGATCTCTACTAATGCTCTTGGTTTTTCTTATGGTGATCAGATAAGGAAAACATCAACCTACCAAAATAAAAGAAAAATGTTATTTTGCATACTAAAGACAAAAAAGGAAAAATAGCTAAGTGTTGTAAAGGGGCTAAGTGATGCATGCATTAAGGTTGATGCACGCACTAAGAATGATGCACACATGGCATGGAATGGAATAGATGATGATGTGGCATGAATTTGAAATCATTGTTGCATTATGACATCATTCTAGAGAAATATGGCAAATTAGTGAAAATCAAGAAATTGGCCAAGTGAAAATGCCCACAAGGGGGTGTTCCTTTGATGATAAAATTCATCAGATGATATGGTCCTATTCATTGTTGAAATGGTATTCTAGCCATGCTCTTGGTTTTTCTTATGGTTATCAGATAAGGAAAATATCAACCTGCCAAAATAGAAGAAAAATGTTATTTTGCATACTAAAGAAAAAAAGAGAAAATGGCCAAGTGGTGTAAAGGGGCTAAGTGTTGCCCACATTAAGGTTGATGCCCGAACTAAGGGTGATGCCCGCATGACATGGAATGGCATAGATTATGTTAAGAACCCGTGTCAACCCTCCTCTTTATTTTGTTAGTATATTTTATCGGACGCATATGCTTTGTAAGTCGTCCCATCAGTATGTTGTATTATACCACATTTATGGGGAGTAAGTAATAGTTGTTAAGTTGTCTAGTTATTATGTTGCATTATCCCACATTCATGGGGGATAATATTTGTTTAGATTAGACTTAGTATATAAGTATGTGTTGAGCCTAATGAAAGCATCGAAGAGTTATTTTGTATTAAGCTTGCTCAAAGGAGGTTGTCGCATCGAAGTGGCCTGCGATCAATAAAATCTCTTTTGTGCTCCAATATTTCAGTTATATCATGCATTTTCATTGTTTATTGTAGGAGGTTTTCCATATCTGGTATCAGAGCACTTTCCTTGGTACAAGTGGAAATTTTTTTTTTTTGGAAACAAAGAAAGGGGCAAAATTGAGCTGCGAATTTCACATCCATTTTTGAAACTTTCTATGCAGATTCAAGAAAAACAAGTTGTATATCTGAATTCATCTTTCAAAAATACACAGTTTCAAAAAACAAATCATCTCATTTGGAGTTCTAAAAGTGGAGATATCGTGGATTTATAATCAACAATTTTTCAGAATTTCAGTGACGGCCATGAAAATTGCAGAGCGAAAATCTTTTGACCGGGTGCCCAAATTTCTATTCCGATTTTGTGACTAGAAGCAAAGTGGTTATTTCAGTTCCAGAAACAGGCTATAATAGCGATTCTGAGTAGTATAGATCGGGTTATGCTCATTTTAAAGGTTTTCGTCTCAGAACCCTATCTCTAATTACAAGTTTTTGGGCATTGGGTGGAATTTCTACCACATTTTTCCTAGCACTGTGATTATTGCAGTAATTCTTCTTCTTGCAGCGGTATTTTTCATTCAGATAAGGGAATAAACCCTATCCGCATAATTGTGGGAAGTACTTGAGTATAGCCCTAAAACTCATTGTGAGGGGTACCACAGGAACCCTGAAGTAGCTGGCCATTGATAGGACCTACCAAGCAAAAAGGGAAACTACCCCAACCAGATTGAATAGATTCCTATCCATGAGGAAAACCAACGAGCTGTCATTTTTTGCCAAGCGGTTAGCAGTTTTACCTGCCCTGTGAAGTGAGAGGTACTGCCCCAATACTCAAGCCTGAGACAACCTTGGTGGCTGAGTGACTACCTTTGAACCATTAGGAAGCCGAATATACCTGGGGTCCATATCTATTTATAGTTGATAACTCACAGAATTTCAGAATTGTCACAGATCATTTACTCCAATTCAAGTTGATAAAGCACCACCACAGATCATTTCTTCTTCTTCTTCTTCTTAAAAAAAAAAGGTATAATTTTTTGTTTTTTAGCCATATATTCCTTGATTTAGCTCTATTTCCCTTGAAAATTCACTGTAGCCCCTGTCATTCCATTCTACATATTTCATTCATTGAAGACCCTATCCCAATTCCACTTCTCGAAGCCTGAAATTCCAGCTCCTTCTTTCACCTCGCTTCTGAAATTCACATTTTTTGTTTCCTTGTCCCCAACTCAAAATTTTCCTTTTCTAAAACCCTCTCTTTTAACCACTTATACTATGAAACGAGAACTCGACACAGTTCTCGTTTTTCTCTCTCCTAATTTTAGTAGCTAATTTTACCTCCATTTAAAAAAGGGTTGATACCAGTATCACACATTTTCATTTTAAGGCATTTTTTTGGGCCTTTGAATCATCTTCGTCGTAAAATATTATTACTTTCTAATTTCAAGTGTGTTTTTTAGACATTTAACAAAATAACATACATTTAGAAGCAATTTATATTGAAAATCATATAAATTTTGCAATTTTTCCTTTAAAATAAGACTTTTTTATAGGCAAAATAAGACTTTTTTATTGATAAAATTCTAAGAAATTCTAGAAAATAAAGACATTTACAACCATTTTCAATAGATTTTCATAGAATTTTTGTATAAAAATGATACTATTTCATACTATATTCCAAAATGTTACGATTCACATAAATTCACGAAAAACTATACCATATATTTGCAAATAACATATTAAAAACAATATAATAGAGATTTTATTTCTAAAATAAAGTCTGAAAGTCAAAACAGTACTAATATATCTTATCAAAAAGTTGTCAAATTAAACATTTTCTTCAAGACACTCAACTAATCACCAATATCATGCAGGCCAAATTCTTCATCGAAATTGGAATTTTCTGGAGCTTGGCTTTCCTCGGGGACATCAATGTCCTCTTCCATTGGGTCTTCTATGTCTGCAAGATGCCAAAAGTGCTCATTCCCAAACATCCCTCCTAATGGGGGTTGATGCTCTTTTAACATCTTCGCCACAAGTGTTTCACTAAACTCCCCTTTCTTCAAACCAACTTCTTGTAATTCATCTGGAAGAACTTGAATAGCATTAATTCTTTGCTTGGTGTAATTGCATTGTAGTGGATCATTATCAATGGATATGCAATTTCTTCCTTTTTGTAAGGAGCATGCTATTGTTGTACCTAATCACCAAAAACAAAAAAAATAGTTAAGACAAATAACATAAAGAAGCATACTTTAAAAAAAATTAATGAATAATAAAAAACAAATTATTATTCCTCGCTATTTGATTCGATTGGATCTTTCGAATCACGCGGAGTTACTAGACTTAAAGTGCTACGACTCAGATGTTTTCACAGGAGTGTTAGTAGTGGTATGAAGTATTTTTTTTAAGACCCTAGGTTTTGAGCCAAGATAGGCCGAGTTCTTTTGTTATAGACTATAATTATGGGATAGAGTGTTAACAAATACTATATTAAATCAAATCAAATATTACATGGGAGTTGCAATAGCTCCAAAATTACTTTATATAGGATCGAGGATGTCCTAAGATTTTTATAGTATATCTATAAAACAACGGTTAGGAAGTACAAGATAATGTATAAAGTAATAAGAAGCACATAGTGTAATAAAACAACCACGAGCTATTTTCACATATGTAAGTTCACTATATAACGTAGTAATTAAAAAATACAATTAATTAAGCTAGTCATAGCCATCCTTTCAATAGGGAAAATAATCACTTCTATAAGGAGGATAAGATAGGATGCATTGCCTTTAATTTTAAGATTACTAGTTATAAAACACTTTTGGATTTTCTATATCTTTCTCCATGATTCTTTAGAGGTACTACAACTCCACTAAACTTCATACCCATATAAGATAAAAAACCCGATGAGAGTCTCAATGAGGAGTTTCTTTTTATTCAAAGACAAAAGTATGTTAAATTATAATTGTTTTTAGGTCCATAATAAGATTTTGCACCATCCATTTATCATTTTTCTCAATGCTATAGTTCCAACTAAGCTTGCGATGAAGATTGTTTCCAAAATATTTTATCAAGTTGCTTCCTCCAAGTGATTGTTGTCATATTTGAAACTAACATAAGATATAGGTTTGGATTGCGACGATCCTCCATAATGATCCTAAGCACAACAAGGAGATATACAATGGAATGATACCTCCTAAATCTGACCTAGCCAGGTAAGCTCTTTTTGCATGGATTTCTAACTATATGTTGATCTTCTTTTCCATAATAACTTTGTATCACTCCCTTCAAAGAAGACTCATCACCTCATCACCATCATTCTATAATTAACTGATTTTCTTTTAGTCTTCACTTTAAATGTTTAATACTTTCTTCTTATTTGATGTTTAAATTTCAAATATTAAATTTCTAAGCATTAAATGAAAAAAAATGTATTTTAAATAGAAAAACATATGTTTTCAACCTAACATACTATTAATCTATATGTGAACATAAACTTAAGGCAATAAAAATATTAGAAACACCTCACTTCAAGGAAATAGAAAAAAATTAATGCTTATTAAAATGAGTATTTCTATCATAATTGAGATTCATAACTTTTCATATATATATTAACTAAAATAATTTTCAATTCATAAATAAAATAACACAATACAAATATTTTTATTTCACATTCTCTTTCTTAATTATAATAAATTTAACTCCTTTCTTTCACTAAAAATATTAACAAAATTCCAAACAAACTTATAATAATAGTAAACTTTTTTTTTCAGTAACAAACTTCCAAACTTGTACTATCATTATTCTTGAAACTAAAAAAAATAAAAAATAACTTAACCTACCGTGATAAATAAAAAAACTTAACACACAATGATAAACCTACCCTAATAAATAAAAAACTTCACACATAATGATAAATGAAAAATATTAACAAACTTCCAAACTTGTACTACCATTATTCTTGAAACTAAAAATATATATAAAATAACTTAACCTACAGTGATAAATAACTTAACACAATGATAAACCTACCATGATAAATAAAAAACTTAACACAATGATAAATGAAAAACTTAACATACAATAAATGGAAGGACTATCCTTCACACTATGCTCCAAATCCATATTAAAACCATTCTTTTGTTCACATTAGCTTCTCAGTTATGACTCCTTTTTCAACTAAACTATGCCCCTAATATCTATTAAAGCTGGTTCTTTTTTTCCACACTACCATGCTTTTAAGTTATATTAAAATTAGTTGCTTTCTTCAAATCAACTAAGGAAAATATTAATCTAGTTCCTTTATTCAAAGGAATGAATAAAAAATAAGAATATTAATTTCAAATAAACTTTTCCCAAGTTGCTTACGAACTTATAATATATAATAATTATTAATGACACTAACATAAGACCTGGAATGAAAAATAATGCCAAAGTCATGATTAAACGGACGCGGCTAAAACCAACACGGTCTAGTCTTTGGCCATTGTCGCAGAACATTTCTTTGGTCCTGCTCCGCTGCTGCAATTGCTTAGAATTCAATTGTATTAAAGTTGGCTGATAAAAGGGCTTCAACTTCTCAAAGCGATTCGATTCTTCGTAAATTGGATTTTGAGATCCTTACACTCATAATATGTTCTGAGCGGCTGTTATTGTTAGGGCTACAACGTCGGTATATTATCGAGGTGGAGACAATTCTGGATGATCACAAAGTGTTGGAAACTCATTATCCTCATATTTCAATTTCAAGACCGTTGTCGAGTGAGAGAAGATTCTGAAATTTGCAATACTATTTTCGTTTGAAGTTCAAAGGGAATCTATTAGGGTTTGATAAAAAAGGAATCTGTGATGCTGGCTGCCAATAAAAGTCCCAAGTCTTATTCTGCTGCTGCAAAAGATGAAGATGAAGGAATTACATCAAGCAAAAACAAGAACATGATCACTCCAACTATCAGTATTGTGTATGTTTATGAACCCGTCATTATCAAAACTGACCCACAAAACTTCCGGTCTGTTGTTCAGCAACTGACAGGGAAGCGTATCCATAAATCAAAGAACGAGAAGAAGTGGAAGAGGAAGAGGAAGAGGGATCCATCGTGTGAGGTAGAAGCCTCCTATGCAAAAGTTGGCGTAGAAAATTTCGAAGATACTTTTTATAACAATGATGAGATGTCAATAATGGAAAACGAAAACGAAAGTAGAGTCGATTTATTGGTTGAGGATCGCTCTGCTTTCTCCAATTTATTCGATGACATGAACAAGCTTTTCCCCGATCTGGCGAATGAGCTACATAGTTTCTTTAATTTGACTTCTATTTCGTTAGCCTCCTCCATTTTCAAAACAAGGGGAGCACTGCTCTATGGGCGCCAAAGGGCCGCCCTTTACTGGCGGCATGATTCTGAGAATCGCGCCACCAGTAAATGGTGGCCCTTTGGCGCCCATGGAGCGGCACTCCCCTTGTTTTGACGGCTGAGCCTCCCCCTTCCACCTCCTCTGCCATCAAAACAAGGGGAGCGTCACTCCATGGGCACCAAAGGGCCGCCCTTTACTAGCGGCCCTTTGGTGCCCATGGAGCGGCGCTCCCCTTGTTTTGACGGTAGAGGAGGTGGAAGGGGGAGAAGGGTGGAGCTATCGGATATGCCTTTTCTCCAAGGAAGACACACAACTTTGTCATGGAAGATGATGCCATGGGCAGATCTTGCAGTGCTCTTCCCACAGATGTTCCCAGGGACATTGCACGGTATATGTTGGAAAAGAGAGAAGAAGATTTTTCATTCCTGCGAGTTATTTCAATCATTCTTTGTTCCGGGCATTGTTACAGAAGGCTGAAGACGAGTATGGTTTTGGTCACCAGATCGGGCTCACCCTTCCATGCGACGAAGTTGCTTTCGAATATCTGACGGCCATGTTTGCAAAATAGGATCACGCAGCGCCTGCAAATCTGAAGTGGGATGAAATCATTTATTGTATCCCCAAAAGGATATTGACAGCATATTTTGAAGTGTACATACTTATCGATTTATCGTTGCAGACTCTCCTTTAACACGAGTAGATATCATATCCTCCGTCACATTTCTAGTGTTAAAAGACGAGACCTGATTGAATCTTCTTGGCTTTGAACAATCTCAGCATGTAACCTAGTGGAGTTGGTTGGTTTATGTCCAACCGCTTGAGACGAAAACTTGATTCAGCCCGAACTTAATCACAAGGAAGAGGAATCATAAAGGTTTTCACAAGAGCGAGTAGGCCTTTGTATCTGTATTTTGGGCCACCTGCTTTCTACTTTGATTACTTCTCTCTTATGTTTCCTTTAAATGTGATTAGTCCTAATCAAGTTCCATGTTATGCCAACCACAGCAATTGATTTTGACGTTTACCTTCATGAAGTGTAATACATGCCATTTTTATATTTTTCAAATCTCTTTTAAAAGGGAATGGAGAAGGACACCTAAACTGTCTGTAACCACGAACAACTAGTCAATAGATCAATTTAATTAATGATGTATCCTCACTCAGTTCAAATTATTAAATCATAAATCTTCACTGTATTCTTCCATTTAGTAATCTGAAAGCTTATTATTTCCATTCAGATTGGGGTGCATTAGGGTCGGAGGAGGTTCCATGCCTTTAATTTTCTAAATTGTGTAAATATGAAACTAAACAATCCTGAATTATATTCTTCGTACTTATAATATGATAGTTGGAGATTTGATAACTATTTTTAATTTATTGATTATTCAATTGTTATGGAGGTTAATTCATTGGATTCATATTCACCCCTTAAAACAACATATTAAAGCTTCATCCTCTCTCCCATTTATAAAGTTGAAGGCTTATTAATTCAATTCAGAATGGGGGTGAATTAGGGTAGGACGAGGTTGCATATCATTTAATTCTATAAATTATTGAAGGATGAAATTAAAAAATCGCTAATTATATTCTTCGTACTTATAATATGAGAGTTGAGGGTTTGACAACAAATTTTAATTAATGCAAGAAATGCAAGGTTAATTCATTAAATTCATATTCAGCTCTTAGCAACTACTCCAACATACTAAGGCTTCATCCAGGTAAGTCTCATTTGGTATGTAATGTGACATGCAACCAACAGGAATGTTTGGTAAAAAAGAGATATAGCATCTTAGTCAACACCAAAGGATTCTGTTGTTATATTGCGTGTAGCTTTTTTGAGTGAGTGTCTTCATCTGGTTAGGAATTGTAATCTCATGTGCCATCTATGGTTATGGTTATTACTGTATTAATTAGTTAGTTAATTCATTAATTAATAGTGTATTTTCACTCAATTTAAATTAATAAATGAATTAGTTAGTTCGTTCACTAATTAATGGTGTATTCTCACTCAGTTCAAATTAAAAAAATGATAAATCTTCATTGTATTTTTCCATTTATTAAGCTGAAAATTTATTATTTCCATTCAGAATGGGGTGAATTAAGGTGGAAGGAGGTTCCATGTTTTTAATTTTGTAAATTGTGTAAGGATGAAATTAAACAATCCTTAATTATATTCTTACTACTTATAATGCGAGACTCGACTCGGAGATTTGACAGCTAATTTTAATTTATTGATTATTCAAAAGCTATGGAGGTTAATTCATTGGATTCATATTCAGCCCTAAATAGCTACTGCAACATATTAACGCTTCATCCTCAATGTATTCTTCCATTTATAAAGTTGAAGGGTTATTATTTCAATTCAGAATGGGGTGAATTAGGGTAGGACGAGGATGCATGAAATTAAAAAATCCCTAATTATATTAGTACTTATAATATGGGGGTTGAGGGCTTGACAACCAATTTTAATTAATGCAATCAATGCAAGATTAATTCATTAAATTCATATTTAGCTCTTAGCAACTACTCCAACATATCAAGGCTTCATCCAGGTAAGTCTCATTTGGTATGTAATGTGACATGCAACCAAAAGGAATGTTCGATAAGAAACAGATGACGCATCTTAGTCAACACGAACGGCTTCTGCTGCCATATTGGGTGTAGATTTTTTAGTGAGTGTCTTCAATCTAGTTAGGAATTGTAATATCATGTGTCAACTATAATAGTGCATTAATTAGTTAGTTCACTGTTTGTTTGGTCCTTTTATCTAGAATTAATTACTAATTGTATTTTCTGTCCCATAGTATTAATTCATGGTTTTACTATTATATAATCTTATATATGTTATTAGTTAATAATGAGAAGGAAATAATTTGTTCCCTCATTGTTTTGCTCCATCTAAATTTTCTTAATCTTTAACATAATAAAAAATGATATGTCCAAATCCAATGTCACATACAGAGGTTGCTAGTTGTGACTAGAACACAACTCATCAAAATAGAAGCATCAGGGCACTGGCCTAACATTTTTTTTCTTTTCTATTCAGGCGTTGATGCACCCTATCGTATTAGGAAGTGCATCGCCTTCAAACGAACACACCCTTTTAATGAGGAAGAAGGTGTCACTGAGGTTCTCTTTATTCAGACAAAGAGGCGTGAGTGACGCACTCACCCTTAAGCCTAAGTCTGTCTAACACTACTCACTTACAATGTTTTTGCTTGACGCACTATCATACAAGTTGTGTCGTTATTTTCACTTGGTTGGGTGTATGGTTTTTAATGGTGAAATGTTTCCAAGGGTTTACTTTACAGCTCCAAACATTCACAATGATGCAAATTTGACCATCACCATAATTCATCATGTCGTTTCTCATTGGCCTGGTGATCTTCTTGAAGTTCTATATTTGCAAGTGGACAACACAAGCTGAGAAAACAAAAATCAGGTCGTGTTTTCTTATCTAAACATGCTTGTTGAATTGGGAATTTTTAAAAAGGTAAAAGTTGGTTTCCTTCTTGTTGGGCATACACATGATCATATTGATCAAATGTTCAGCCATTTTGCAAGGACATTGAGGAGGAAGAAAGTCAGGAGCCTACCATCATTGATTGAAATTGTAAGGAAAGCATACCATCCAGAACCTGTTGTACAAAAATTGGAAGAAATTGTTGACATGCGAAGATTTATTTTTGGATCGCACGGTGAAGAAAGGTGCATTGAAAAACTTAATGACATTAGATTTCAACATCAATTTCGTATAAAAAATATTGATGGAAAAACACTACTATGGGGAAAGAAGTATTCAACTAGCACAGAATGGGGGCCTTCATCAGGTTTGGCATTTTTGAAATTCATCCCAAATCATCAAATGTATGCTTCAAATTTATTGTTATTGCAATCATCTTCAGAGATTCATAATGCAAGGCGACCCAATAGAGATGTTAATTCTTCTCAATGCATGGAAGAAATAAAAAAATCTATCAAAGATACATATGAGTACTTTGATGTTGCTGATTCTGTATGGTGGGAGTATTTCATGGAGCAAAGTGACATAATTTCAAACTCTACAAATGGAGATACATATTTGAAGTCTCCATTTACTTGGCCACGAGTAACAAATGAAAATGAGGAAACAAATGTTGAACCTCAAGGTGTTGAGTTTTCTCAAGTAGAGGAAAGAGAAATGTATATTGGCTCTAGAAGATCATCTACAAAGTGTCGAGAGATGGAAGACCTTTATAAGGGCTCAGTACAAGATATCAGGAGGGTTGCATGATTGCAGTTTTGGCTACAGATGATGCATGTGATTATCCTTTCTGGATTGCAAAAGTTATGAAGGTGAAAAAAGAAAATGAAGAAGTAGTATCAATAGAAGTACATTGGTATGCAATGGATACACACCCGTTTGATGGTGTGTACAAGGCAAAGATGGTAGTTGAGAAAAGGGTTTGCAAAAAGAGAAAAAGAAAGGGTCAAAAAATAAATCGCCGCTGCATTGACATATTGAAATTAGAGGAAGTTGATATACTTGTTTATGATTTCAAGATGACAAATAAAGGCACTCTTCACTCGAAGACTCTAGATATTATCAAGAAGTTGCTTCCAAAAGAACAAGTTGCAAGATGGGAGTCTCCTCAACCAAGTCGTAGATCTAGAAGGAATATGGCAACTAAAATGATGGGCATAGATGTAGACTCAGACGGTGCAACCATTGATAATAGAGAAGAATATGGGTCATCCACATCTCCGTCCAGCCCTTTGTCTGCAGAAAATGTAGATCCTGACGGGGTGTCAAATTCCATGGATGAATTTCAATAATTTCAAATGAAACATTTTAGATGTTTTCTATTAGTATGATGTTTGTAATTGAAACTCTGAAGGAGATTTTGAATATTTATATGAATCATTTGTTCTTGTATAGTCTAATATATGATTTTATTATGAATCACATCATAATTTCTTTGATTTTATATGGTTAGAGTGGTGAAATTATTTATGGAATATTTTTGTTTGTTTAATATGCAAGTTTCACAAAATTTGTAATTTATATTTTTGAGAAAAAAATATTTTTCCAATTTAGGGGTTGATTTTAAAGTTTTTGTAAACAACAGTATGGGATGTTTGGACATGGCTCTATTTTTAACCTCGGAAAAAAAAAGTGTATACTGGTATCAACATTTTTCTATTTAGGGGTGTTTTTGGTGTTTTTTTTGCAAAAATCATCGTTTTTATGCCTAGAGTTCTCGTTCTTAGTATAAAGTTCTCGTTTCATAGTATAAGTGGTTTTTTTTGTTTTTCCACCCATTTACGATTAAAAAAACAAATCTTGTTTATGGTTGTCACCCGTGCATGAGAAAATAGACAAATGGAAGAATAACTTGTCACCCTCAAGACCAAACTCAAAGATCTGGATCAAAGATTTATCGACCTCCATCTTCAGCATTTAGCCATGAGCAACCGACAATAGCCTGAGTCTTCTACAGACATTGAGTTCTCTACTTCCAGCAATTTTTGTGGGCTGAAGATTGAATTCCCTCGCTTCAATGGTGATGATCCAAGTGGATGGATACATAAGGCAGAACAATACTTTAATATGCATAACACTTTTGATGTCACCAAAGTCCCACTTGCATCATTTCATTTGGAACATGAAGCCCTTCAATGGTTCTGTTGGTACATCAAGGATCATGAAGAGCCCTAATGGACAGATTTTTGCCAACTCCTTTTGCACCGACTTGGCCCTAGTGGTTTTGATGAATTCACAGGAGCACTCACCAAACTTCACCAGATTGGCACTATGAGAGAGTATCAGACAGAATTTGAGAACTTAGTCAAGCACACAGAAGGATTTTCTGATGCATTCTATAGGAGTTGTTTTATCAGTGGTCTTAAGGATACAATCCAATTCGATGTTACAATGTTCTGTCCCAACACAATTATGGAAATCCTAGGGTTGGCTAAGTTGGCGGAGGACAAGATTACGCCTTAGAAACACCCCAAATCCACTTTTGTTCCATTCAGAAATATGGTTCCCCAAAGACATCCAATCCCTCTGACTCCTATAACCACTCCTGTCAAGCATTTGTCTGAAGCCGAGATGCGGGCACATAGGGAAAAAGGACTTTGTTATAATTGTGCTGATAAATTCACCCGGGAACATCAATGTACTGAAAACAAGCCCTATTTCTTGGATGTGGCTTCTCCGCATGCACTTGAAATTTGTGACACTGCTTAGGATCTAGTAGACGATCAAGTTGACACTCCACAGTCGCCTATTGACCCTCATATTGCTAAACAAGTTGATTGTTTTTTCCATCCTTGCTCAAGCTTTAAAGTCATGGTTGCCAATGGGAGCACCTTACCTTGCAAAGAAAAGTGTTGTAGTGTGTGTATCTCTATTAGAGATTATAACTTGCACTCTAACATGTTTTCCATACCCCTAGGAGGTTGTTCTATGATTTCGGGCACTCAATGGTTACGCACACTTGAACCCATCTTATGGGATTTTGCTGAACTGTGGATGCATTTTTTAGTCAATGGGAAAAAACACACATTCAATGGCTTACAACCAGGGTCTCTTAGCATCATCCGTGCACATTGCATCGAAATGATCCTTAAGAATAATTCACATGGTGTCATCACTCAACTCCATTTCATTCAGATGCAACCTTCGGCAGTCTCAAATACTCCCTTGGATCTTTCATTCCAATGCACCCTTCAGATGCCTGATTTTTCCAAGCCCTTCACTCTTGAGAGTGATGCTTGCGACAATGGACTTGGTGTTGTCCTCTTTCAAGATG
The DNA here is from genome assembly GCA_001517045.1 of Pseudotsuga menziesii. Taxonomy (NCBI): domain Eukaryota; kingdom Viridiplantae; phylum Streptophyta; class Pinopsida; order Pinales; family Pinaceae; genus Pseudotsuga; species Pseudotsuga menziesii. The sequence goes on from LPNX010916777.1 coordinate 1,058,384, forward strand.
AACATTCCATGGCAATCACCGGTAAATCTCTTCCTGGAAAGAATTTATCCACCTCCACATATGAGAAGGAAATGATGACTATTTTGCATGCAGTACAGAAGTGGTGGCCATACCTCTTAGGGAATCCTTGCTGCATCAAGACTAATCACCAAAGTATGAAATATTTCCTAGAACAACGGGTCTCCTCCCCAACACAACAGAAATGGGTTAGAAAACTCAGGGTTTATGACTATGAGATCAATTACAAGAAGGCTAACGACAATCTTGTGGTGGATACTCTTTCCCACACATTTCATGCCCCTGTCTCTCTTTCAGCTATTGCTATGCCTATTCCAACTTGGTTACACTTTGTTCAACAAGGCTATGTCAATGATTCCTCATTATCTGAAACCATCCAACCGTTGGCCAGTAACCCTTATGTGGTACCGCATTTTTTCTTGGGATGGCTCTTCTTTGAGATACAAGGGTTGTCTGGTGCTTCCCTAGAGCACAGATATTAAACATGCATTATTTTATGAACTCCATGCTTCTCCATTGACAGGGCACTCTAGCTTCATGAAAACATATGAGAGGGAATGATGTCACTTCTTTTGGAAGGGAATACAATAAGAAATTCAATAGAAGGTTTCCAAATGTGCTCCTTATCAGCGACACCAAAGTGAAACTACACTCCTTTCTAGATTGCTCAAACATTTTCCCATCCCTACAAGGATTTGGACATCTATTTCGATGGATTTCATTCAAGGGCTCCCTAAATATGGAGGTAAGACCGTAATCTTGGTTGTGGTTGATTGGATCTCCAAATATCATCATTTTTGTGCTCTCATCCCTCCATATACCACCTCCTCAATCGTACAAATTTTCATGGACAATATATTCCTTCTTCATGGAATCCCTTCTTCCATTGTCTCAGACTGCAACATAACTTTTAGAAGTCATTTTCTTCTTACTGACACCAAACTGAATATGAGTTCAGTTTATCACCCACCAATAGATGGTCCGAATGAAGTCATTAACAACTATTGGGAAACTTATCTTCATTGTTTCACCTCTGAAGAACAACATCTGTGGGAAAAGTGGCTCCCTCTCGCTGAATGGTGGTACAATACTTCCTACCATACTGCATCTCAAATGACTCCATATGAAGCAATTTATGGTCACACATCTCCAGTACTCCTTCCATACACCCCCATCAATTCACCAGTTCAGTAAGTTGACATGGTTCTTCAAAACCGACATCAGATTCTTCACATTCTGTAGGACAATCTTCACATGGCCAGAACCCGCATGAAACACCAAGCTGGTCAACACCATTCTGAGTGCACTTTTCAAGTTGGTGACATGGTTTTTCTTCGTCTGCATCCTTACAAGCAATCCTCCTTGAAACTCAAAGGGAATCAAACACTCGCTCCAAATATCTCTAGTCCATATATAGTTCTTCATAAGATTGGGTCTGTTGCTTATAAATTGGCACTTCCTCCTTCTTCTCGCATTCAACAAGTGATTGGCACCAACATCAGAGAACAAATTGTTTTACCAGAACGAGATAATGAAGGATCCATCATTTTAGATCCAGAGGCCATCCTCAATAAGCACACTTGTCAGCTTCGCTCTCGGTCCATCACAAAGGTCTTAATTCAGTGGCACAACATGCAACCATAGGATGCTACATGGGAACCGCTCCTTCAGATTCAACAACAGTTTCCACATCTAAAGCTTAAGAGGGAGGGGATGTTAAGAACCCATTTCAACCCTCCTCTTTATTTTGTTAGTATATTTTATCATACACATATGCTTTGTAAGTCATCCCATCAGTATGTTGTATTATCCCACAATCATGGGGAGTAAGTAATAGTTGTTAAGTTGTCTAGTTATTATGTTGCATTATCCCTTATTCATTGGGGGTAATAGTTGTTTAGATTAGACTTAGTATATAATTATGTGTTGAGGCTAATGAAAGCATCGAAGATTTATTTTGTATTGAGCTTGCTCAAAGGAGGTTGCCCCCTCGAAGTGGCCCGCGATCAATAAAATCTCTTTTGTGCTCCAATATTGCTGTTATATCGTGCATTTTCATTGTTTATTGTAGGAGGTTCTCCACAGATGATGATGTGGCATGAAGTTGAAATCATTGTTGCATTATGACATTATTATGGAGAAATATGGAAAATTAGTGAAAATCAGGAAATTGGCCAAGTATGGGAAAATTGGTCCAAGTAGCCTTAAGAGGATTCTTGCCACAAATTGTGTGTTGAAGAAAATGCCCGCACCACATGGGGATATTGTAGACTGTTGTTTTTTCTACTCAACCATGGTCTTAGTTTGTCCAAAGAGACCCTGAAGAAGAATTTATGGACCTACCAAAGCTGTGGTTTAGGGAAATTAGACCAAGTCTAGGAGAAGATAAAAAAATTGTCCAAGTATGGAATTATTGGTAAAATTTTCCTAAGTGGCCTTAGTGAAATTCCCGCCACAACTCATAGGATGATGAGAAAAATATAATGAGAGTGTGGATCTCTAGAGTGTTGTATTGTGCATCTAACCATATCATTATCCTGACCAAAAAGTCTCTGAGGAAGAAGATATCAATACCCCAAAAGTGCATCTCAGCCATATTTGTACTACTCCAGAAAAATGCCCCACTAGTAGAGAGAAAGAAGCTCCAGAAGATGAAACTAGTATTGATGGATTCACCTTGTTGGCCTCTACCCATTGGGTATCTCACTTTCCAAATTTCAAGGAAAAATGAAATCACCTTGGTGACCTAGGGTTTGAAGTGAACTAGTTAAATGTTAAAAAAAGTGTTTGAGAGGCCATTTGGAAATGCCCACAAGGGGGTGTTGCCTAGAAGGGGGTGTTCCTTTGATGATAAAATTCATCAGATGATATGTTCTTATTCATTGTTTAAATGGCTCTCTATCCATGCTCTTGGTTTTTCTTATGGTGATCAAATAAGGAAAATATCAACCTGCTAAAATAGAAGAAAAATGGTATTTTGCATACTAAAGACAAAAAGGAAAAATGGCTAAGTGTTGTAAAGGGGCTAAGTGATGCCTGCATTAAGGTTGATTCTTGCACTAAGGATGATTCCTGCATGGCATAGATGATGATGTGGCATGGATTTGAAATCATTGTTGCATTATGACATCATTCTGGATAAATATGGAAAATTAGTGAAAATCAGGAAATTGGCTAGGTATAGGAAAATTGGTCCAGGTAGCCTTAAGAGGATTCCCACCACAAATTGTGTGTTGAAGTAAGTGCCCGCACCACATAGAGATCTTGTAGGCTGATAATTTGTCTACTCAACCATGGTCTCAGTTTGTCCAAAGAGACAAGTAAAGAAATTATGTTAATTATATAGTTGAGTACTTTGATGTTGTTGATTATGTTTGGNCTCAATAGATAGAGATACATTTTTAAGATTCCATTTAGCTAGCCACAAACTATGTCAATGAACCCGAGTAAATAATTGTTGTTGAACAACATGAATCTCAAGGTGTTATTGAGTATTCAAAATAACAGGAAGTGAAGAATGAAGAAATAAACTTCTAGAGAAAGCTTGAATATCATTGGGGGTTTTAATGAAATATGTAACTTAAAGATATTCCTCAGACTATTAAATCTATTACAGTTCTTTTAAAAACATTCTTGCTACAACTACTATGTTTTAGCGAATTCCTGTTACAACTCATCCTTTTTAGAAAATCTTATTTTTGTAACGTTTTTGTTTCTGGAAAGTTAAACTTTTTTCCCTGTAAGTGCAGATCCTCATGGGGCATGTTTTGATGATTCTATAAGGCTATAATAAGAGGTTTTTCAGAAATTTTGAAGACGGTATAGCAGCATCTTCACAATAACCCACATGCTAGGAAATGTATATTAACGTTTCAAACTTTCAAATTTCATATGTAATGAAAATTTTATTTGAAAATAAAAACCAAATATAACAGAAGAAAAATATACCAGAAATAATTGAATGCAACAAATACATAATTCATATGTCTTAAATAGTAGAATTCACCATATAGATTACACCAAACAATATACAAATTTATTAATAAAATGTAAAATGTTTACAACTCCAAATGGGGTACACCAATGATCATCCCTAATCCATAACAATGATGGACATGGTCCCATTGGTGTGAATCCCATGAAAAGTGTACTTGTACACGAGGATGTAGGATATTATACAAATATCGAAATCTAAATTTTGGTCCCACTCTCCATTTACCAATAGGTTGAGTTTGATCACTTGATCCTGAACTTGGCCTATATCTATCAGGAAAGGTTGGCCATGTGTAGAAACTTGCCTCCTTAATATATTCATAACCTTCTATGATGAAATCTAGTGAATTATTCTTCTTTACAATCCCAGGAGGTACATAATACATTGCAATTAGTTAAAAAGCAACCATGAAACTTTCATCTGAACAAGGAATTTTCACATAAGATTCATTGCGTATAATGTTCTAAGACCTTATGTGATTGAAACATTTGTAGGAAAGAAGATAAGTATTATGACGATGCACTCGATTGGGATGCAATACTCCAAGATATGATGGAAATGCATTTTTTGTTCCATATTCTATAGAGGCAATTAATCTAGCAGTAACAACTTCACTATCACCTTTTGTTGCGAGAAGTTCAAAAGTGGTGTGTTTATCATCATTCGTAACAACAAAGCAACAAAAAAAAGATTCCCCTTTTCCAGTGCTTATGCCCCACATTTTAATAGAGCTCACAATAAATAAAACATCAACAATGCCTACAACATAACAAAATATAACATTAGATACTATAAATAAATCTTCCATTTATGAGTTGAAAAATAAATATTAAAAGATACATATCTATACTCACCATCTATGATTTCAGTTGGTATCAACAGACCTTGTTTTGTATAAAACACCTCATGTGGATGCAAATTCACACTTTTGGGAACATAGTGGCCTCTACCAAAAAAATCTACATGATTTTAAAATATTCTTACCCCAAAAAATGTTCCACTAGTGTAAAGATATACTAAACAATCCAACACGTCTACAGGATATGGAATTTTCAATGACTTATCTTCAGAAAATCTAGGCAATTTGTCACAATAAATACATACATACATGCCCTCCTTTATGGTAAAATCAAATGGATTTGTGTTGCGCACCAATAACCCATCCATTTTAATGAATGTCTTTCTACCAATATTCACAAAATGACCATTTTGAGTCAATAAGGGAGTCACATTTGAAGAAGATCCCATATAAAACCCTCGCTTGATGATTGCATTATAATTTTTTTTATGATTTTCATCTGACCCACTTGAACATAATTGTGATTTTATTTCACAAAGTTAAGGACGGTGTAGAATAATCTTGCCAATTTCATCTTCATACACCATTTGAACATGCATAACATTGTACCAAAAGTGTAAACAATTGGATCATCTCCACAAGGATCCAAGCATGTCAACTCTAGGTTTTTTGAATGTGACTCATCTATAACTTTACAGATAGTGATATCTTCTGAACTATTATATCCTTTAAGAAGAGCGATTGTCTTGGTTCATTTCCCTTAATAGGCTGCAGAGTTGAACGACCTCAGAGTTGATAAGGTATATCCCTATGATTAGGTTGGATCTGATCATCATCATCTTCACTCCAACAATCACTTTTTGAAATTCTATATAATTGTTGTGAATTTCATCATTGTGTAGACAATTATTGCTTCATTTGTTGTCTCTTTTCTCGTTCACCATCCTCTTCAGCAAGTATTCTAAAAGATTCTTCCACAACCTCTAGTGGCAATGGCTTCCACTCTTTACATGGCAATGGATCAAGGTATGTGTTGAACATGTTAAAATTTATAAAAAGTATAAATTTGCACACATGTAAGGAAACCCAAATGGCCTACAAAGATTACACATGAGATCTCTTAAATGGAAAACAAGAGTGAAAAAACAGAGTATTTATGTAAGCATAATGTAAATACAACATAAATACTAACCTTTGGTAGGAAACTTCGATTTATTTTCTCCTTCCAACCAAGGTTTCAGATTTGCATCCAGATGGTCCAAATAGATTTCTACATCAAAAAATTTAGGAAAAAATTGATTACTCTGCATATACATATACAATATATATTATATAACTTTATAGCCTACTTATAAACAAAAATTAGAAAATCAATTTAACAGGTGTTAGCACCATTTTTGGGCTAAGAGTTTGAAAGGGGTTTGGCCAGTGAAGCTGATGGGTAGGGTTGAATTTTTTTTATATCATATGACCTATAGGAATGCAGAGTATGTTCTGAAGTTTTTGAAGGGTCTATTTTTGGGTCTTAAATGAAAAAAAAATGAAAAATACTAAGACCCATCCTTGGAACTAAATTTCTTGTGAATAATCCGCTCCAGTGTTATATTTTGTCAACAATGAAGGGTGTATATCTACAACAATGAAGATCAACGGTTGTAAATGATTCCATAGAGGTAATATGCTCATTTGAAATAATTTTTTTGGTTGGCAGAATGGTGTTAACCTACAGACAGAATCAACCGTCAGATCAATGGGTAGAAGAAGATCTACGGTAATAAGAAGTTCCGCTGATAGAACATGCGAAGAGAAACAAATTTTTTGAATCAGCGAGATGTTGTATGCACTGCATTTTTCAACAATGAGGATTGATGGATGAAAGAGATCCATGGAGGAGGTGGATTTTGCTGCTAGAACTTGCACGAGGTAACTAAGTTTCAAAATCAGCGGAATTTCTTAGAGCCCGCATATTTCGATAGTAAAGATCTGGAGGAGAAATGGATCTACGTCGGGTATCAATTCCACTGATACAACATGCAAGGAGATTTTTTTTTCAAATATGTGGAATTTGGTAGGCCTATCTATGTTGAATGGTGCATATTTGAGCAGTTTTTGATCTACGGTCTTAATAAATTTCACTGTGTCAACTAGCGTGGAGAAATTTATGTTGAAAATCTGCAGAATCGAGTAGGAGCCTCAAATTCTGATGGATCATATCTAACTCCGATCTAGATCGATTGTTAGCATAAATTACACTAATGTAAAGTGCATGGAAAAGTAAAATCTTCGGGCTCAGCGAAATGTTGTTGAGTTCCCGCCATTTAACTATCCCGGTGAAAGCATAATCCAGATCAACGACCAAGAATTATTTTGCTCGTTAAAGGTGCGAGGAAGAATGAATTTGTTGAGATTTCAGAATGAATTTAAAAGATATAAGAAATAAAAGACATAGATTTGATACGATACAGATCCATGGTGTGGAACCATTCTGCTAGTTAAACATGCACACTCAGAGTTTAAGGGAAAACTAGTAGAATTGGGTAGAAAAGGCACACTTCAATGGCTTATATTGAGGTGAGTTTAGATCAAAGGTAGATAATCATTCCTAAAAGGGAAATTTCAATATTCTTAAGGAGATCAAATTTGGGCGAAAGAGGTGAGGAACAGGTAAAATTAATTAACGGTCAAGATCAACTAGAAGATAAATCTGTGGCTATAATTTAACTTTCATATGATATTTGCATAAAGAATAAGGGAGGCAGTATATAAAAGAATGAAGACAGGGGGTTTAACTAGGGAGAGATCGATGGCATAAGATGGAGAATACAGGATGCATGGCTAGGAACTATTTCCACTGAGGAAGATGCAAGATTGATATGAAGAGAAAAATAATATAAAAGTACATGCATGTGGAATTAGGTCATTTGTTTATTTTGTGCATTGGAAAGAGAAAGCCAAGGACTGTGCGGAAGTGGCTAGCTTAGACAAAATCCTTGGGCCACTTGTCAACAGACCATGTAGGATTCATGTCTTCATTGAAAAATTATTTAAATGGATGAGGTAGAGGAGGTACTCATAGAATAAATGAAAGAAAACCTATAGCTCTCTAAAATAGTACTCATAGAATAAATGAACATGGATTACAACAAGTTCATGAATTTCCTTATGTCATAAGTTTACAGTGCTTTCTTTCAGAAAATATTACCCAGAGTTTTGCCACAAATGAAAGAAATTGTGCAGTTCTCTCCTCAAAAGAGAATTGGAGGCTGGTTTCTTTTTTAACAAGGTATAATAATCAGGTTATATGGGTTTGTTCATCAACCCTATACACTACCTGCATTTTGAATCCTAGAGTATTTTCTTTGGAACTGATCAGACATAAATTAATAGCGGAGAATGAGCATTTTCTGAATTTTAAGAAGTCTTCAAAGATCATATTTCCATGGGTTGTAGGCCCATTTATCATTAAGAATAAATCTTCCCTTCCAATGATTGAAATCCTGGTAAGAGAAATGGGGTTTCCAAATGAAGCAACTATAAATTATGATTCTCATCATATTATCTTTATCAGAAGACAGGTTAATAATAACAATCCTTTTGAACACTTTGTAGTTGCAGGTCTACCTAAGATTGAAAACTTGTTAAATTACTCCCATGAAACTTAGGGGGATGTTTGTATGCAAGAATACTCCACCTCCTCTGCAAGGGAAGTAACCTCACCACAACCTGGCACTTCAATGTTGATTCCAATAGCTAAGAAAGTTACACCCATAGCCAGTTTCTCTGAGAGAACCAACAAAAGAGACTTCTCTGATGCTATGTACACAGAGGAGGAAGACACAACTAGAACACCAAAGAAACAAAAAATTGAAAAATAAGGACAGCTTATCCAATTGTCAGACATCAAAGGCGAGAAAAAGAAGTAGATGAAAGTAAAAGGGCCTGCATTTCAGTTCAAAGAGTATGCTTTTTTTGGTATGCCAATTGATTCTACCACATAGTTTAAAACCAACTCATAATTATTTGACAAGTACAAGGATGACAAGGATGTAGCTTCGGAGGAAGCTCTAATATTATATGTAGAGGTAAGGAAAATCTCTAGTATGGATGTATCGCTTGTCACTATTAGAGATCATTCTCTAAATACTTTTAATTTGGCCATAGAAAACAAGAACAAGGTTGTTGAAGTGAAAATGATCCTAGAAAATATCCCCATTCCATATATGATTCACTTGAATAAGAAAACTAGGGATATTATTTATACTAATTCGTTAGAGGCTACACTGAAACTATCAAGGTTGCAATCTAGTAAGAGAAAAATTGAGAATCACCTTAGATAGGAAAAGATGGAGAACATAGCCCACCAAGGACAGATCAAGAAGTTGGAGACAGATTTGTTGGTTGTTGAGAGCCAAGTAGATAAATGGTATGGCATACAAAAATTATTGAATGAAAAAGAGAATGTCATTCAACTCTTGAAGAAGAAGCTGAATATCCCATCTACTCAGCTGATACAAGATTATGATCTGACAGAGCTTGAGAAGGAAAAAGAAGACATGAATGGTGATCTAATAGATTGTAAATCCAAACTACTGAAATTTACAGAAAAAGAACAGCAATGGAAAAGAGATATGTCTCTTGCAGTTGAGAGTGAGAAGACTCTCAAAGCTAAATCCGATGAATTAGAAAAGAAGTTGCAAGAGAAAGAGAAAGAACTTGAAAGTAGAATTATTCCTTCTTTTACTGAGTCTGGTGAACAAACCATTGTTTAGGCTATGCCACAAGTTAGTCTGAAAGAATTTGAGCTAGTTGGATTGAAAAACCAGAACAAAAATATGGAAATTCTGGCTCTGAAAAGAGAAAAAGAGAGAAAGGCATGGGAAGCAAAGTGCCAGGAATTACAGAGTAAAAATGGCAAATTGATGAAACAGGTCATATGGCAGGCATCAGTATAGGGATAAAAGCATTTAATCTAGGATTCCCTCATAGCAAAAGCAAACAAGTTGATACCTTACCTTGATTATGTTTTAGACAGAGAGGTTGCGATTCAATCATCTAAATAGAGCGTGACATCATTGAGGGAAAGATTGAATAAAAAACCTATTGATTATGCTAATAATGCCATCGAATTTTTAAATGGGTTAACAGAGGATGAGTTGGAGACTGAAAATATTAAGGATAGAATCTCTATCATAATTTGGGCCATAAAATTGGTAAACAAGCATCAACATCTAGACACAGTTCAAGCTAAGATAGATATCATGGTACACCAGTTGAAGAATTTTAGAGACATGCTTGATCCTCTGTTTAAGAAGGAACTCCCATTCTTTTGGAAAGAAAAAGATGCTATTCTGACACAAAAGGAATATCAAGACAAATTAATTGAATGCAGATTGGATCATACAAACTTTGCTGACATGCACCAATCATTATCTGGAAAAACAATTGTGGACAAGCTAGTAGATGAGTTTGAAATTATTTTTTCTTTTAAAGAAGAATGTGCACTTTTGCAAAATTATCCATACATGGATCATGTGGAATTGTGTGTGTTGTCAAAGGAAATGTTCACTTTGGATTTGTCATCCGCGGACGAATGGCAAACAGTGGAAAAATATGGAAGGTCCAAGTACATGTTGCATGGTTGAAGATATTGAAGATAGTGAAGGATTTACTGCTGAAGAATTAGTTATTTAGACTTTAGTTTATTTTCAAAATCAGTTAGTAGTCAATAAGTGTTGAATGACACATGTAAAAGTCAGTTATCCCTATTTTTAGCAGTTTGTTTTGTTTCAGCTCATGGAGCAATTGTATAAGAACTAGTAAAAGCAATGAAAAAAGGGTTTAACCTGTGAGAATCGAGTTATGTAATTTGAGACCTATTTTTAATAAAATCACAGAGTCGGAGCTGGCCTTTTCTAAGATTCATGTGTTGTTCATGATTTGATAATGTAAAAACGCTATCTGTTTTTGTAAAAATAAATATGTACATACAACATAAATACTAACCTTTGGTAAGAACCTTCGATTTCTTTTCTCCTTCCAACCAAGGTTTCATATTTGCATCCAGATGGTCCAAACAAATTTCTGCATCAAAAAATGAAGGAAAAAATTGATTATTCTACATGTACATAAAAAATATCTAATATATAAATTTATATCCTTATAAACAAAAAATGCACAACAAAAATTAGAAAATCAATTTAACAAGTCTTATAAGAGGACTGGATTTTCCCCCAGATGCGGGTGAGAACTAAATGGTCGACGGGTGTCAGAGGTGGGACAAAAGGCCTTGGGAGGAGAGGGAAAGTGTTGAGGTGGAATATTTCACCTGATCCTCCCTCGGGCTTAACTCATGGTGCATAGACACCCTGCAGTGCAAACAAGCTCACACATTGCGAAGCACCACCATCATTCTGTTCAACATATCTTTGAAGCTATGATGAAGATTTTTATTTGTCAAGAGTGTCTAGGAAGGAACAAGGTGTGACATGCTATTCCACCTTTGATCCATGCCAACAGTAAGTGAGCCATACCTAAGGACATTTTTACCTCGCTCCAAACAATCCCTGAAGAAAATCTACAGAAATTATCAGGCATCTAGCCTGGGGATCACTGAAGATTTATGGCACCAAGCGTGGAGGTCATTGAATTTATCTTTGCCTCCCAAGAGAGAGTTATAAAATGACAGTGAAAAAGCTGAATCTTGTCACAAATGCTAAGCTGCACCTTGAAGGTTCTGAATAGTGAAGCAATGCTTTCGGGTACTGTGGTTTCAGGCTTGGGCTACCTATTCTTGGGGTTTCAGACTCGAAGGTGAGGATCTTGAGTGTAGAGTGCAACATAAGGGCACCTTAGCATGCTTTAGCTACTGTGAACCTCAGCAACATTACGTCTTTGAAGACCCTGTGTGCATATTTCAACTCCAACACGATTGCACGATGACTTTGGGAGGAGCTGGCAGCCAGGAGGTGGACTGGGATGCCCTTTTCCTAAAAGAGGCTGCAACTCACTTCCGCAAATCAATTTCTGCCATGGAGGTTCAAATCTATTAAAAAATTCAGGTTGAGACTGGGGCATGAAATTATCATGTCCAGTTACTGGAGGATGAATTTTATCTTGGCCAAGTCCATGGGTGGAAGGGAAATATTCACATATTGCATGAACCTCATGGTCAGCCTCTTTAAGGATGATGTTGGAAAAGGGATAACTTGTATGAAAATCATCATGCAACTCTTCGAGCCCCCCTTCAGTAGGGAAAACAAGGAATACAATGATTCCAGCACCAACAAAGCCTTGGAGGATGAGGCTGAATTCTCCAGGAGTTTCTAAGTATTCTATTATTCTCTTTCTATATTCTCCCCATAGGCCTCTCTTGCTCTTATGTTAACTTCTTAAGATGTATCATGTTGTCAACCTTCAATGGTTGGGAAATAGTCGTTATGTTTATATGCTCAGTATGGACCATTTTGCATACCTTTCTTAGGTGGTTCCATATCCATGGCTTGACTCCCTGTTTCTGCAGTAATCCCAAATATGTAACTCTCTTTTTTATATGAAATAGAAGGATCATCTATCTTAATTAAAAAAAAAGAGGCCTGGAATTTCAATTCACCTTTTCACATCAAAAGTGTTGGATGTGCTCAATGTATTTTTGTGCACTATTAGTTGATACAAGGCTTCACTCTCTATTATTTACACAGGACAAAAAAAAATCTTCTGTTAGAATCAGGCCTGAAACAAAATACGTTTATGAAAGTATATAACGTAGGGCACAAAAAGTGAATATTATTCTTACATGTTGATTTGATTTGATCATACACCTGGTTCACTGAATTCGTTTGTCTAGGATAGATTCAGTAAACAAGCAGATCATGAACTTCCCTCTCAACCAGAGGCACTCTGTGGGAAGCCTCTGTGCGAAATTGGAAAATACAAAAAATCAAAGGGAGTTTTCCATTATTAGCCGCTTTCAAAGATTTGAAAATTTTCAGTTAACCCAACATCGAATCGTGTGACAAACTCTGCATTGGTTCATGTGCAACTGGAAAAAGAAAATCGGCAAAAAAGGCCTTTGACTAATTACGTGATTAGTGATGCTAGTTAAATCTTAATATATTTTTTAATCCATTTCTTATTTAGGATACATTTCGGGACCAGTAATTTCTTATGTTTCATTTCTTATGAAACCATTTGTATTTTCCCATGTAAAGCACTAAGGACAAATTGTGGGAATTTCTAGGGTTAGGGTAGACCAAAGGTCACTAAGTGACGAATTTAAGTTATAATAAATAGGGGTGCAAAGTACAATAAAAAAGGACTTTTGGATGGCATAAGGGAGACTAGACTATTGTGTAAAAGAAATAATTCTTTGCGAAGACATATCAATTGTTGGAACAAAGGCCTGCATAGAAATTTGCTTGGAATGTCTGGAATGCATGGACTAAGGAATTGTTTCTTCTTGATTCTATACATTATATAGTGAGATTGTTCTTACTTCTTGGAACTAATTCTTTGGTTATGAATGGATTCATTTTATGTGTAAATTTTTGTGTAATGAATGAGTAATAAATGATTTCATTATATCATAGCTATCTATGGTATCCTTTTTGTTGCAAATGTGAATATTGTGTTGGAACAACTATCTGTTAGACTTATATGAACATTTTGCAGTAGATTAATATGAACTCTAAATTTTCTCCCTATGGGGATATGATAGATTAGCTTAGTCTTAGATTTAGAAGAATAATTGAGAAGGCAAGAACGATAAGACAAGAGGTAAGAACATGTGCATTACCTGTGAGGTTTCTGCTCATCAATTATATGCATTTAGGCACTTGCATGCTATATTCAAAAATAAAATTACATAAACGGTGGATCAGGCCGTAACAGGTAGAGTTTTAAAACAACTTAATCTACAGTAACCGAACCATTAACCAGACAGATTCCCCATACCAAATGGTGGACGATCTAATTGGTATCGATCATCGGGGAGAATCCGTATTGTCGGTACCTGGTAAATTTTCCTATATCAACAAAGTAATAATGATAGAATGTTACTTTTTAGTAGAAGATGCACCCACAAATAACAAGATGAAGAGAGTAGAGTTGTGTAAGTTGTAATGTAGAACAAAATCCCACTGTATGGAAAGGCAAGCAATAAAAAAATGAGTTAATCACATAATATCACTCATACACCATTATTTTAAGGAGCAGTAATTATGTATTTAGATTCTACTGGACTCAACTAACCAACTCCTAACATTGACAACACTAACTTATTCTTTATTGTGAACGAAATTGTATTAAAGTGTATATTACTCAAACACAATAGGTATGCACTCAATGAAAAATACACTTTATAAGTACATAATGGTATCAATAGCATAATCGAAGGAACAATAGTTAGATTCTAGCAGACTCAAATAACCAAGGAACATTGACATTATATCCCCCCTCGTCATGAAAATATTATTTATGATTGCTACCCCCATTAATTCAAAAGTTAAAACTCTTTTACAAAAAATCCAAATAACAAAAATGATAAAGATAATAATATGAATATATATTTTTTACAAAATATATGAATCTATCACATGTCTATTCCTCCATTCATAGAGACAACTGGGTAACCAACCCCAGTGATCATCATTACTCTAGGTAAGAAACTTGGATATGTTTCATGTCTTCAAAATTTATTGTGTAAAGAACAAAGACTATCTGTTGATTTTCTACTTGCATTTGTGCCCCATCCAATTGTTGTCACCCTCATAATGAACGTGTAAATTCTTTTAAATCCCAACAACTATCCATATTGAGTAATTCCTAAGTTTCTCTTTAACTAAAGTCTCATTCAACAGGATATTTTTTTATCAATCAATCAAATAGGTAGTCATCATTGATACCACCCTGATTTTAAAAATCGGTATTGTGCATAGAAATATTAATTTATTCACCCTTCTTTGTTCTCTCTTCAGTAAAACAACTATGCACAGTACATACACTTGGAAGAGGGTTCTCAATGCTGCAAGGCATGCACAATACATACAGTTAGAGGTGTATCATAGGTAAAGGATTGAAAATAGAAGGGAGGAAGGTAGGATTGTTTGGCAGCAGCAATAAAACAAAATGACCATTTATACAAGAAAAACAAATGTCACCATTAAGAAAATGATAATACTCAGTGGACAAAGAAAACTGGCATTGTCACCTATACAACAAAATATGCATTTAATTTTTAGGATTTCAACAAATAGTCTATGAAACTAATTTACAAATGTTGTTAGCCACAACATGGGTGTTCAATTTTATTAGATGTGCTCGACATATATCTTCAAATATTTCCCCGGTATCAAAATCCTTCTCTTGGTAGGGAAGACCATCATTTATAGCACATTTCTAATAATATTTCCATCATCATAGTGTTGTTACAAAATATATAGAAGAGGGTTCTCAATGTTTCAAGGTATGCATAGTACATACACTTGGAGGTGTATCATAGGTAAATGATTGAAAATAGAAGGAAGGAAGGTAGGACTATCTGGAAACAACAATAAAACAAAATGACCATTTATACAAGAACAAAAACTGTCACCATTAAGAAAATGATAACATTCGGTGGATGTAGAAAACTAGCATTGTCACCAATACAAAAAACTATGCATTTAATTTTTAGGATTTCAATTAATAGTATATTATACTAATATACAAATGCTATTAGACACAGTAGTGGTGTTCAATTTTACCATATGTTCTCAACATAGATATTCAAAGCTTGTCACGGTATCAAAATCCTTCTCTTGGTAGGGAAGACCATCATTTCTAGTAAGATTGCCATCATCATAGTGTAGCATAGAATAGGGTTCTCAATGTTGCAAGGCATGCACAAAACATACACTTGGTGGTGTATCATAGGTAAAGGAATTAAAATATAAGGGAGGAAGGTAGGATTGTTTGGTAGCAACAATAAAACAAAATGACCATTTATACAAGAGAAAGAATTGTCACCATTAATAAAATGATAGCATTCGGTGGACATAGAAAATTGGAATTGTCACCAATACAACAAACTATACATTTAACTTTTAGGATTTCAATTAATAGTATATGATACTAATTTACAAATTTTATTATCTACAAGAGTGGTGTTCAATTTTACCATATGTGCTCAAAAAATATCTTCAAATCTTTCCCCGGTATCAAAATCCTTCTCTTGGTAGGAACCACCATCATTTCCAGTAAGATTTCCATCATCATAGTGCTATTACAAAATATATATACTAAGTCTCTCTGAATTTTAAATAACAACTCCATAATAATGACAACTTACTTAGACAAAACTATATAATCTCACCTCCTAAGATAGTATTAGGATTCCAGCTTCAGCAATGATGTTATTTGATTCCCCAATATAATCACCAAATATGTCAAGGTCCTCAAAATCATGTTCAAGACCAATTCCCTGATCATCATCACAAGGAGCCCTAGGACCATCAAAATAAGATCTTTGATTCAAAGTCATAGAGATCCTTTTCTACATCAAATAAACCAAAATCATAATTACAACCATAAAAAAAATTAAAAAGAAAACTATCCCAAATATAATAATCATTTTATGGTCATATGGTGAAAACCTTTTCGTATATAGGAGGTGAGTGCAAGGTTTTCTTTCCATTAATATCACAATCCCTAGTCTTGGACACTTTTGTAAACTCTAGACAGATCGTGCCAAGCCTTATTGCCAAAGGAAATTCAAGCACAATGGAAACTTTATCAGAATCCCTGGCCTTTTGTTTCTTTGATAATAACTCTACAAAAGAAAAAGAATCCAAAAATAAATCAACAAATCCTAGAATGGAAACATGTATTATTATTACGACAATAACAAAATTCTCTATAGAAACCCAATGTTACCTCTGTAGATTCACCTTGTCTATATAGTTTCACAAGTAAAACCCCAGGTTCATGGGGGTTCAAATGTTTCCAAGGATCATAATCATCATCCTCAAAGTCATCTTCAACACTAACATGTCCTCCAAAACCATCTTCATCAAATCCTTTATGCAATGAATGAAATTCAACGGTATTGTCATTCCCCAGATCTTATTCAAAGGGTTCTTAACATGTTCCCAAAGTAATCTTGGCCTAGATTTCACTCAAATCTTGACTACAAGCCACCTCGTTACACTCAAGCTTCTTTGTAGCACAGCGAGGTCCCTTCAAAAGCATATATTTCTGGACATACCCATCTCTTTTTTCCTGGTGTGGGAAATCCATTGTTTGGTGTCCTAGAGTTATATTTTTACTGGTTATACAAGATCTAAAACATTTAGCATCATAACCACAAGTAAAGGATCACTGAAATAAAGACAAGTACAACAACAAAAGGGAACAAAAATATTTTCCTTGAGGAAACCACAAGGGAAAACCCCCCACAAAACTTCCTTAGTATAGAATTCGACCAAGTACAATGTAAATCCCCAAGAATAAGAATAGTTTCTCCTTGTCCATAGTATACTCTATTTATCTCTCTCTCTCTTGTGTTATACACAATTGGGTGTGTGTTTGTTTTTATGAGGAAAAAACCTCCTCTATTTATACTCTTTATTCCACTTGATGTTTTCCCTAATAGGTCGGCCCCACCAAACTTACTGGGTTGAATTCACCTAGGAAGACACAAAACAATATAATATTATATTCTAGAGGGTTTTATTGACCTGACTTACAACGGAGGTTGTACCTCATGACTATGTTATGACCAAATACACTAGTAACATCCTGGTGAAGGAATAACACAACTCTGCTAGGTTACTATAATAAAACACATTTAGAATATTCTTTGAAGTTACAATATCTCAACACTCCCCCTCAAAAAGAAGGGTATAATAACAACATCAACTGTAGGAGAAAGGAGAGAGTGCATCTTTAGCAACATCAAGGTGATACATCTACAAATAATTAGAAGTTTTCTTCAACAACATCATCTGCAACAACACTCCCTCTTAACTAGGAAGGTATTCTACAACTATCATCATAACTGTACAACTGACTTGTGAATCTCTATATGTCATAGGATGTTTTGGAACAACATCATGTCTCTTCATCATCAATCTCATTGTGAGAATACTGGATCATCTTCTACAAGATCAATATGTGAATACTGAATCTTCTTTTTCCACATCAGTATGCGAATACTAAATCTTCTTTTGTAACATCAGTATGTAAATACTGAAATGTCATCCTCTACATCATCAGTATGTAAATACTGAAACATAATCTACAACATCAATATGCAAATATTGAAACATCATCTACAACATCATTATGTGAATACTGAAACATCATCATTTGCATTATCAGTATGGAGATGTTGGAACATCATCATCATCATCAACATAAAAATGTTGAAACAACATCATCATCATCAACACAAAGTGTTGTGACCACATTCACATCATCATAATCAACACGAGGTATTGGGACCACAACCATATCATCAACATTCAAATGTTGAAGAAACATCATCATCAATACCAGTATAGAAGTATTGAAACTACCTCATCATCATCAGTATAGAAATACTGAACCTTCCATATCACCAGTATGAAAATACTGAACTTTCCATATCAACATCATCATCAATAATAGTATAGAAATACTGAAACTACCTCATCATTCATAGTATAGAAATAATGAACTTGTCATGTCATTAGTATGAAAATACTGGACCTACCATATCAACATCAGTATAAAAATATTGAACTTTCCACATCAACATCAGTATTAAAATATTGAACCTGCAACACACATGATCCAATTACGAGATGATCAATCCTTATCACTTTATGACATAAATCCAGGGACAATGCAGTCCTCATCTAAGCCACTCACAGGATGGTAAATCCCTATCAATTTAGGACATAATTCCAAGGACGATGCAATCCTCGTATGAGCCACTTATTGGATGGCCAATCCTTATCACTTTAGTACATAAGTCCAAGGATGATGCAATCCTCATCTGATCCACTTATGTGATGGTCAATCCCTATCACTTCAGCACATAAGTCCAAGTAAAATGCAATCCTCATATGAGCCACTTATGGGAAGGTTAATCCATATCAATTTAGAACATAAGTCCAAGGACGATGCAATCCTCATCTGATCCACTTACGGGATGGCCAATCCCTATAACTTTAGGACATAAGTCCAAGGATGATGCATTAATCCTCATCTGAGCCACTTACGGGATGGTCAATCCATATCACTCTAGGACATAAGTCCAAGGATGATGCAATCCTCATCTAAGACACTTACAGGATGGTCAAACTCTATCACTTTGGGACATAAGTCCAAGGATGATGCAATCCTCATCTGAGCCACTTAATGGATGTGCAATCCCTATCACTTTAGGACATAAGTCCAAGGAAAATGCAATACTCTTCCGAGTCACTTATGTGATTATCAATTCCTATCACTTTAAGACATAAGTCCAAGGACGTTGCAATCCTCATATTTCACGAAGACACAATTATACGGATCACTTTAGGACTAGTGTCCAGGGATGATACAATACCACTACAACATCATAAACCTACTCCCCCTTTTGAAGAGGGTCCACAACATCATCAACTTGCTCCCCCTTTTAAGGAGGGTCCACAACATCATCAACCTACTCCCCCTTTCAAGGAAAGTATACACTATTATCATTATTACTCCTTACAAGGAAGGTCTATAACATCATCATCATTGTTACCCCTTACGAGCAGAGTCTATAACATCATCATCATTGTTCCTCCTTACGAGGAAGTTCTATAAAATCATCATCATTGTTCCTCTTTATGAGGAAGGTCTATAACATCATCATCAATGTTCCTCCTTACGAGGAAGGTCCTTTGGAACCACACCAAGTTATGATATCACACCTAATCCCAAACATCATCATGGGGTTCTATTTCTAGCACTTCCTCTTTGCATCTATAATGATTTTGTCCTCTCCTGTTAGGTCATCGACATCTACCAGTGTTTCGCATTTAACATTAAAGTAAAGGTTGGAACCCTCTTTAATATTAGTAAGGCCTTAGTCCATCATGAAGTTTTCCATCCTGTCGTATCATGTTGAACTTGGAGATCTTCTGCAGTCACTCCCTCTTTTCAGGGAGGTCTTTTTAAACTACACCAATCTTGTCTTGAAAGTGTTCAATATTTACACGAGACAAAGGCTTAGTAAACACATCTGCCACATGTTCCTCTGTAGGAACATACTTGAGCTTTAAAACTCCCTTCTGCAACTTTTTCTTTATCATTATCCTTTTGTACATTCATAACCGCATCATACATTCACAACTTCATCATTGCTTCTCTTGTAGGTGACTACATACAATCCTTCCTACAAGTTAAATGCAGTTGTATGATTAGAAACATTTCATAACATATTCATAATGGAAAATTTGTATGCATAAATATATGTGTTATATAATCATGCAATTATTTCAGCTAATACAAAATTCATCCATATCCCGTATATATATGGTAACTTTCTAGATCCCTTCCATCTCGACCAATACATTATGTCAGCAAAGAGGTTTCATTCTAGATAAGTAGAAATGGAATGTTGTACAACACCATAAGTCACTTACCCATCATATGCATATTAGCAGTAAACTGTTCATTAATGAAAAACACTCTAACATGCATAACAAACTTCATAAATCTAGGAACATATCTATGTACAAAATTGAACAACTACATATATAAGATATAACAATTCAAATAAATCCATCGTCTGGTCTTCTCATCCTTTGTAGGATTATATCTTCAACATTGTAGCAAAGGTTGGGAACACTCTAGTTGATCCTCAATCTCCTCATGTAACTCTATGTGTTATCCCTCGGTTGCCTACTAAGCTTGGATAAATCCTTCTGTGCATAGGTGGTTCTCTGTAAAGAGTCTCAAACATTGTAGGTTTCTTTATACATTCTTCTACTTTGATTACACCAACTATATAGTGTAATATACACCACCGAAGAGGTGTGTCTAGCCTATAGAGAAGTGTCTTTTCGTAGCCAACTCTTACTTCCTGATAGAAACCACGAACCTTTCTTTGTATCTTTTGATACTTTCATGATGTATACTTGATATTGTATATCTTCTTGGAATACTTTACAAAACTTCCCTTCATGTATCAAACTCATATCCAAACATCATTATGTATGATCGACTGGTACTTCTCAATCAAATCATCCTTCCATTCTTCCTTCTTGGGACATTGTTTTGCAAAGTGTTCTTTCTCATCACAAATGAACATCTAAGTAGTGAGACATCCTTCTGTTCTTTATGGTAATGTTCTTCCTTCTTGTTCTTTATCTTCTTGGCATGAGTTGTTAAGGCTTGATTTTCTTATTTTTCCATCTCTTCTTTTCTTTCCATCAATCAATCTCCTTCTTTACATGCATTATCCACGTCATGCTTCTTCAAGTATGAGAAGCACTCTGTACTTCCATGCTTAAAATTTCTTGACTCTTTCAATATTTTCCTCAATCTTGGTAGAATTTGTCACCATGATAAAAATGAGAACCTCAAATAGAAATAGAGAGGATAGAACTTACCAGTGATATTGCTTCAACTTGATGCTTTCTTGAAACCTCTTCAGGAAGACTACTTCTGCTGGACCTAGGGTTTGATAGAGAAACCCTAATTTTTCAACTTGGGGTGTCTTTCATATCTTATTGGATAGAAATATGAGCCTCCTCAAGGTGAGCTGAACAACATACTTATTTTCCCAAAACTATGGACATAACTGCAAAATATCTAATTCCCTAGTTCTCTCGGTAGCAATGTTAGGTAAAAAATTGAAATTCCAAAAAATGAGAAACATATTGCATAGAAATATGCACCCTCCCAGGGAAAGTTTTATGGTCCTCCCTTTTCAACTGATTTATGGAGGGAAGTGCCTAGAATAGAAAACCCTATTTTTTTATCCAGTTTCTTCTGCAAAATTGACTAATCCTTTTTCTTCTATAGCTTCAAAGTTTCTTCTCCTCAAGGTCTGCAAATTTGTATTGAAGTATCCTAGTCTGTCTTATTTCCAACTCCACATGTTAAAGAAGAATCAGGTTCACCAAATGGGATTTATGTGAATTTTCCCAAGGTGACTTATTTCAGGACTGTTCAACATAACAAAATTGTAAGGACTTCCACGTGTCACTGTTTTGTTGGATTTTTATCATTTAGTCAATATGACCTTAGGATCTTATCTAAGAGAATAACATGCAAAACAATAAGCACAAGAGACAAAAATATTGAGGAAACCATAAAATATAAAACCCCTCAACTTCCTCAGAGATAGAATGAGCACCAATGGCAGCAGTAAAACCCAAAGACAGAAAGATGATCTCCAACAGTTGTTCTCTCTCTCACTTGTGTGAGATCCTCCTCTGTCACCTATGTGCTATAGCTTGGTGATTGTGTGTGTCAAAGAGAGAGGATCAATATCTATTTATAATAATTTACAACTTTACAATTACTTACCAAGGCCGACATCTCTAGGAGAGTCTAATAACCCTAGTGCTCCACAACTGTGGGGACTTTACCCCTCGATTAACAAGGAGGGTTAACCTCAACTCAATTGTGGGAACTATTTCCATGAATTACAATGGAGGGTTAACCTCAATGACTTTACATGACTTTATTAAATTAATGACTCTCCTGATAGTAACATCGGGGTATAGTGAAATAAAAATGATTCTCCTGATAGGATCATCGGGGTACAATATAAGATATACAAGTGAATACATTCTGAAGTTACAAATACAACATCATTTTTCACCTTTGGGGTCTGAAACATTTACCAAAGAAACTTAATTTTGTTCCCTATGTAAAACATCTTACGAAATTTCATTTGGACCTCCATAGTCAGAGATATAGAAATTCTCCCTAGGTCACCTTTTTAAGGATGAATTATGGGAGATGATGGAACCCTAAGTTGGAGGAATCATATCTCCTATATTATAACGAATTTGAGGCTGAAAATTTCACATAATAAAGGTATAACAATATTTCAACTTAGTTCTATAAAAGTTTCCTCTCCTAGTCGTTCGCAAAACTTGAGTTATAGCGAAAGTCCCAACATGACTAGTTTTTGTCTTCTAGGGTTTTCAAGCATGAAACCCTAATATTTAGTAGCCATATTTGTAGCATTGTTTCAATAGCACAAAGACTTCTTTCAGGGTGGATTTGATACCATGTTTGATTGTTACTGGCTATACAATATCTAAAACATTTAGCATCATAACATCATAACCATAAGAAAAGGATCACTGAAAGAAAGACAAGTACATCAACAAAAGAGAACACAAATATTTTGCTCGAGGAAACCACAAGGGAGAAAACCCTGTAAAACTTCCTCAATATAGAATTCAACCAAGTACATTGTAAAACCCCAAGAACAAGAATAGTTTCCCCTATTCCACAATATACTCTATTTCTCTCTCTCTCTCTCTCTCTCTCTCTCTCTCTCTCTCTCTCTCTTGCACTATACACAAGTGAGTGTGTTTTTTTATGAGGAACACACCTCCTCTTTTTAAACTCTTTCTTCCACTTGGATTTTTCTCTAACATTCGGCCCCAACAAAATTACTTGGATGAATTCACCTAGGAAGAAAAAGAATAGTATAATATTATATTATGGAGGGTTCTATTGACCCGAATTACAATGTAGGTTTTACCTCATGACTCTATTATGAAAAAATACAATAGTAACATCTCAGCGGAGGAATAAAACATCTCCGATAGGTTGTGGCCGTAGAGGACTAAACCTCCGATCACTGTTAAAAAATGTTTCGATGGTAGTTAAAAGATTTAGCATTATGCCTAACCACCAAAAATGTTTTCCATCTGTTATTTATCTTCCATCTTTCGGTGGATAATGAGATGTTCTGATCCTCGCCCAAGCCACCGAAAGCTATAGCTTTGGGAAATTTTCATAAAAAACAGAGGCTTTCAAACTGTTAGTGACATTGATATCCCTCATAGCATGAATAAAATTATTCATACGAAAATAAATTATTTTGGGAGATAACATCTGGCTCCTACTTGGGGATAAAAACCTCCCAGTGAGGTCCCAAGAACCCCACACCAAAATGCCTTTCCCTAAAAGTAACTAAGTAACTTAACACTATCCTTTATTTTTCAATTGGGCATGGAGTATTATTCTGAAAGCAAAACAGCCTACTATCTACTAATTTACAATCATAAGGCCTCAGAGCCTCAAATAAAATAGAGCTTCAAGAACTGCCCATTTACTGGGCCATGAAATACCTCTTCACCTTCTAGACTCTGCAATTTGAAGGTGTTATTCTTATGTACCTGGGCTATCACAAAATATCCAATCCACAAAGAGTCAAATTTTCGATGTTTCCCCTTGTCCCGTCTGAAAGCATCCCACTTGAGGACCCAATCTCCGACCTGGAAGTTGTCTACCTTTTCTCTTTTGTTAAACATACCCTTTATTCTCTGTTGGTGAGCTTCTGATTTTCCTATGGCTTGCTTCCTAATCTGCTGTAACTCCACCAAATCCATCATCCTTCTCATCATATCATTTGGTTCATCCTCCTCTTCCTGAAAGAACTTTTCCACTGGAAGGATGAGATGGATAGGAAAGATGGCCTCAGTGCCATAAACTAGTTTGAATGGAGAAGTCCCTATGGATCTTTTGTCTGTCACCCTATCAGCCCATAAAGAAAACTTAAGCTTTGAATCCCAACTTTTTTTATTTGTCTCTAGAAATTTCCTGATGATTATGACTAATCTTTTGTTGGATGACTCAGCCAGGCCATTTTCATGTGGGTAATAGGATGTGGAGTGCACCAGTTGAATACCCATTGATTCACACATTTTAACTAATGCCCCAGCCTTAAAATCTGGTGCATTATCAGTTACTAACCTTACTAGACAACCAAACCTATTGAAGATGTTCTCATATAAGAATCTCATCATGACTTGATGAGTGGAATTTTTGGTGGGTACTACTTCTATCCATTTGGTAAAGCAGTCAGTGGCTACTAAGATCCATTTATGCTGTCCACTGGAAGATGGATTTATTTCACCTATGAAATCCAGACCCCATTGCTGGAAAGGCCCATTCACTGTAACATGCCTAAGGGGAAAGGATTTGAGCTGCTACTTCCCTATAAATCTTTGACATTGGTCATAGGCCCTAACAAAAGTGCATACATCAGCAAAGAGGACTGGCCAATAGTATCCTGCTCTTAATATCTTGTGGGTTGTGGTTTTCCAGTAGTGGTGGCCTCCACATGTACTGGAATGAAAGTGATGCATGACCTGCTCTGCTTCCTCTTTATCTAGACACCTTAACAAAATTCCATATTGTTCCCTCTAATACATCAATTTGTCAATTATGCAAAACTTAACAGATTTCAACTTAAGAGCTCGTGCTTGGTTAGGAGTGAGATCAGGAGAAACTTCTAATTTTAGCAAAAATTGAATGATACCTGAGTACCACTCACATGAATATATGTTCTCAGCTATTGATGGACTATTATTCTGATCTTGATTTACATCTATTTCAGCTGCTACCATAGTCTGCACCTTTGTTGATCTAACACATGTGAAATTTATTCCCATCAGTTCACAGTTTTCTTTGGCCATGAGTTTGGCCAGACCTAATCCCTTTACCGGCTTGGTGGGTTTCACCTCTACATCAAACTCAATGGGTTTGGAAATCCATTTAGCTCTCTTCACATCAATGTCAGGCTGAGTCAAAACATCCTTCACAACAGCTGAAGGGACATATGCAATGACCTTTGCATGGAGAATGTAGATTCTGAAAGTCTTCAAAGATTTTATGAGAGCATAAGCCTGCTTCTCAACTAGGTCATACTTCAGCTCAGCATCTCTCAAGGTTCTACTGAAGAATTCAATTGGATGATCAAGACCTTCATCATTCTTTTGTAATAGTACAGTTGCCACTATGTCATAAGATGCAAAAGAGAAAATGTAAAAACCCTTGGTGTAGTCGGGACTAATCAGGGTTGGGGCCTCCAGGATGGCTTTCTTAATGTCTTCAAAAGAGTTTCTTTCTTGGTCATTCCACTTTATTTCTACATCCTTTTTTAGCATGGTTGTTATGCTCTTTACCAGTGCAGATAAATTTGGAATGAATCTCCTGACAAAGTTTATCTTGCCTAAAAAGGACTGAATGTCTCTTTTTGACCTTGGTATTGACAGCTGCTTAATTTCCTCCACTCTTATCAGATCGATCTTTACACCTTCAGCTGATACTATGTGGCCTAGGAGCTTTCCTTCATTGAGTGCAAACTGGGACTTCTTGGGGTTTAGTGATATTCCGTACCTTCTGCACTTTAGAAATACCTTCCTTAATTGCTGCAAGTGGTCATGATGGTTGTGAGAGTAAACTGTTAAGTTGTCCAAATATATCAGGACAAATTTATCTTTTATCCCTACAAAATCTAGGTCCATGGCTCTCTGAAAATTAGCCCTAACATTCATTAGCCCAAATGGCATTTTAGCATTCATGAAGGTGCCCCATGGGGTGGTAAAGGCAGTCTTCTCTTGGTCATCAGGGTGGACAACAAATTGCTTGTATCCAGAGAAGCCATTAAGGAAGGACATAACTCTAGCCCCTGAGACTTTCTGCAATAGGTGTTCCATCTTGGGAAATGGATAGTTGTCCTTCTTGGAACACTTTTTCAGGTTTCTAAAATCCACACACAACCTAATTTATCCATTTTTCTTTCTTACTACTACCAGGTTTGCAATCCACTTGGAATATCTGAGGGGAATTATGATCTTGGCTTTAAGGAGCTTGTGGATATTTTTTTCAATCACCGGTAATAGGAGAGGGCTGATGGGTCTTAGATTCTGTTTGAAAGGAATAGTGTCCTTCTCCAAAGGAATTCTATGCTATATGATATTGGTGGCATAATTTTTTAGGTCACTATACTCCCAGGCAAAAAAATCATCAAACTCTTTTATCAAGCTGCAAAATTTAGACTTCTAATCAGCATTCAACCCAGTGGAAATATTTATCAGTTTAGGATGGCTTTGGCTGCATATGTTTTGCTCTTGGATAGCAGGGTCTAGCTCCTCTTTGGAAGGCTTGAGAGGGATGTCATTGTGATCAAACAGTTCTTCCAGTGGTACTAGACCTCAGGGTATGTAGTTGCTGGGCAATTGGACAATATTGTGCTCAATCACTTTAACTTTTAACTTGAGCTGCTTGGATTCCTCCATGTTAAGGTTTTCCTGGTCTATGTGTATGTCAGATAATTCATCTACTAACTAAAGGAATTTACTAAGCTCCTGATCATTCTCAAACACCCTACAAAATTTTATATTGTCTGGCAGAGAGGGTCTGTACTTCACCTGAACATCATAGCTGAGCTTAGGGGGTAAAGGAGGAATAAACAGACTTGTAGAGACGGCCAGGGAATCATCCAAGTGATTCAAAGCCCTAGGAATATATGACAGTTCAAAAAACATAAAGGAGTCTCTGAGTTTCCATGCCTCATCCCTGTAGGCATTCAATCTGATATTTTTCATCTGAAACGTGTTGTTGACCTGCTGTATGATGAGGTCTATGTCTCCAAAAATATTCATGCACATGATCCCCATCTCCTTGGCAGCTTTAACTCCTAGCAACAAGGATTCATATTCTGCTACGTTGTTCATGGTTTTGAAATCAAGCTTATAAGACAAGTGAATATTTTCCTTAGATGGGGAGATCAAGACTACACCCGTGCCTGCTGAGTTTTGAGCGCTAGCCCCATTGAAATACATGGTCCAGATCGTTGTTGTGACTTCTTTGGGCTGCGGACAGGTGGGATCAGTGAGCTAAACTGATGTCTGAGGATTATCATCTATTTTCAAAATGCAAGACCCAAAATCGGTGTCCACCGCGTAGATGGGGTGATTTACTGAGCGGCTCTCCTTGCTTATAATGTACGCTAGATGATTTTCCCTATATAGTCTCTTAGTTTCTCCTCCAAACATGGGAATGGTGGCATATGTGAGATCCATCTGAAGGGTGTCACCTAGTCTTTTTCTCCATGACCGAGACAGCAAGAGGCCAAATTTTGGGGGAATATCGACCACTACAATGTCCATCATTATTCTTTTTAAAGGTAGATGTGTTAAGTTTACATCGAGGTATTTGATGAGGCCCAAGAACTTGACCTTCGTGGAGTTAAAGGAGAATAAATCATGGTAGGGATTGGTGATGTTGAGGCCAATCTCGTCCATCATAGCCTTTGGCATTAGGTTATGAGATGCTCTTGAATCCAACAAACAATTATGGAGGATTTTATCGTGGATGTTCAAGGATATATAGAACGGTGGGCAGGAGTCCTTTAGGTCTTCGATCATGGGGCCCAAGGTTACAATAGGCTTGTCATCTTGCAGGTTTACAAAGTCAGTGTCAATGTGCACCTTGGGATGAAGGAAATTCAGAATGGAGGTTTTGAATGCATCATTCTTCATTAGCTCAATTAAAGGGAAAGAGATTTTCAAATTTTGAATTTCAGACTCGAGGTTGAAGGAATAATGCAGCCTATCTAGAAACCTTACCTCAAGAGCTGTAGGTTTGAGTTGGACTTGATCGGGTGTGGCTGAAGGTGCTGGTTTATGCAATGATTTGGATGGGACAACCACTCTCTTTGGTAAAAAAACAACCTTTCTAGTAGGTGTAGCAGGCTGCTTGACAAGTATAGCATTCTTCTTGGGGGGAGCAACCAACCTAGACCTCAGTTGGTGTTATACCAAAATCCTGTCACCATCATGTGTTAATACTTTTGACATACCTACTTGCCTTGAACCCCAGCAGAGTCGCTAGATTTGTTAGCTGGAATATTTCACCTCCTGCAGACAGCAAGGTGTTCCACTCGTCTAAATGGTTCAGATCCAAAACAAATAGAGGATAGAGGTTGAAGACTCTCCCTAGATTCCATGGATACCTGGAATGTGATGCTTCGATCGTTACCTTGTGTACCTACAATAAAGCTTCAACACACAAACATATCAAAACTTCCAGAATATAATCTACTAATCTATGTTAGGGACTAAGGAATCTAACAACATACATGTGAAATCAAACAACAACAATATATGTGGGACAAAAATCAACTTGCATTAAAGAAATATGAAGAAGTTTACAACCAAGCCTTATTTTTGACATGCATCTCCATGAAACCAAGCATTCTCGTCCCCAAAAGCTCTAACTCTAGCTCTCTATGCTCTCCCAAATGGTCTTGGGCAAAGTAATCAATCCAACAACATAACAATACCTTAAGAGTTCCCTCCTAAACCATGGCTATGAGCTCATATTCATAAGGCTTAATGGATAGGGTAGGTTGAGAGATTAGTGGGTGAGGTGGCCTCTGAGATCCTAGGATGAGGGATCTCAAGCTTAACTGACCCACAATAGTAGGGATAAGGGAGGACACGAGCCTTATCATCTAGAAGCCTCGAGAAACTTCTCTTTTTTCCTTTTTACCCAGGGTACCGCATTTCTCCTTAAACGACAGAGTAGTTTTGGTAAGAAACACTTATGGACTAGGGGCCATAAGCGGTGGCACCGCTTGTGGGCAACAGGAGATAGGTGGTGCAAAGGGTAAATTGTTGTATCCTTATTTGATATGAAAGGCTATGCATCATAATTTTCTTTGTCCAAGCATGGATGAATCTTTGCGTTGGTTGGACAATATTACTGATCATCAACAGGTGATTCCAATAGGTGATAGTAAGTTATCTCTCGATTCCCCACTAGTTGACCAAGTGGTCGATTTAGATTTATCTGTGGTTGATCCCACTCTTCCTTTAGAGAGTGAAGTTAAAGTGGTCGAGTCAGTGTCATTTCCACCCAATCTCGCTCTTTCATCAGAGAGTGTTAAGATTGAAGTAGTCTCTTTGACCAAATCTTCGTCTTGTTCTTCTCTTCCAATAGAGAATGAACTGAATCTTGCTGAAGCTTTTATGCTTCGTTCTGATTGTTCTCGAAAAGAGGAAATGTTTTTCTATTTCGACAGAACCCTCTCCAAGTACTGAGGTTATTTCTTTTGACTGGAGTAACCTAACAGAGTCTCGTCTTCATCCGAGTGTTCCTTTCCAGATAGTTGTGAATGTTACTGCTAGGCAGATACTTCGCACTATTGCTGATGAAGGGGCTTCTATTAGTATTATATCCTCAACTACTTGGAAAGCTTTAGGTTATCCTTAGCTTGTGCCAGCCACTGATCAGATATTGGATTTTAATCACAGGCCTACCTCACCTTTAGGGATCCTTCCTCATTTTCCTATTACATTAGGAGGGAAACATGTTTGCATTGATGTTATGGTGGTCCAAGGTCCTTTAGATTTCAATCTACTCCTTGGACGTGATTATGTTTATTCCATGAAGGTTGTTGTGTCCACACTATTTAGAGTTATGCATTTTCCCCATGATGGGAAGATTGTGACCATTGATCAACTTTATTTTGTTACACCTGACCATCGCATTACTCCTAGTAATCAGACTACCCTGAATGTGCCACATGTTCTTGTGGTTCCTTCCCCTTCTTCTAGTTAGCTTCTTCCCATCATAGGTAAAATGGGGGGCATGGCTCCAGCCTTTGGACTTAATACCGGAGTTAAGTTGCTAGCTTATAATGTAAGGGGGCTACCCACCAACCTCTGGACATCATGTTGGCTTAGAACTTGTTGTGAGCATAGTTCCCATTCTGTGTCAAGCTCGTTAAAAAATGAAACACATGCCTTTGAGCAAAGTTCCCATTCTGTGTCAAGCTTGTTAAAAAATGAAACAGATGCCTGTGAGCATAGTTCCCATTCTATGTCAAGCTCGTTAAAAAATGAAATAGATCTCCTCAAGCATAGTTTACCTTTTGGTTTCAAGCTTGCATAAAAATGAAATCATTCTTGAGCATAGTTCATTTTCTATTTCGAGCTCGTTAAAAAATGAAGTAGGTTTCCTTAAGCATAGTTTACCTTTTGGTTTCAAGCTTGCATAAAAATGAAACCATGTTCCAAGCATAGTTACCTTCTGTTTCAAGCTTTCAAAAAAATTAAATAGATCCCATTCCCTTGAGTCGAGTCTTCACTTTAGTGTTAAAACTTGAACCTTTTTTTCACCTACCCGATTCTCGTTCTTCCTACTCCCCTAGTGAACATTTTCACATTAGTAACCAGGTTTTTAGGTTGGGTATGGAAGAAGAATCATCAAATGAAATGAATCTTGGGGGCATGTTGAGTCGCTAGCAACCATGCTAGGGGTAAGCTTCACTAGCAATCATGCTGGGGGCAAGATTCCAACCTTTGTAGATCATGTTAATGGGATTTCTCAAGCATAGTTTACCCATTGGTTTCGAGCTTGTGTAAAAATGAAACCAATCTTCGAGCATTCTTTCAATTGATCTTCGAGCTCGTTAAAAACAGTAAGATGGTGTTGATCTTACTTTTCATTTTTTGTGCTCTGGTTAAAACATGAAAAGTGGTTTGAGCTTAGTTTGTTACTTTTTCATGCTCTGGATTCAAACATGAAAAAGGTTAATGGAGTCCCTTTTTCACCTCCTTTTCAGGCTCCTTAAAAATGAAAAAGTTTTCGAGTCCGTTTCTGATTCTTTCCAGGCTCGTAAAATATGACATTGTGTAAAGAAACCTCATAGAGTTCTTTTTAAACTCTTTTCAGGCTCCCTAGATACGAAAAGATCGTCGAGCGATCTTGTCTTCTTCACGCTCGTTAAAGTATTTGAAGAGTCGTCCATCCGATGGTAGGTTATCTCTTTTTTGGTTCGAATAGGACTATTTATGAAAAAGGAACACTCCAGCCAATCATGACTGGAAGAGTTCTCTAAGGTATGATTTTACACTTTTTCGGGCCTTAGAGACTAAATCATATGAAAAAGGACCCCTTTGGAGTCTTCTTTCGTATTCGTTCAGACTCTCTAAACATAAACGATACCGAGTTTTCTTTTAGTGGACTCGTTAAATCAAACATTGAGAGACTCGTATTGGGAACGAACCCCTCCTCTCTCAGGTTCGTAAAATATATGAGTCTGTACTTGTCATCCGACAAGCTATATCGAGTGTTTGTTAGCCTCTTTGAACTCGTAAAACTGAAAAGAGGCACTCATTGATCATGATGGGGGAAATGGGAAGGGAATCATATTGTAAATAATGGCAGTTGTTTGTCGTTACCTTTGAACATGGCACTTGTCTGCACATCATGTCAGTCAATTGGGTGTTCAGCTGATCTCTGTGACGATCCACTTTCATGAGTCATGTCACTCCTTTGAGTCTTTTCAAAGAATGCATTGTCCACTATCGCATTGTGTGTCTGTCCCATTTAGTCATGCTTCCAAGTCTTTTTGTCATGTCGCCCAATGTTCAAAGGGTATTTGAAGAAGTTTTACCTTTGCAATCTACATAGTCTTTGTGTCAGTATATTTGAGTCAGTCATATGGTTACTACATTCACATCATTCTAGAACTATGTTCTGAGTTTCGTGTTGTCGATGTGGAATTCATCATGGCCCTCCTTCGACGAGACTATTCCTGTCGACATCAGCTCATCGTCCGAAAAATAGTCTTAGAAACAATATTTAGTACCTTGAGATCTATATGCTTTAATGACAGATTCTCTTGCTCTTGACATAGGTTCGCATCATTAACCTTTGATTGATATAATCAACTGGGTGTTCGACATCAGGACATCTATTTGCACTCAGTAGATTGTACTAGGGTACCTTGGGAATCATTGACATTAATGGTGATCTCCCTCGCACTTGTTAACTGTTCACATCATTGGTCGATAATCAAGTGGTTTCTACCATGTTTGACTTCAGATCATTGTAATCACATGGATAGAATCATACTTTGTGGAAGACGAGACGAAGACCCTGGGTATTTGTTTAAAGCGCTCATTGCTTTTTCCCCAGGTTGCAATGGAGTTTTGTATATCTAGCATGGATCCACATTTGTATGGTTGTGGCTATGCTCAAATTTGCATTTGTATGACATAGATCTACATTGTATGTCTAGTAGCTATGTCCAAGTTTGATTCCTCTATCACATGGATCTACGCTGGATTCTAGTAGCCATGCTTGTTTATTCCTCTCATGGATTTGCCTTGTATTGGTCTACAGCCATGAGTTTGGTTACTTGTGTCTATGAGTCAATATACTGATGTACTATAGATGCCTACTTGACAACATGCTCCAATGGAGCCAACATTTTCATCTCATGGTGATGACTTGTTCTCTCAAAGCTCTCGTTTATCGTATCCCTCTAAGACTCTTGCTTTGGGGGGCATCCTGTTATACCAAAATCTTGTCACCATCATGTGACAATACTTTTGACATACCTACTTGCCCTAAATCCTAGCACTTGGAGTGGAAACCCATGCTAATTGTCAATCTTTCATGAAAATTCCCATCACCGCGCTTCCTCTATTGTCCAGAAGCGGTACTTTGTTCGCACCACCTATCTCCTGTTGCCCACAAGCGGTGCCACCGCTTATGGCCCCTAGTCCATAAGTGTTTCTTACCAGAACCGCTCTGTCATTTAATGAGAAACGCGGTACCTTGGGTAAAAAGGGAAAAAGAGAAGTTTCTCGAGGCTTCTAGATGATAAGCCTCGTGTCCTCCCTTATCCCTACTATTGTGGGTCAGTTAAGCTTGAGATCCCTCATCCTAGGATCTTAGAGGCCACCTCACCCACTAATCTCTCAAACTACCCTATCCATTAAGCCTTATAAATATGAGCTCATAGCCATGGTTGAGGAGGGAACTCTTAAGGTATTGTTATGCTGTTGGATTGATTACTTGGCCCAAGACCATTTGGGAGAGCATAGAAAGCTAGAGTTAGAGCTTTTGGGGATGAGAATGCTTGGTTTCATGGAGATGCATGTCAACACTAAGGCTTGGTTGTAAACTTCTTCATATTTCTTTAATGCAAGTTGATTTCTGTCCCACATATGTTGTTGTTGTTTGATTTCACATGTATGTTGTTAGATTCCTTAGTCCCTAACATAGATTAGTAGATTATATTCTGGCAGTTTTGATATGTTTGCGTGTTGAAGCTTTATTGCAGGTACACAGGGTAATGATCGAAGCATCACATTCCAGGTATCTACGACGTCTACGAAGAGTCTTCAACCTCTGTCCTCTATTTGTTCTGGATTTGAACCATTCAGACCAGTCGAACACCTTGTTGTCCACAGGAGGTGAAATATTCCAGCTAATAGTTGGTAACCTCCCTGACCATCATCCTGATAGACAGCCTCTTCATTGATCTGCTCATCAATCAGGGCTTCCTCATATTATTCCTGTGTCGGAAAAGAACAGTCCACCTCATCCTCCATGCAGTGGATATTGTCTTCAGCTTCTCCTTCTTCTTCAATGAATTCTGGCTCTTCATCTAATACAACATTTTGAAATGGAGCTCTTATCCTCTGGTCTTCCCCTTGATTTCTCTCCCTTCTGAGAATCTGAACAGGGGGTTTCCTCTTCTATAAGGAACAAAATTTGGGTTTCGAGGAGAAAAGTCACTTGGCCCTTTACTTGGCCCTTTACCCCTTGTAGGTAAATGTAGTTGGCCCTTCAATTTAGACATTTCAGCAATTAGGTTATCTAACAGTTTGGTCATTTTGTCAATTTTGTTCTCTGATGCCGAAGCCCTGCTATAGTTTGTTGGCTACTTTTTCCTGTCTATCTTCCCTTTGACCTTCTGAGATGCCAGACTGTTTGACTCTACTTCTAGGGCAGCATCCTGCATGAGTGAGAAGGAAACATACCCCCTTTCTCTGAGAAGTAAGAAAAAGTCAGAGTCAAAGGAATTTGCATAAATTATCCTATCTAAGGTATCAATGGGCTTAATTTCGGTAGGGATCTTGCTGTACATATTGTTGAATCTCTTGGTAAATTTGGAGATAGACTCCCCATTTTCTCTTTTCAGGTTGCTAAATTCTAAGATATAGTAGAGGTGGTCCCTCCTTTATCCCCAATGCTTTAGGAAAATACCATCTAGGGCTTCTATGCCTACCACTGATCCGGCAGGAAGTTCCTTAAACCACTTCCTAGCTTGGCTATCTAGGCTTTGCACAAACACCCTAGTCCATACATCTTCTTGTTCTATGTTAATATTTTCAACATAGCTGTAAAAAGCCTCTAGATGTTCTTTAGTAGTGAAATCCCCTTACCCTGTAAACTTACGCATAGACTTGAGATAATCCCCAGTAGGCATGGCTACTAGAGGATTTGGCAGAATTAAGGGCACATACCTAGCTACCAGGATCCTTTCCATCTTGATCAATTGAGGGGAAACCATATTGGAAATGGGTATGGATAGGGTTGTGGAAGGAAGGACTGATGAAGATACTTGCTGAGAAGGCGGTGGTATACTTATCCTAGTGGAGTCACCAGGGATTCGATCTTCACAAGCAGTAGTGCTTGAAGATTCCCAACCCCTAGATTTTTCTGATGTATCTAAAAATTCCTGGGAATGAAGAGTTTTAGCAGAATAAATAATAGAATAAAGATTTGGTGAAATAACTAATGTAGCTTTTTGTGCAGTACTACTGCTCTGTCTTAGTAAATCCCTAGCTTTCCTCAAAATTTCTTCTGGATCTGAAACCGGTGTTGTTGGTGGCCCCTTTGGGTTTGCTCTGGTACTTGGTCTTCTTGAAGCTGCCTTATATCAATGGAGTCGCTAGATAGATTATTACAACCATAATAGTGTCCAAGCTTTGTCTATCATCACAGCATGGATCTATGTCATCTCCCAGGGAAGCTGAGCTTCAATCTCCTCTCCCCGGCAATGGCGCCACTTTGTTATCACTCCAAGAAACTCCTCTAGGTTTTAGCTCGAGGATGCCTAGTAACTTAAAATATTTTTAGGGTTTTTTGATATGGACAAGTCACGTGACCGATATAACCTCCCACTCTCAAGACAAGCATGAAGCTCACTCAATCACAAGGCTTTTAGTTACAACTTGTTTAGTAGTTTGAAAATAAGGTGCAGGGATGGAGAACTCATCAAGCTGGCAGACTTACATACAAAATAGATGCATGTAATGGCTAAATATTGACAAGGATGGTACTTATAAATCAAATCGCATTAACTCACCAATAAGATGATAGCTATTAGCTATTAATCAACTTGAAAATCACCTAAATGCACAATCAAGCATAAGTACAGTAAAGATAAAGATGATGGCTGAACAACTCATGACAAAAGAGCTTACAATTCAAATAAACAAGATGAGACGCTTGCCAACAGAATAGGCTTACAAATCCCTGAATTTGAACCTTTATTATAAAATCAATCATGGGATTTATAGCCTTCTACAAAATTGAAAGATCCTCAAAATACGATCTGTTTACACAAAAAATACTTGAAAGTGACAGTTTTCTTAGATTAGGGCTTCAAACCCTTGCTAACTATTTGTCTATCTATTATGAAGATCTAGTTCACTGAGCAAATTTTTAATAACTGAAGTGGTCGCTGATAATCACCACTACTGGTTCACTATGAAATTGCCGCCAACAGCCAGTGTTTTGGCGGTTTATTGAAGTGGCCTTTCTTGCTTAAATCACTGTATTTTTCTACCTTTTCGCCGATCGGACGCTCTAACCTCTAACCCGTCTGGGCCTTAGGCCTGAATGTTGCCGTAGTGTCAGTGTTTAAATCCCTAGCGTCCTGATGGTTTCTTCATTGGCACTTTCCATCACTAGCTTGTCGGTGATCGGAAGCTCAAAGAAGAATGCTGCCACTATTTCAGAGGTGAAACGAACAAATTTTATCGCTGTTGGAAGTCTTTTGATGAAGGAATCAGAGCTTTAGTTCTCTGTGCTATCGACACTGTGGAGTAGCTTAGTTTTAAATTCACCGATCTGTATTTCTTAGTTCTCTTGATCGTCGATTATTTCCTATTGTCGCGCTATTATAATGATTATTGATTGATCATAGGCCTTTCCTATTTATCTTCCACCATTTCGGCTCCTTAGTGGACTAACTCGCTGATCCGTAGCCCTTAGTTCTTCTGATCGTCGATGATTTTCTATTGATTGATCAGAAGCCATAGTATATATATATTCCGCCGTTTCGGCTCCTTGGTGGACTAACTCGCCGATGGTTTATGTTTTCAAGCTCCAATGTGTAGTCTTTAGTTCCTCCGATCGACGATGATTTTCTGTTATGGCAGAACCCGTAGTCAGTTTTTTTCTTGCTGTTGCGGCTACTTAGTGAACTAACTTGCCAACAGTTTATGTTTTCAAGCTCCGACACGTAGTTTTTTTTGTCTCACTTTTTCAAAACTTTATATATTTTTAACTGTCGACGATTTTTCTTTATCGCTATCGGAGGTCAGTAGGAGATGAATCAGAACTTTAGTTCTCTATGCCACCACTATTTTGGAGCCTCAAATGACTAACGTCATGGTGGTTTCTTCATCGGTGATTGGAAGCTCTATCTTCTATCCCATCGGCAGCTCAAGTCTCAACGTATCGGTGCTTTCCATCACTATCTCATCAATGATTGAAAGATGTAATAATTAATATGTCAGAACTTCTTGTTTGACCGTTGTCGCAGTGTCGGAGCTCTGAACCACTAGCTTCACGATCGAAAATTGGAAGCTCTATCCTCTATCTAATCAGCACCTTAGACTGAAACATTGCCGCAGTGTAGGTTGTTTAACTCACTAATTTCCAAGTCAGAACTTTAAACCACTAGATTATCTGTAACATCGGTGTCGTAGAAGTCTAAACCTCTGATCACTGTTAAAAAATGTTCCGATGGTAGTTAAAAGATTTAGCAATATGCCTAACCGCCGAAAATGTTTTCCATCTGTTATTTATCTTCCAACTTTTGGTGGCTAATGAGATGTTTTGATCCTTGCCCAAGCCACCGAAAGCTACAGCTTTGTGAAATTTTCATAAAAAACAAAGGCTTTCAAACTATTAGTGACATTCATATCCCTCATTGCGTGAATAAAATTCTTCATACGAAAATAAATTATTTTGGGAGATAACACGGTTACTCAACAGGATAAAAATAGAAAACCCAAAGTATCTTACATGGGGAAAACCTCCCGAAATGACCATGTTAAGAAAGAGGAATATCCATTTGATCTCCCCAATGAGGAATATATGGCATCAGACCCATAAAAAATAGGTTTTTACCCTAGCAAAATGTAAAATGAGGAGGAGGGCTCTCCTAAGGTACAAGGGGGAGGATGTTTTTGAAGTCCCAACCCAAAAAACACATGGGGTTTCATTTTCTATTCTAAGTGGTGTATTTGGGGAATGATGTTGCTATTACCTCAACACTAAAAAAATGAACAAGTTCAACGTAGAATATATGTGGGTTCCATATATGGAGAACCAGAGTAGATATGCGAGTATCATGTAGATATGAAGTCTAATATCAGCTCTATCTTACTTCCTATCGCCAAAGGTTGTTAGAGAAGCCTCCATCTCGCTAAACCTAAAATCCAAGGGGATGAAAATGGATATTAACTGCCAAACCAGAGCTCTCTATTTAGTTTAGAAGGAACCATGGCTCTCAAATATAAACATTCTAAAAGGAGCGAAGTCGACGCTTGTCCTTCATAGGGCAAGGAATAGTTTATTAACCAGAATCTACATTTGAGATCTCCGATGAAGTAGTGTTATGATTTCTCTTTCCCATCAAAATAAGGTTGTTACTAAAGACAAATGCAGAATGAGCGAAGTTTTTCAATCTGTCCACCCGAGCCAACACATATGGTGGATTCAACTGTCTATATTAGTAGGTGCTATGGAAATTTTCAATGTCTAGATGCACGTATCATAGCACTTAGTCCCATGGCAATAACGATACTAGTAACGGTAAGGTTTGTCTCCGTCCAGGTAAGGTTGTGCTAGTCCAATCCAAATAATTAGATAACAGTTTAGATATTGAACTACTAACTACTGGGTGCACTAAAGAGTGAGTCTGGAAATAGGAGAGGTTATAGAGAGAGAGAACAATAACTACAAAGATTGAACTTACGGAGGACTGGATCTACGATGGCAAGATCAAGGCAAGTTGAAAGTGCCAAAGCTCATTTCTATTGCAGTGTGTCTTTTTCCAATGCCAGGGCCCTACTGCTTCAATTCTATTTCCAAATACCTTTTCTATTTGGAATTTAGTGCATGGGAGTGGGATTTTCTATTTGACTTACTAACCTAACTCATGAACTTCCTGTGCACGTGGTAACCTGAAGAGATGCTATAGTTTATTCTCCCTGATAGGTCTCGTCTACCAGTATTACTATGTATTTAATGGGTGTTGTTACTACTATTGGGAAGAGGGTCGGCAAGTTGTTGTATCTACTATGCTAAAGAGAGTAGCCATAGCGTATCCACATGTGCATTAATAACTACCTGTGGAAATTTGAAACCACCTCCTGTGAAAAGGTCATGCATGGGTAGTGCCATTGTGAGGGCCTGTTTTCTCCTTCCTCTCATAGTATCATCACCACCACCTCATTCCTGGGATGGGGCATTGATAAAAGCACGTATAAAAAATACTATTCTGAACGTAGTAAAATTTCTATTTTCTGTTGGGGCCTACCTGGTCATGCGGTAGTTGCGGTAGTAGGGGTTGTTATTTAGGGTGCTAATGGGTGCTTAGGATCACCTACCTACCTCTTAAATGGATTTGGATCTCCCAGAAATCTCATGATGGAAGTTACCAATCCGGGATGTAGGCCAGGACACTTGATGAATAGGCCCCATGGTCAAGACATGCAGAGTTAGCTTAAACAATAGTGTAATAATGCCATACATAGGCAAAATTGTTCAATAAGTAGGTTTTGCAAATATGTCCCAGCCAAAAAAACATGGGGGGGGATTTTCTATCTTCTCAGCTATGGAATTACTATCAGCTATGTAAGTAGGAAAGGGTGCAAGGGCATACCTCTATTATATATAAACTTCCAGGAATAGAGCAAAGCCGCTTGTCCTTCATAGGGCAAGGAATGCTCCAGTAATAAAACACAATCCATTTATGTGCCCTGATGTTGGGAATATTCCTCGAAACCATCCAAATGAGGTTTTTACTATGTATGGCAAATGGTTTTTCATCCAGTCCCCTAAAAAGGAGTTTCATTGAGCAACAACATCGAATTAGAAGAAGCCATAATGTCCACCAACCAAACTTATTTCAATTATTTGTGCCTGCCCCGCCAACCGAACCTGAGGCCATTGATAACTCAATATTGTATGGTAATTAAGAATTTTTCAGAAAGAAAGAAAGGATAGTATATAGTAGCATATACATGGAACTTCTTAATGCATGCATGGAATTAAAAGAGAGTCTCTATTAAGCTTCCATGGGACTTACTCTAAGGGTAGTTGGATTATATCTAATTTATTTACTTACCTTTCCCATTATTTATTATTAGCGGAAGTAATCTAGGGGAATAGAGCCATTGTATAAGAAAGGGGAATCAATTTTCCATATAAAAACTACAGCTATTAACTACTAGTTGTTGATTGTCTATCGCCTCTTGTCTCCAGCCCCTGATCCCAGGCCAGATATGGCTGGAAATTGATTGGTAGTATGATGGGATATGACCTACCTTATGAGACTGGCTAAACTGGGCACATATGGGCACAGGGTATCAGAAACTGTTGTAACTTACAACCTTATGGGCACTTACGCTACAACAAAAACTAGATTTAGCATCTCTTTTTGCATCCTTTTTTGCGTCTAGACCATCTTTCAGTGTATATTTCTTCATTTTTTGGAGAAAATGGCGCAATTTCACGGGTTGGTGCTATTTTAGGCTTTTTTTGTGTCCTTTTTCTAAATATGGTGCAAATTGCGGCATAATTTGCACCGGGTTTTGCACCTAGTTATGCGCTAGGTTTTGCATCAAGTTTTGAGCCTAGTTTTGCACCTAATTTTGCGCCTAGTTTGTACATCTACTCTTGTTGTGCCCCCTTTTACAGCCATGTTTGCCTCAACTTTTACGCCCTTGTTTTCATCCACTTTTGCATCCTTTTTTACATCCACTTTTGCATCCACTTCTACTTCTTTTTTTGCATCCCTTCGTGCGCCAAGTTTTGCATCAAAGTTTACATCCTGTTTTGAGTCTAGTTTTGCATCTCATTTTGTTTCAGCTATTTTTGCATCCATTTTTTCATCCACTTTTGCACCCACATTTTCATCCCTTGTTGCATCCCATTTTGCATCCATGTTTACGTCTTTTTTTGCATCTACTATTGCATCCACTTTTTTCGCATCCCAATTCCCACCCATTTTTGCGCTTACTTTTACACCCGCTTTTGCTTCAACTTTTGCATCCACGTTTGAATATTTTTTTGCATCCAATTTTACATCAGTTATTGCATCCCTTTTTGCATCCATTTTTGCATCGGGTTTTGTGTTGGGTGTTACGACTATTTTTGCATCTAGTTTTGCATTTACTTTTGTTACATCCACTTTTGCATCCAATTTTGTATCCAATTTTACATCCATGGTTGTATCCACTTTTGCACCACTTTTTTCATCATGTTTTGCTTCCATGATTGCATCATTTTTTGCATCCACTTTTGCATCACCTTTTGCATCCATTTTTGGTGCACCCCATTATGCACCCACTTTTGTGCCTACTTTTGTTGCATCCATGTTTGCATCCTTTTTTGCATCCACGTTTTTATCCACTTTTGCATCTAGTTTTACACCTAGATGTTGAAGATGAAAATGAGGATAATGCTTATGATATTGAGGATGGTTATGATGATGATGATAATGTTGTTGATAATGAGGAGAACGATGACAATGATGATGATGATGATGATTATGATGATGATGATGATGATGAGGATAATGACAATGAGGACATTGCCGATGATTATGATGGCAATGAAATGAATGGTGATGATGGTGATGATGACAATGCCAATAATGATGAGTACAATCAGAATGATGATGTTGATCATCTTAAAAAATAATTTGTTATTTGTCATGCATAAATCGTGTGTGTCCTCCATGACCCTTTTCCACTAATCACATATTTTGGGTAGATGCTATTTCTTATGCCAAAGGTAATGATGAATAACTGATGAAAATGTCAATAATCATGATGATGATGTCAAGGAAAATGGTGATGTTGATGACATG
The DNA here is from genome assembly GCA_001517045.1 of Pseudotsuga menziesii. Classification (NCBI taxonomy): domain Eukaryota; kingdom Viridiplantae; phylum Streptophyta; class Pinopsida; order Pinales; family Pinaceae; genus Pseudotsuga; species Pseudotsuga menziesii. The sequence goes on from LPNX010916777.1 coordinate 1,100,360, forward strand.
GATGATGATTATGCCGATGATGATGACTATTGTGATAATCATGATGACAATGACAAAGATGACGATGATGATGATGATCATCATTTCCATCATCGTCTTCATTAAAAACATCATCACTGTCATTGTCATCTAGTTCATCATCATCATAATTTAAAGCATATGGGATATGTTTACCATTTAAAGCATGCATAATAAGTGGGATTATTCTAAAACACCCCACCAAAGTACAAAATTCAAACCACAAAGGAAACATAATATTGAAATTGTTCCAATTTTCTTTCTCCCAACAAAACATGCTTCATTTTAGGGAATTATGTTAAAATCCATACATTCATAGTCCATCCATACTATACTTGTAATAAATGTAAATATAATACTTAACATAATTTATAAAATAGGTAAATATTTTATAAAGACCCTTATGATATATAAACTTATTTCACCTTAATAATGGTAAAATATGTAAATATAATAATAACATATAATTAATATAAATATGTTGCTATAGTTCATATGTTAAAAGATTTAATATATATATATATATATATATATATATATATATAGTTCATATGTTATGTGATTTAATATAATTAAATATATACACATATTATTTACTTATACATTATACAAATTACAATATAGATGAAAACCTATGAAGTTTCATAGGGAGGCGAAGCAAAACATGAAGGATTTTTCAAATATAGATCTATGTACAACTACCCATTTCCCAATGGGGATTCTGCTAAATCAATCTATGGATTCAGGGTTACGAGTATCAATTTGGTCCATCTGGTCCGTCCCCAATTCGGCCATGAGAGGATTTAATTCGGTCACGAGAGGATTTAACATTATTCTGCCCATGAGGACTTCTGAGGGCACCCAGTTGGCAACATGGGTGTCTTGATTCTCAAGGCAGGACGTTCAAAGCCTCATTTTTGGGGATGGATCAAAGTAAACTAGGAGCTCTACCGCTGTTGATGCCTCTACTGTCTCTGTCTTAGATGCTGCTCACTCATATACTATATAAGATATACCTATGTTGGTGGTTCTACTAATGCTAGGTCACAAAATTTTAGATTGCTATCTCATGATTGGATTTGTATTACTACAAATTGAAATTTATAGCTATGTTTTATGAGAGAGATTCACACAGATGGACTAATTAGGACTAGCCAGGACAAGACCCAGCTAGGAGACCTAATTTGAGTAGCCATACCTCAAAATCTACGAGGGTACATAAATTACGGGGACAAGGGGCCAAATCCATACGATCATTGGATGTTGAGAACGAACCGAGTGAGCCTGCTCTGTTATAGGGACTAATGGATCGGGCGTGCAACACTGCGAAGCTTTGGCTTTATAATAAGAGGTTATCGAACCGCCTATTACTCAAGTACTAGTCATGATAATGCTTTCTCATGGAGCCTCTGGATGAACTCCCATCTTCCAACTTCCACATTCTATTAAAGAAATCAATGCATTTTCCTTCAATAGGATCATTGAAGATGGAGAGAATTTGGGACTGAATCAAAATATCAAAGATGGAAAGAATTGGGTGTTGAATCAGCTCATGTGGCTTCTTCATAATTTTATGTCAGGTAGCGCGATTTCTAAGAACAAATGCAAAGGATTCTCCATTGTTGTTGTATTTTCCTATTTCTCTGTTACGCCCTGTGTGGAATATTCTATGACCCTATTTTTCTTATAGGCCAAATGCAAATGTTATGGCCTAAGGCTATGTCTTTTGACCTTGCCATTGCTTAAGTTACAAAAAATATCCATGGTTAACAAAAAATCATAAAAGAGGTACTATATATTTCTCACATGCCAATATTCCATTTATAGGGATTTGTGGTGGCCTAAGGCCCCACACATAGTTCATGAGCCCTAAGGAAAAATGTTTTGTCCCAATAACTCTTTTCACATCAAATCATGGCCAAGGGACTGAAATCCATACTTGGTCTGTCAAACCTCAAAATGACCGACATATCTTACTCATTGGATAAATATTATCTATGTAGTATATAGGGCCTTTGAGGTGGTCTAGGGCATCACACATGACCCATGAGCTCCTTACCCTTAGACGTTATTTTTGACTTGATAATATGGCCCAATCAATGATAATTATTCTTCGTTGCACAAAGCTTGAAATGACCTTTTCCTTCTTATAAGACAAAGATTTCCCACATAGAGATGACATTATAGACTAGGGCCTATGACAACACATCAGACATGACGTTATGGTGAAAACATCCATATAGCAATCGATTTCTTTGCTAATTTTCTTAAATCTATTTTTTTAAATTTTTACCTTTTTCTTTTTTTCTCATTAGTTTTAAAAATAAAAGAAAATACAACTTTAAGAAGAAGAGATGAAATCCTATGTGGTCGGGAGGGAGGGGACTAAAATCCCTATTGGTTATACATAAACACGCCAAAGAAGAAATTATATATCAGTGGGAGGGTAGAGATGTTAAATGGGTTGGGTCAAAATTGAGCACCGTCAAAATTGTTAAACTCCATCACAATCTTTGCTTGCAATCGGTGTTCCATTCTTTATTCTATGGATTGCGACCAACTGATTCCATCGTGAGCCCATTCATCCATTTTCCAAGGAGCCACGAAAAATATTGCCACTGTAAAATATTAATTGATAATTTAACTGGTAACCAATTGTTAGAGGCATTGACACTATTGTGGCATCTGGGAATTAATGGTGTTATGGAAATTGTGGATGGGGAGGACTAGGAGGGATAATTCTTGTTCAAGGTATGCTAGGAATAATAATAAGGGTTACGTTGGGAATTAATGATGTTATGGAAATTGTGGATGAGGAGGACTGGAAGGGTATAATTCTTGTTTAGAGTATGCTAGACAGAAATAATAATAAGGGTTATGTTTGCTGTTTCCATTAGGGTTTTACGACATGGCACTGACTAAAAGACAAGGAGGCAAAACAACTGCCTGTAGACAATGGAGACTCCTGCTGCCTCCAGACAATGGAGGCTCGGAGATCTTGTGCTCGCCAAGGTCAAGGGATTTCTGGCATGGCCCGCTAAGGTATGCCAGTCTATTTTTCATCCCCATTTGTTTTCCCTTATTTGATGTCCAGTCTATTTTTCATCCCCATTTGTTTGCCCTTATTTGATGTATGTGATGCATGTTGTTGTTATTTGAATTTGCCACATCAAATTAAATACTTCTTGTGCCCTGTTTTAATACCGATTGTCATCCAAGGGTTTGTGTGAATGTTTATAGATTCTCATACATTTCCACTGCGCATATTTCTTTCTCTAATTTCTGCAGTGGGAGTGCATTAGCTTCTATCAGCTTTCTTTACCAGTCATATTTCTTTCTATTTTCAATGGTGGGAGTACATTCGCTTCTATTATCTTTCTTTACATTATAGTTTTGCAGAGCACGGGTTTTTCACTTCTATCGTATACTTATTATAGCTTGCAAGGAATTTTAAATTCAGCGGTTGCAAGGCTGTTAAAATGTACCCAGTATCGCAACCACTGTTGCAATTTTCCCAACACATTTCCCAACATCAAGCAGGGTCGATTTCCCAATATGTGCATTATATTATTAGTCCTCCTCATCCACAATTTCCATAACACCATTAATTCCCAACGTAACCATTATGATTATTAAAAACATAATATATTATTAAAAGCATAAAATATTATCATTAATTCCCTATTAGTCCTCCTCATCCACAATTTCCATATCACCATTAATTCCCAACGTAACATTATTATTATTAAAAGCATAAAATATTATTAAACATTGTATATTGCCCATTTTTTTTCCAATATTTTCTTCTTAATTCTATAATTTCTAACGTATCCATTATAGTTTCTTAATATTTTCTTTTTAATTTTATTAATTTCTAAAGTAACCATTATTATTATTAAAAGCATAAATTATTATTAAACATTGTATATTGCCCTTTTTTTTCCGATATTTTCTTCTTAATCCTATAATTGTAAAACCTGGTTGCTGCACCATGGTTCTCTGAAATCCTGCATGAGAAATTTTCCCAGCGTCAAGCAGGGTCGATTGCCCAATATGTGCCGATATTTTCTTCTTAATCCTATAATTGTAAAACCTGGTTGCTGCACGAGGTTTCTCTGAAACCCTACATGAGAAATCAAACCCTATATCAGATATTAGTGTTTAAACCCAAGCGATGGATGCAAGTTTGTGTTTTTTTGTGTTTAAACCCAAGCGATGCATGCAAGTTTTTTTTTTTAAGGTGGATGTTTCCGGTGGATGCAAGACCTGGGACCCCAATAATTTGTATGCGGGATGAGCTTACAAGAGTGCCAATCAATGCCGACAGGTTTGAGAATAAGGTGGGATCCCCGGATGTAGTGGCTTGTGAATCACTGATCAAAGAGTGAGCGGCTAGGTTGAAGATTTTGTAGAGATTATCTATAGATCCAGTGGCTTGTGAATCACCGATCAAAGACCGAGTAGCCGCCAAGTTGAATGATTTGGTGGGATCCGCAGATGTAGTGGCCAATGAACCACTGATTCTTTATCATTTACCATTAAGGTAAGGTAATCTTTGCACTCTCCCTCTTACCATAGAAGAGCTATTTCATTTATAAATCTGCCCACTGGTAGGCCTAGGACTAGAGGCGCCTGTTACACTCCCTCCATAATCCTACTAAAGTCATTAGGCCTAGTGGGCCAGATTCATTCTCAAAGTGTTTGGCCTGCCTCGTTAATGTCAGTAAGGAAAAGTGAACTTAATCAATATGACGCTAATTCCTATCCAGCCAGTATAGAACCTCTTTTTCTGCACCTCTAGCTTTTCGAGGCATCTCTCCAAGAGGATTACAATTGGACCGAATTTGTCAGGCCCACAAGCGGCCTATTTTTACCAATACGATGGCCCTTAAAAATCTGAATCAGTAGTTACAACTATTTTTCATTTGGTTAAGTCCATACTCTTATGTCATAATCACCCAGGTCTTGCACCTGGAATTTAACCTGACAAGTAGACTGATATTCCATTGTTGAAATACAACAAAGTAGAAATGTCAAAAAGCATTTGTTAACAGGAAAAAAAAATTGCAAGTGTCAGATGAGATATACAACTAAATTGAGAAACCATCAAATATCAATTGATGGCTTATCTTTGACTTCAAAATTCTGGATCATTTTGAAAAGATTTGAAAATGTATCAGTCAATTGACGTCTCGCAATCATTTCACTTCAATTTCACAGAAAGCATCGAGTTGGATAGACCCAACATTATAAATATATAATTGCTTCAACCAGACTTTGAAATTACCTCTTCTGAACAAAACATAAAAATCTTTATAAGCTTATTGTGATAAAAACAAACTTACAGTGTTAAAATATTAAAACTGAATTTATCTGAAAGTCCATGTGCACCTAGACATTTTCATCCAATACCCACATTCTTGGGTATAATATGTTTGTAGGTGTACCTAAAGAAATTGTCTCTCACAATTTTCAAAGAAATTAAAAAATACCTTTGGAGACGTTTTCCCCACTCTTATGCCTACACTACAGCGCAACATCTACCAAACTTGAAAGTATAGGAGCTTATCTAAGTGAAATATTTATGTAATTTGAAACGCATGCACTAAAAACACTTTTAGCTTGGATCTATTCTAAGATGGAAATTATATGGGTTATAATAGATCTAAGACATGCATGAATAGATTTAGGAAAAATATGCAATAATGTTTTTAGAATCTAAACATGTAAATGTGAGTAACTGACTGAAATATTTAAAAGAGAGGAGGGTTAAAGGAAGAGAAGAGGAAGTTTTTTCAAAATCCATGGAGTCACTTTGGTTTTTTCTTTGCATTGCTTTGCTTTACTTTGGATGGACCTAAGAGGTTAGGGAAGCTCTCGGCACACCCTGATCTGCTTGGAGTTGTAGTCAACCTACAAAATATTAGCTTATACAAGGAAATGGGTCTCCTCCTCTTGTTTCTTAGTGGTGTAGTCTACCTCAAATATGTTAGTATAGCAATATCCAAACTAAGAAAAGAAATAAAATAACTATCTATGCCAACTGGGTAGCAATACCCCTCCAATGGCCAAGCATGCAACAAAGAAAAGTACAAATAAATCCAGAGCATATTAACTAGGCATAAATAAACAAGCAAGAGACATACACCTTACACACATCCTTCTAATGTGACCTGCAAAGTATTAAAAAGAGAAAGATATCATACAATAGCTTTGGCTGCAACAATTGTCAATAACCAACAACATAAGAGAAGAGGAGGCCTATTTAAATAGGAAAGGGAGAGGATGTGCTCCCCTTTGGTATATCATGCATGCACTTAGCAGAATGTGACACATAGAGGGGCTCTCCAAAACTCTGATGCACAACCTCAAAGAGAACTTGAGCCACTAGTGGAGTGAACTAAGCTTGAGTGGGCCACGAAGTGCCACATCTAGGAGGAGATCCAGGCAATTGAAGAGATATGTTCCACATAGAGGAGGATGATCTCATACAACTCAAGAGATATGCGCCACCTTTGGATTTAAATCCAAATCCAGGTGAGGGTGTGCCCCCTTTTGGTGGAGATTCCATGCATAACCCTGAGAGCTGATGCCACATTTAGGAGATGACTAAAGAGGAGGGCACCACCTTTGGGAAGAGATCCCAACGATGCATGGATGAGGAGAGGGCACCACCTTGCTCCCTTGGATGAGGGAAAACACTTGCATGCAACCTCCTTGAGGGGGGAGGTTCCTAGAATATTTCTTTTTCAATATTTGACCCACTTAACTCCTTTTAACATAGCCCTTAGTCATTTTTACCCCCCAAAGGACCTAAAAGGCCATGCATGTAGCTAGGGAAATGGTGACTGACTATAACTTTGACATTGAACACTAAGGACTTAGACACCAGCCTGAGGCAACCATATTATAACATACTTTGGATTTGGATGTGAGTGGAAAAACCAAGATAAACTCTGATCACTATGATTTAAGTTCACCAAGGTGAAAAAACACTCCAAGTGGCCATAGTTTAGATGACTCACTTGGGCTAGCCCTTTCACACATGTAATGGATGTCAAAAGTTTACAAACAACTTCATTTGACCATGACAAAGGAAGTGAAAAGTACAACTGGACAGAAGACTGCCTGATCTAGATGGGGGACTGAAAGGTTCCTGGATAGCCTATGTCTTTTGTTTGTTGAACATACTATGCAAACAGGGTGGTAACAGAGAGTAGTTGTGCTTTCTTCTTAAAATTCCATGTTTAGGAGGTGGTAGTAATCGGTGGCTCATTGTCTCAATATTAGAAGCCTATTCTAAAATGGAAGTTGTGTTAGGTAATGTGCTTTAAAGGTACCGTGCCCTATCCAAATTGAATTAAAAATATGGCATGCTGGAAATAATGCAAAACTTATAGCATTGTGTTTCTAATGTTTATACTTTGTCTGCGTTTAAATTTCTACTTGTGATGAAGAGCCTCCTGTTACAGCAATGTGAAAGAAGTTAAGATCAAGAGTAAAAAATGTAGCACTTCCATAATCCAATTATATGGTACTAACAACAGTTTAAGCAATGAAATCTATCCCACTTGTTGGATGTGCTGTGCATCAATATGACTATAGTGTCGATTTTACCCACCTTTCTATTGTAATTCTCTTTTTTTATGGAATTGCATCCATATGATTGATTATTTGCAACTATGTTATAGCCCTCAGAGTACTCATCTCAATACTCAGCTGATTCCCATTGACCAAGTATTGGTTGGTCATTACTCGCCATAGTACTATAGTCATAGTAATGAGTAGTTCCTGAGTATGTAGAGTATCCTTAATTAATACTTGCCGTTCTCCCAGGTAATTTTTCCTGCATTAATTTTATTTTTGCTTTTTCTATACTTTAAGCAATGTCAAGCACAGGTATGCCTAGTCACCTGGCTCAGCGAGGAAGAGTATGGTAACTATTTGCATTATGTAGTATAAAGGTATACTTTCTCATAGCAATGCTTTCCTTTTTTCTGATATTGAACCATGACTGCGTTTGTGTTTTCCCCCCTCCCAAGGACCAGAACCCTCCTTGACTTTAAGCACATCTATAATGAGTGGGACACCTGGCTCCAAATACATTTAGTATTCTACTCGAGCATGAAAAAGGTCTGTTGCATATTTGAGATTTATGATTGCTCATCACATTGACTTTATTTTATGACAAGAAAAGCTGTTTATTTAATGGTCTATTAGACTTGGGCTTGCTTTTTATAAAATGCATTGTTTTATACTTTATTTCAGATGTTATTTTCTTACACTGTCATCTATATCTATAACAAGTTATCTTTATATTCAGGGTGCGGACACCTCAAAAGCGTGGAAGGTCTAGTTCATTATCTTTAGAATCACATAACTCATGAAAGGTGAATGGCTATTGTTTTATTGTTGGTAGTTTATATTTCCTGCATCCACTTCAATGATGGTTGCTCCCTGTCTTTACATTTTGTATATTTTTTATTATTATTCGGGGATTATTATGTGTGTAAATTTCCTCACTAGGATACATATAGGTGTTGCATATCCAATTCTGATGACGTTTGTCTGATGTGGTGTCTTTATTTTTTGTTTTGCAGCGTTCTCCCAGGGGAGACAGGAAAATTTCAAGGAGTCAGAGTCCAACAAGGTGCGTATCAAATTGATTTAAATTCTTAATCCTTCTTATATGCTCTATTAAAAATGTCTCTGTATGGTTTGACAGGGCCACAAAAGGAGGGAAAATCAGTCCTAGTGGTAAGAGCAACAATTCATGTTCTCCTTCCAAAAGCAACTCACGAGGGTTGGAGAACATGGCACTTTGTGCAGGTAAAATTGTGCGTTTTGTTTAATGTTCCGTCTGTCTATTTCAGTTACTACAATGCCAATAATTTTCCTCTGTTCACCGCAGATCCTCTGAAAATAACTGGTAAATATGAACTATTGCTGGCATAAATACTTATAAATTGATTCATATTCTCTGTGAGCTTAACGAGGACTTAATTTTTGCATTCGCTAATTAATCTGCACCTGAATATTCCTCTTGCTTTCTTTTGTGGTAAGGAAAAGACTTTTGACTTTGTATTAATGGGTGTTTTGTGGTTTATTTGTTGATTTACCCCTTATCATTTTGACAATGTTGATGGTTTCATCAATTAATCTGGCTGCACGATTTTAGATATACATTTTCTAGCGATTCACATGAAAATTGTGACAAAGACACTGTTTGGATCACAGGTTTCCTTCAATGTTATTGAATTAAATCCCAATGGTGATTGCAAGTGGAAACAAGTTTCCTTTTGAACTTCTCTGACTGGTCAAATCTGAAGGAAAACTGTTTACCTTCAATGTACAATCCAGACAGTTGCTTCTGTAAACATGTCCATCGTGTGTGATGTATTCTCTGACTGGTCAAATCTGAAGGAAAACTGTTTACCTTCAATGTACAATCCAGACAGTTGCTTCTGTAAACATGTCCATCGTGTGTGATGTATTTCTAATTTTCTTTAATTGTTAGCTTGTAGGGCATGCTGGGATTTTTATGATAGAAAAATATTTTATAGGACATCGTCATAACTTCATTCACGATAAGATAGATCTTAATAATGAACACATAAAGTAAGATAGCCCAATATGCATGATCAACCCAGAAATCCAAGAGAATATAGTTTAGAAATAGTGAAAACTCCAATCTTACTAACAAGATCAATATATATTATAAATTCAAGTGATGTGTAGTGAGGTGTTTACAAAAGAGTCTAAGCCTTGAATATATAGGAGTGGGGTTAAATTGGGGCCTAATACTCACGATCAACAAAAAATTCCAACTGATTATAGTGGAGAAACCATGGACACTTACTAATAAGATTAACATATATTCAAGTGATGTGTAGTGATGTGTTTACAAATGAAGCCGAGCCTTGGATATTTAGAGGAGGTTGAATTAATTACCCCAAAATCCATAAATGTGGGACCATAGAGCCCATCCAATTAACCATCAGTGTGGGACCATAGAACCCATCTGATTAACCATCTATGTGAGACCATAGAACCCATCTGTAATTAACCATCAATGTGGGACCACAAAGGCCACCAAAAGACCGATAGGTCAGCTTTACACATACTCTGAACAGCCCACCTTAAACATGATTTGGAGGGACCAATGAAAATTAAATCTCAACATTCCCTTTTAATTTTACTTGGGTAGGGATATACAAAATGTCCAACACTGACAACCACAATCTGACCATGATGGTGTACAAGCACGCTCTCTATGGAGAGCCCATAACATCTCTGAAACATATTTACACATTCTTCTTTGGAAAATAGGGGGTCAGAATGAAACTCAAATCCCTCCAATGTTAATAGAGTAGTGTCCAAAAAATTATATAGTGGATGTCAAAGTATTATTTGGTGAGAGTGATCCAATGAAGTTGTAGACATTTGTCGAACATCAACAAGAATCTCCAACCAAGATGTTGTATGTGCACTAATGATGGTTAACAGAACTCAAATATTTGAAACACCACATGCAATAAAGTGGTCTTCCCATTAGATTGCGCCAAAATGCCAAAGGAGCAAAAACAAAAAACTGCAATCAAAGCACTGTTCAAGGAGACTACTGTTGTGTTTGGTTGATCAAAGGGAGCAACGAGCATTGTATTTCTATACAGTGAACAAGACACAAATACCTCAATCAGGTACTCAGATGTCACGATGATTAATCAACGTTTCAACCACATTAAACCCTAGTAGTCAATGCCAATCCAAGATTACACTTTTCACGCCTTTTCTTAAAGCTTAGTAAGAAATGTTGCTAGCATTCAAAGATATAGTTTCTACCATTTATTAGGGTGTTGATACCATTGAGATGTCAATGGAAAAGCAGATGGTTCTGATTGAACATACTGTACTGATCATAATGATTAGGGTGTAGATACCATTGAGATGTCTGGCAAGACATCTGGTGCTGATTGAACATAGTGTACTGGGTGTGGCTCCGACTTAACCAAGGGTGTAGAATTTTGTTCCTCTAAATCAATAGTAGAATCAAACTACTCTTTAAGCCCCTCCACAATTCTGCAATTGGTTAATAGTATCTTGTTGATTGGCATTAATATCCCATAACAAAATAGCTCAATTAAAAAGTTGAGAAACTTGTTCATTAAGCTTTTGGAAATGGTCCTCTGCAAATGCAAAAATTATTCATTAGACCTAACAGTGATACCCCACAAAGAAGCAACCTTCTCATTGATTCTTTAAAATTATTCTTCTCGACAATACTTTTCTTCACAGCATTTTTTGATAAGGATTAATGCTTCTTCATGTGCACACGTATTGAAACATAACATAGGATTTCAACTAGTGGTTGTAAAGCTTACTGAACTAGCACTGCTTTACAATTGATGGAATCAAAATTAGAACTAACATGTACCTTTATGTGCAGGACAATACCTCCTGCACATCAAGGTCTTATCGCTGCAAAATGTCAAGATATATCTTTCCTTGGTCTTGTTGATAGTTCTAAAACCCACAGGCCTTGCACCTTATACAACACAAAATCATGGTTGTTGCTCTATATTTCTTATTTTATAAAAGGATCTACAAAAACCATGTTTTTTGTTCTTCTCTAAACATTTGTTTCTCAGGGTTCCACAAATTCTTCAGAAGTCTAGCAGTTTGCAAATCTTCTTCATTTTTCAAGCTCATGTCTCATTGGGTGTCAGATTGATGCCCTAGACATCTTTTTTTTTCCAGGAATTTCTTTTCTTTCCTTATCTATTCAACTACAACAAACTGGGCAACTTCAAGCCTACTAGTGTCTACAAAAACCTTCGTCAAATGCATGAACCTGTTAATAACCTGCTAGACGATTTCTAATCATGCTGGAAATTGGTTAATGTGATGGACATTTTGTCATGCCAAGTTTCCTGTCACAAACCTGCTCATGTTTTTCTATGTTGGGTTCCCTATCTGTTATGATCCTAGTCTACTAACATGACTCATCTACATTCATTATTCATCTAGGAGCCTGCTATTCTATTGATGCCCTTCAAATTTGTGAGTCCTAGTATGTCTGTAAAATATCCATCAATCTTTGACCTTCAACGCCTAACATTTTGGTTCTCTCACAATCCCTTCATCCTGCTTATCATTTCTCCCAATCTACTCATTGTGAGTCCATCGATCATACTTAATGGGCTTGCTAGTCCTCATGGGCTTTCGAAGCCCAGACACTTTAAAACTAGAAAATAAAAATTGAGAAAATGGTGCTCGTATGTTGGGTATCCTTCCTTGAGCTTCCAAAGTTTTACTTGCTACAACATCATTAATACATGTCACATTTGTTTTTCTCTCAACATCTGTGTGTTTATTTATTATTGTGTATATGCACCCATATGAAATCCGATAGTTAACAGATGAGTTTTAGTCTTTTAGTTGTGAAAGTTGTCACGTCCCCATGCCTCCGATTGGCGAAGAGGACGTGAACCATACTGTATCCGACTGGCTAAGAGCCCATGAACATGAAAATTTACAAAATATTGCAGAAACAGAATGCTTAAACAAATTTGAACTAAAATATGCACACAGGATTATTCATCATGCACAGATGCAATTTAATCCTCATACACAGCGGAAACCAACAACATTCATTCAACATGTTCATCCTATCATTTTCGTTAACAGTAAACATAGAATTTCATAGGTAAAATGCACAAGATCACTTATCTTATGAAGAGTTTGATTCGCAACCATCTACGTCGCTGCAACGTTCCACCCAACCATAGGCTAGCGTGCTCCTTAATCTCTCAGCAATGCTGCCACCCCCGAGCTGGGCATGATTCTCCAAGGAATAAGGGAACTAGCAGGCTTACACACAGCCAGGAATATACAAAACACACATCCAAGCCAACAGAGTTGGGTTTATCAGGCCATTAAGGAGCTGGAGAAGGCAAATTGCTAAGCTGGTGAGCTCATTACAGAGCCAAGAACACCTACACCAGAACTAGCCTGACCTCTAGGACATCCAAACACACCCAACACAAGGAATCAGTCCCTTCTCTGCTACACAGTCCCTTAGGCCCTACATTCCCTTCCAGTGTTATTCAGGGGTGATGGAGAAAAAGGCCAGCCCTCTAGCTCTGTCTGTGTGGTTTCCAGCCACCAGGTTTATCAAGCCAATCTAAGCCAACATCCCTGCTCCGCTCACAGTCTGAAGACCAACCATTGCACTCAGGCAATTGATTTAGCTGTCACAGCTTAGACAGGGAAAAATGAATTCTGAGTCATTCTTGGCCCTATCGTGGCCAAAATGACTCTTCAAACGAAATTACAACAGCCCCAAAGATGTAAAGAAGACCACGGCAACACAGCCAACGACGTGGGAAAATAACAGTGCCGAAAAGTATCCGGGAGTACAGCTTACGACAATCGTGGAGAAATACAGCTTGTCTTGGGCAACAGAACCACTGAGAAAACACATAAGGACCACACAGAGAAAGAGAGAAATACCAAATTTCGACAGCCCCAGCATCCACGATTTCATAGAGAAATAATGACGTGGTAAAACCCAGAAATTCCTGTGCGTGAGGAAGCAATCCGACCCAGTGAGGAAAGGAACAGACAATGGAGGCCCTGCATGAGGAAAAATAGCTCCATTTTTACCCGTGGATGCACAACAACAGGAAGGACGCGAATTTGCAGTTTGTGGGTGCTCAGCAACTCGTGGAGAGAGGAAGAAAAAAATTCGCGTGGGTGAAGAGTGCGTGAAGGTTTTCCCCTTCCATTCTGAAGTCAACTGCTGTGGGTGGAGTGTGCATGGAGGCAAGGAATGACAGTCCTACCACCCCACTCCCAAAATCAATAATTGCCTCAGCTAACAGCAGCAATTATTAATTGCAGGTGGTTGGGAATAAAACAAAGGAAGAAAACACATGGGTATTTTCCCTTATTAGCCAAAGTTTGACAAATCCCCCCCACATCCTTATCCTTGAGAAAATCATGCCCCATTCTCATTTTAGTTGCCGCGATCGTAGCTGGTCGAGTTCATTTAATTAATTATAGATGCATATTTACATGATGGCAAACATAATATATGCTGAATGCCCCGATATACCATCGGTGACAAATTTAAATCCAAGACATAGCATAACCGATCAATGGTGGGGCCTTGGCCTTTAACTCCACACCATGATCATTTACAATATACACATCATATACATCTAATGTAACGGGGTCAAAACCAGGACATTACAAAAGTGTTGACTGACAACAAAGGTCATGTTATCATTAGGAAAATGCTAACACACTCAAAAAATATTTTTCACAGTGATTAGTTTAAGTAGATTGTCAAAGAACATCTTTTGTTACACATTGGACTTTCTACAATTGATATATCAAAGTAAAAAAATTTAAAAATACACCAAATTCAACCTGATGTGATCAAATGATTAAAAACAATACATAAGCACTAGAAATATTTACTAAACAATTGTAACAGCTGACGGCCATCAAAGAAACCAACAAGAAAATTTGCAAGTTACCTTTTGTTTCATCTCTTTGAGCATGTCTTCCAATCCTGTTCATTGTGATCCAAGCATTTCCAGCTGCCTCTGAAATAAAATTAGTTTTCCAATGAGTCAAATAAAAGGCTTTCCCTGTCAATAAAAATGGTAAGGAAGATTGAAACATAAATCCAAAAAAATTTCATATTTTGTAAATTAACGTTCAATATGAATAAAAGTAATAATTATCAAACATAGCTGCTCCATTATGGACTTGGTCATTGGCTTATCCAACACAGTTGTTTCTTTTGAGCATCCAACAACCTTATATATGCAGAAAAGTAGGATGGTATCATATTCTATCTCTTTTTTTTAATATTGCATGCATGAATCCTAGCCTTTAGGCTTTCACAAACATTATAACTGTAGATGGATATACCTTGATGTGCAAGACAATTCCTATAGTGTAAACTGCAGAGCTGAAGACATTCAAATTTTCTAATATTGAACTAGGAGTGGTTGATATTTCATCATGAAATGCATATGCTATTATGCAGTAAGTAGGCAATAAATGAATCAATAGTAAACCAAAAGAGTATTTCAACCATTTCCATAGCAGCTCTATTCAATTTTTTGAGATGTCATTGAATTATTAAATGACTTAGGCAAACGTGACTACAATAAGAGAATGGGATTGTAAAGTCAAGGTGGATTTATGACCAACCAAATAGGTAGCTAAGATGCAAATACATCCCCCCTCTACATGTGAATCAGACTCGCTGACATGCTAACTTACCTTCCTATGAATCTGAAACACTCAGGACATGTGTCCCATGAATCAGACACGTGGGGCATAAAAAAAGTATGCCCAACAGAGATATAAAGAATCATTTTGCTTGATTTCACACATAAGTTTTTGCAAAAACCCTAATAGAGAAGGAGAATAGAGAATGAGATTGTTTGCATTTTGTACATCTACAGGTTGCCATTATTTTAATGTGTTTATCATTTCACAAACAACAGTGTTCTTTTACAATGATCTTACCCAAAAATGTACAGCTTTATGTCTATAATTGTATTTTATTCTGTAATTTTTAAAAATTATTATATATATAAATATATAAATAATTTGTTTGTGTCCCCTATTGTCCCATTGCAAGGGTCTACATGTCCGGTATCAGATACTCAATCCCTATATCGTATTTATCAGGTAACTTAGATAATAGTAGTTCTAGTGTGGACATTTTGCAACATACTCAAGCAAAAGCTAAGCCATTGGTATACTCAATATTGTCTTGATGATGGATAACTCATATAGCATCTTCCAGTAACAGTGTCTTATATAACTTTAGCCGATTGATGGTCACCAACTCACCACATTATGTATCCCATATACCAATATAAGCTTGAAGATCCAAGCAAAAAAGCAAGACCCTGCAGTCAAAATGATGGTGTAACGATAATATTGAATAGGCTCCAACTTGTGAAGATGTGTTGTTTGAATCAAAGCTTGTCCAAGCATTAACATACTTTGTCACCATCCTCAGATTGATGTGGGACTCAATGTTTTCCATCCATTGCTTTGTATTTGGCCTGCTTTTTTCATAGAGCATCCCTGACTTTCGCATCAACTTTGTCTATGTGCTCAAAGTTTTATGTAGGTACATTCATGCATCAGCCTTTAAGCAATCTTCCATAAAAGGCATATCCTTCATCAAGTTAACCCTCAAGCATCACTGTATTTATCCAAGGAGGTGACAATGCATGTGATCTAAGTACCAAATCATTGCCAGATTGCTCATATTTCATTTTTATTGCCTTTGATAGTCCACAGATTGCATAGAAGTAGCTCAGATTGAAAAAGGACATGTTGATTATCCCTAGAACTCAGATTTGGAGGATTTAACGTCGTTGCAGCTTGCTACTTTACCAACATAAATAGAATTAGGGGAGGCTCTATCATAACCCAGATTTCTATTTGACCTGGCCCCAACCTCACAAAAGCATGTTTTATGCTGCCGACTCTTAGTTACAATTGGGATGCTATTCAACTTACAGATGATTTGAATAAGTATTTAGGCTTCTGCAAGGTGACTATTTATACGAGTGGCTTGCAAATTTTGATAAATAATCTTTCTTTACCTGTTCATCTTACTTCATGCCCGTAATATTTTTCAGACACCTTTTGTGATCCTATGTTTCCTCTCAAATGGTTTTTGTGCCAACAATCCATAATTGTCGAAGCAGCATGCCCCAATTGAATTCTATTTTATAATATTTGGAGAAGAATTGCATATAAAGCATTGTACTTCCCCTCTTTTTCCATTTCATTCTAATACTTTATTTAGGTGCCATCTTTTCCATTTATTTAATATGCTCAGTTATGATTTAGCAACATGTCACATGGCTCAATATTACTTGTAAAGTTGTAGATGGGATGTGAATGAGACTCTTAAAATAAAGATAAACTAGATTAAAAGCAGTTTCTATTTGAGAAAGCATTTGATACTTCCATCTTGGAAAAGAGCATGCAACATGCATCTGCAGTGGCAAAATAATAAACATTAAGATGAGCCACTGTGTGGTTGTTCATTTTAAACGCTGATACAATCACAACAACATCTCAATTTCTATAATTCATATTTATTCAGTTATTTAAAAATGTGAGACAATATGTACTCGAGTGAGTCTGGCCTATGTTAGAAGAAACTTTAATTTCATACTACTTCTGCTGATGTACTTGAATCATAATCTAAACAGTATGTTTCTTGAATCTCCTCTTTGTTCCCCAATTAGACTATCTCTACACATATGAAATCATATGCCACCATTGGCAAGGGATTTCTTTCATCTGGAATTATTCGCATCACAAATTCATTTCTTTGAGCTTGACAATCAGTTAAGTAGCCTTAATAATAATAATAATAATAATCTATTTTTAAGGTCACGGCCTAGCAAGACACCAAATTGGTGTATGGGATCATGCAATGATTTGGCTGTGAAAGTCTACAAAGTTGTACATATCCTACCCCCCTCTAGATTTAAACCTATGACCTCCTATGAGGAAATACATGTTCTTAACCATTAGGCATACTCAAATTGTACTGCCAGTTTAGAACTCTTTTTATATGGCTGATTATTTATCTTAATCAAAAATTAATTTGTAACATGACTTTGAGATGGGTTGCTATTAAATTTTACCTGTTTAAGTACCAACACAACTGTTATATTTTCTGCATTGACTGTAGGTTGAAGGATGGGTGAAGCAAATAAATACAGGGCCAAGTACTGCTAAAGATGATGTAGGTGAAGAAGAAATCCATAATCACCCTGCAAGGTGAGATCATCTACCTACACAATTTCAATAGTTTTACGAGGACAAGCTCTTTATTTGAAACCATAAGATTTCATAATTGTTCTCTTTTGAAGGTTGGGATTAGGAGCAAAGTTTGTTCCTCACTCAAAGTTTGCAGCTACCTTGAACCCGGTTGAGAATAATCCGCGTGCAAAAATTAATGCTGCAAAACAACAGTTTGATCTAGGCACTAAGGAGGCATGTTCAAGTGACAAAGACATTAAAGAATACAAATGCAAAGATATAATAATGTTGATGATATAGATAGTGATGATTCAGACAGCAGGGCAAATGCATTCAACAGGAAATAGTCAAAGAATTTATCCAACTCATTGACCAAATGTCATGCATAGTCATTCTCTTACCATGCCATTGCTGAACAAAATTACCTCATCAATGAATAACAAAATTTATGTAGCAACACACACATCCTCAATTACATTCTACAACTATTTATTAAACACATCCCTTATTCTTTGTCCATATCAATTTTAGGTTATTAGGTATGCATCAATGCATTATGTTGTTCTCTAAGACTCTTTTGTGGACCACTTTAATAGATTGCGTAACTATTTACGATATTTTGTTTCCAGAGGATGGTATATTTTTGTTTTTATTACTGTGTTTGAAAAATTAAATTGGATTTTAAGCTTGAATGTCTTTGGATCTTATTGTCTTTTATTAGAATTACAAATGATCAAATCTATGTGTTAATATTGCTCCTCTTCCCAATTCTTAACTTGGTACTAGCTCAATGGAAGAGCGCCTGTTTTACAAGCAGGAGGTTGGTGGTTCGATTCCTCCATGCCCTAATGATATTGGAATGTATTTATAAAGGTAAAAAAATGTAGTAGTGCAAGATGGATGCAATATTAGATGCAACACTAAATGCAAAACAAGATGTAAAAGTGGATGTCACACCAAACACAAAAGTGGATGCAAAAGTCGACCTTATGTCAGATGCAAATATGGACACAAAAATGGATCTCACACAATGCAAAATTGGATGCAAAAAGAGACTAAACACTAGACACAATTAATGACTCAAAACTAGATGCAATACTAGGTCCAAAACTAAACGCAAGAGTAGATGCAAAAGTGGACTCCTAACTAGACATAAAATTGGACATTAAATTGAGCACAAAATATGGTGTATTGATGGACATAAAACTAGGTGTAACACCAGGTGCAAAAGTGGAAGGAACACTTGGCGCAAACAAAAACTTAAAATGAGACACAATATTGGATGCAAGATGGGACAAAACATTGGATGTAAAACTAGATGTAATATTGAATGCAAGATGGGATGCAACATTGGACACAAAACTAGATGCAATATTAGATACAAACATGGCTACAAAACTAGGCACAACACTAGGCACAACACTAGGTGCAATACTGGGCTCAAACATAGATGCAAAAAAAGACATCAACTAGGATGCAACACTAGGTGCAAACCTAGATGCAAAATATGATGTAAAATGAGATGAAACATTAGGCACAAACATGGATACAAAAAAATATGTAAAACAAGATACAAAGTTAGATGCAAATGGGGATGCAACATTATAAGTAAAATTGAATGCAAAACTAGGCACAACATTGGGCTGAAAATTGGATGCAATCCTAGATGCAACGTTAGATGCAGAATCAGACACATAATTTTATGCAAAACATGGTGCAAAATTGGGTGCAAGACTCGATGAAAAACTATGAGCAAAATAACACGCAAAATTGGATGCAAAACTGAGCATGAAACTGGGTGCAAAAAAGGATGTAACAAAGGACGCAAAATAAGATGCAATAGAAGTTGCAAAATTGGGCGGAAATAAAGGCGTAACAAAAGATGGAAAAATTGGGCGCAAAAATGGATGTTAAAAAGGACGGGAAAAAAGATACAACAGACGACGTTTTACGAAAATGTACAATAGCACCAGGTTTAGCGCTAGATTGTTCACCACAATTGGGAAAAAATTACACTAAAATCTGGCACTAAATTCGACGCTAAATCTAGTTTTTGTTGTAGTGTTACAACAAGATAAAATCCCCACTTATTTCGTGCCCCAACGGGATTCCTCCGACCCAATAAAATCGTGAGAAGTTGTTATTAAAAAACAAATAGGAATGAAATGAAATAGAGACTCTAGCTTCAGTCCCTAGTATCTACCCCATGTCCTCTTTCCTACGGTCTTAGTCACTTGCCTACGATATGGACTAGCTATAGTCTTAGTTTCATGATATTATCCCATCATTCCTTTATGTTGATCTCTCGATTGCTATGGATTTTTCATTGGTGGGATATGGATTGAACGTTTATTATTCCCCTTCTTGTTGATGCCCCATTGGATCATAGGAGTAAACCTCACATATGGGATTGGATTGGATTAAAAAGAAAGTAAGTTCCATGGCAATAAGCCAATAATATCCTTAGTACCAGCCCCATCATATCCATAAGAGTGAAAGCCAGGTGTGCCATGGAAATTAGCCTTACAGACAAAATCTTAGTCCATGCACTTAGTTCCACCATGGAGTAAGGTCCATAACTTTGAATAGGTGGTGTGGATCGTGAGAGGAAAAGGTTTTTTCATTATGTTCCAACTTCAACTTCTGGCCTAGGACAAACCACAGGGATTTTCTATTTATTAAAATAAAGATTGAAATTTTCTGGCTCATAGTCTGAAGAAGTCACATTACATAAATTGATTCTTGCAATAAGTGGAGAAGTCAAGCAACTACCATGTCACTTCCCTTCACAGTGAAACTAGTAAGTTGTGGCATCAAAAAATAAATGTTCTCCTAACAAAGAACTAATTAAGGGTAGGTCCTGCTGTCTCTACTAGGTGCTTATGGGTGCCTCTTTAGGAAAGGAGAGTATCGAAGCCCATAAAAGAAATCCATTCAAGTTTTGTATTTAGAGAGCAGTAAGTTCCCTAGAATAATCTTCAGTAATAACCTTCATGGAAAAGTTCAACGTATATATGCAGGTATCAATTGAATGTTAAGTCCATATAGTAAGTATTACTAGCTTCAGTCTTAGCCTTAGTTCTATGGAAATAAGGCGTTCCAGACTCTCTTACTTAGTCGTCATATGCACTTATTAGTAGTTCCATGGAGTAATCCCTATGGGACTGGTGGACTAGCTCTAGTCTTAGCAGTAGTGCGAAAGATGTAGTTCAAATCCCATCCGAGGTCTTCCTGAAAGTTGTTCCTAACATGAGACTTCTAATTAGCTCAACTTTGAGTCCCCTGATTAAAAATAATTCCTCCTCGTTTCCTCAAAATAGGTATGGCTGCTATGGTAGCCCAATCCAGGTATAGAGAATCCCTGTGCCCAATTTTTCTGGCCCAAATAGAAATCTATTTCCTGCTATTCATATTAAAGGAAGGCAACTTAGAATATAAAGACTCACCCCAAATTACCCACCAAATAGGCAGTTACAAAATAGGTGACCCACTTGGATAAATATCAGTTGGTTTTTCATGAGAAAGAAAATTTTTCTAAATTAGAAACTCGGAGGATTCCCACATAGCAAGCATGCATAATAGTAATACCCAACACCCAAGTCTGAGCTTGTAATTATAGAAATAGTTAATAAATAACCCCTAAAGAATATCCCAAAGGGAAGGCCGTTGATAGGGCTTGCTCGAAACATGGAAAATAATAGGTTCTAGGGTTGGTTTGATCACAAGGATACGTCTCGGTGGAACATCTATTCTAAGGCAGGGGCTCGTGCTGCACAGGAAAAAAGGTGGGGTATAAAGATGATAGAGAGGAGTGCGAACGAACGTGGCCTATCAAGTTATCCTTCCTATGTGAACCTGGTCCATCCATATGGGAAATTCGCTAAAGAAAAGGTGGGACCTATCGAGTTCTCCTATGTGAACCTGGCCTATCCACATGGGAAATTAAAGAGTTAAAGGGTGAATTTTACCCAAGGAAATAAAGTGCTTGACCCTCCTATCCTAAAATTCTACGAAAGAAACTTTGAGGTTCTTCTAAGTTTCAGAGCTATTATATTCCCCTCCTAATGTTTGGAAAGCGGCTTCACACTTTCGTGATTTGCTCTGAAAGATCTCTGTGGTTCTTCTCATTTTCGGAGCTATTCTCTTCGCGTTAGTCTCTCATAATCGATTGTACCATAATAGGTATAATATTGTATATTACACATTTTAAGAAAAAAAGGAACAAATTCATGCATGTTTGCTTCATCATGCACCAATTTTGCCATCTCTCATGCAACATATATAATGCATCCACAGATAGATCTCAATCCAACCGGAGGGATCAACCTTTCCCAAATAGACAACTAACTAGCCCGAACTAAGATAACAGCACCACTTCGGGCAACAAGTTCAACCAATGCCTCTATGGCCATATCATAAAAGAAAGAAATAATCTAGTATCTCTATTGCGTGGATATGCAGATCCAAGTGTAGACAAACGTATCGATGCAAGCTCATATAGTATAGTAAGAGGTTGCAGTAGTAGATTATTAAGTAGCTAGGGCAGGTGCACTTAAATAAAACTAGCACAATCGTCACCTTACCTGCCTGCATGAAGACAAATGAGAAGGTTTGGGATATCCAACTAAACATCTTTCCTGGTAGAATTCTATGTTATAGAGATCTAGAAAGTGAAACGTTCTATATGGAGGGCAATAACACATGTTAAGAACATAGATAGTATATATGCTTGTTTATACTTACCCCAATAACTAACTAAGGTTATTTTTTCCACTCCCTCCCAAAAGTGTAATTGGAAGTGCCACTACCTGTCAAAATTGGCTTTCCCCCACCCGGTCCCTTGTGTAAGTTGACCCTCGTCTCATCTGATCCAATAAGAAGAAAGAACACCTTCTATGCCCTCAAGCAATTGATAATGAATAGCAAGAGGTTAAACGGTTTACCGTACCGCATCGTGTTATCATCATCATATAAAGAAAGGTAAATTAGCAAGTTTAGAAGGGATAATAAGAAAGAGGGGCATAAGATAAGAAGCAACAAGCGAGATCAATGAAGACTGGTGATGGAGCAAAAAAGGGGTAATTTCTTGGGTGGATGTCATCTGGGAACAACAGAATAGAGATAGGAGCCTGTTGAGATGATAGGGGTGATAAGAAAGGATAAGAGAGGGGAGGGGAGAACTTACATACCCTTACCATGAAAGTACCACAAGGTTTAATGCTGATAGAACCCTTTTCTTGGTGTCCCCATTTAGTGGGTTCAGGGATCTTCCGCTACGCCGCTTTTCATTTAGATTATTTTTTATTTAGCCAGGCCTTACTAGGAAGCTCGAAAATAGTAAAGGTCCCGTAGTTATATTCTATTATAGTATCACCTTTTCAACATCTAAAATTAGATATGAAAGGAGGCTCAGTAAGCAGTAAAACTGCTATTCAAGACATCACCACCTAGCGGCGGGAGTAATCACTAATTGAAGTGGAAGCGTTTCACCCTTGACTCCTTTTTATTTGAATCAGTTTTTTAGCTATCAATTTGGATTCTAATTGAATATCATAATAGAGGGCCATTTATTTGTTGTTTAATGCTAATATAAAAAAAGAAGAAGTGAGGCTCCACTCCACTATGTGGTTATTTCTATATTATAGGGCAATCACCCCAGGGTAGTCACACTTCTCCATAGGTAGTGCGCTATCCACAAAAAGTAAACAATCTTAAGCATAAAGTGGGTGCCATAGGAAATTAAGAGTTTGGGGGAAGGCACTTCACCTCCTCCCTCCTTAGGCATACACAACTTGGACCATCAGCTATCCTTCCCTTACTAAGGTATACATACTTACTTAAAGGCTTTAAGACTACAATCTATCTACTAAGATCTATTCTTACCAACGCCCTCCCTTAAAAGAGAAGATCCCCTCAGTGTTTTGCATAAGTTAGTTTCTTTTATCGTGAAAATGAGACCCAACTATTTCCTGTCTCTCGTGTAGTAGGCATCATACCTCGGAACACCTACTGGGCCACACCTGGACTCTTCCTTACACTCACTAAAGTAAGTTTGTAAGACCGAATCTAGACTTATAGACTCAACGCGGGTAGTCGCCAATAATCCTATTAGTAAAACACTGAAGTCAGACCTGCCGACCACTTATACCAATGAGATAGAATACCCCTATATTTCTTTCTTTTTCGTCTACCCACCACCCTCTCAGAACCAACAAGGTAACCTGGCGAGTAAGCAGATTTCAGTGATGCGGATGACTAGCTATCTCTAGCCCTTGAATCCAATACTAGTAATCCGAGTAGTTCCATCCGATCAAATTAGAATTCCCAACTGGCAGAAAATGATATACAGAGCCATCCGTAACCTCATCGGTAAAGTTTCTTTCATTTCCTCTTTATAATGATGGATGACCGGTCGGAACAATTAGTTCCAACAGTACACTCCACTACCATCTATTCCTATTCATCTGGTAATTAATCAGTATGATATATGTATGAACAACTAATATTAACAACTAGAACCGGAAGAATGAGCGGGGTCTGAGCTATGAGCGATTGGGGTGACGCTGCCCGCTTCTACTAGTAAAACAACACATAGAGGGGGCCCTTAATCCTTTCGGTGTTGTTGCGGTCACTTATGAAGAAATAAGTATTGAAATAGAAGAGAAAGTGTTCAACCAATGTAATAATATAATGTCTTGTAAAAAAGTGTTGTCGTTATGCCGTTGGAAGCGCCGAGGAGATGAAAAGCGGGAGTTGAACAAAAGACAGTACATATATCCAAGAAGGTTGGCTTCACGTATTGATAGAAAGTAACGCTAAATTTTAGAATAAGGCCATTTTAGTCCTTTCAAACCAATAGCTGGCTGGCTGGATGGATTTATGGTTGAGCTCTCCTTGGCTTCTTTGGCTTCTTGCATTGGATTCTTACTTAGATGTTCGAAATCATTGGGTCCGCTTGGCAAAGTCTTGGTTTGTTAAATTAACAATTTAATTAATTGGTTCGTTAAATGGACATGGCGTACACAAATAAAACAAAATATTTCTTGTTATTGAAATCGAAAAGGTCTACTTGGTAGTATTAAATTGAGCGAGAATGGGCCACTCATTACCTTCGCCATAAAACCAAATCTAGTTCGTAAGGCCAAGATGTTGAAAGATCGAGATAACGCTAGATCCCGACTTACTTTTCTAAAACACTGGCTGTATAACCGTGTAACATAAAGAGACATAACTTTAGACAACACGTTTATTCCTTAAAATTTCAAATTGTTAGTGTACCTACTTCGACACTTTTTACTGCCCATTTACGCGGTTTATTCCATCACCCGTCAACCCCCTTTTATCAGTATAGGGGAGAGATGGCACCTCCAATAGGTCGGTATGGGAATGGCCAATAACTGTACGTCATGGGAAAGCACGCACAGGAAGTTTATTTCTTCCAGGGATAGAGGAGTTAAAAAGTATAGGGTATAGTATATCTATATAAGCATAAAGTATATAATATATGTATATAAAGCTTATATAAATAGAGATATATATAAGAGATATAAGGCTGGGACCTCGCTTGCATCATAATAAGCAACACTGCATGGCCACAGTTCTAAGGAAGGGAGGGTGGCTGTTCGTAGACTACCAATAAGGCTGCACATTAAATACTCAACTTGGAAGGCTCAACACTAATACGAGCTGACCATACGATACAGGACGAGATACGGGCTGGCCATACAATACATGCTTTTACGATACCTCCACTATAGGGGTTGTACCTCCAAACCTATACTTTACGTCTACAACTTATATTGTACATACACTAATAGCCAGTGTCAAACCATCAGGTATTGGCTAATAAAGTACAAGTAAGTACAACATAAAGAGTTTGATCGCTGAGAAAGGATCATTAGGGGACCTCTATGCACCAAGAAAGTTGACTGTTATCCCTACCCCCCACTCGAGCCAAGACATCACTTTTACCACAAAAAAGGTTTTTCAAAATATTTTTTGTTAAAATAACAATTAAGTTAAAGTAAGGTCAGACAAAACTAATATCTTTGAATGAACAAAGAGATTTTGTAAAAGGGATCGGTAATACTTTCTATTGAATTTAATAGATTTGGTCTTATAGATACGTGAGGAAGGTAATAAAGAAAGAATCAGATTATTATGTGATTCCTTCTTTATCACTTAGGAACCGTGCTAGATTCAAGTCCCATGCACGGTTCTGAATGAGAGAAAGGAGTGAGGGATCCTCTTTTCAACAACTCTCCCATTCCAGTCGTTTCTTTTCTTTTGCTCCGAAAATAGTTGCTCCAGCCACTCGAATCGAATCTTAGATGCTCGTTCCTATCTTCATCGAACAAACGCATGGCAATTGATATATATATATATATAATATGCATAGAGATCTATCTATTTCAATATGGATCGTTCTATTCAGGAATAGATATAATAGGATCAAACCTATTCTTTACATATTGTTATTTGGGACCATATTCAATTCTTTAGGTTTCTATTGAATCGAAAAAAGAAAAGATGTTCAATCATCTTCTTTATGTATATGAAATATCCTCGAGATAATGAAAGTAAAAAGAAAACGAATTGGATTCTATATTATGAACCTATACGACCGATCGATATAAATACTCCAATACACTATCTCTGACATATATTCTATATTCATTTCACATATTGGGATATGATCAATATATATATGAATCCTATTCCATGAATATTATTCACTTTCGGCCTTGATGGTGAAATGGTAGACACGTGAGACTCAAAATATTGTGCTTAATAGCGTGGAGGTTTGAGTACTCTTCAAGGCATAATATTTATCATGTTTATTGAATGAGCAATCCAATGGCAAATATCATATGAGAGTCTCTCCATAGACTAAGATTGATTTCCCTCGTATCTGTTGATACGAGGTATTCCAACAATTACCTACAAGTTAAAGCGTTAGTATAGGACAGTGGACCACAGGCAGGATCTTGGCGATCTTCTCTAGGAGTCCATTCCAAAATGGTCCACCCTCGTATTATGAGGTATATTTCATTAAGGAAAGGACACATATTGAGAAGAATCTGTTAAGGTCTTGCAAGATACATAGATTTACCATATACCCTTCTTAAAATCTTGCAAGATCTGGGGGTTGCAACCGAACCTAAACAACTATATTAATGTTGGATCCTGTGACTCTATCCTTTCATCTCCTCCGAATAGTGTGGGAAGAGAGAATGCTAGAACTGGAAATAAGGAGTAAGCATAGTATAGTATAGAATATTTCATTAGGTTAAATATAATTGGCTTGTCCTTACCATGCTTACTCTTACATGGTTGAGATCTCGGAGTGAGAAACCTATCTTCAAATTAAAGATCTATCAAGTCTTTTTTTTCCCTCTAACATACTTACTATTCTTGGACAATACCAGGAAAGGATTTATTATAGGATATGAAATCGGAGAATATGTAGAACTTCTCATTGATTTCCATGACTCTACTTACTGCCCCATTTTGTTTTACTTAATTCCATATTCCATTGCTCTTTCATTGATGATTACAGATTCTCCCGGCTGATGTCAAATTCAAATCCTGTTGCATGAATTGAATGTTCAATTTCATTTGGAAAAAGACATTTATTATCCAACGATGTCTTTGAAAGTTGATCCAATAACATTCTGTTAGATAGGAACATATTTGATAAATATTGATAACTCTCAGATAAAGTATTATAAAGAAAAAATTCATTAGATAATAAACTATGGTTTCTGAGCCATCTTTGGTGATGAATTAATGATTCGAAGCGGTCAACCTTTTCTCTCAGATTTTCGATCAACCAACATTGATATGTAAATAGAGGAGAATATGGTTGCATACGTTCCAATAGGATACCAATTGCTTAAATGAATTTGAAATCCTCGATATGTTCCTTTCCTACAAGATACAATGGTTTCCACGAATTCATGACCAAAACCAAATTGGTCATGGATTTTGAATTATATCTACGAAAAGAACCTTGGATACTTTTTTTAGGGAAAAAACCATATTTGAATGCTCTTCTCATTTAACTATGAGTAATATAAAGTATGTTCAGTACTTCTTCATTTGCAAAAAATTCTCGGCGTGAAGACACAAGGCACTACTCTTGAAATAGGAAGGGATCCCAAAGAAATAGTTTTCCTAGAAATACCATTGGTTTCTTGGAGGGTTTAAGTTGCATCGAAGTTTCTATAGAAAATTGAGGTCTTCTTATCTGCCCTTCTTGAAACGATCTGAACTGATACAAAGATCCCAATGAATTGGGTCTTTTTGTACGATCAAATCGATTACTACGAGGAAAAATAAGACACCGGGTCCTAGGAGCCCAAACTATGTTATTGATCAATTCTTCATCCGTATCCCTATCAATTTTTTTTGCGTCGAGAGTTTCTTGTATAAACTTCAATTCATATTCTTTCAGAAATCGTATCATATCTAGATGATTTCTCATTTTGGGTTGAGGAACAATTGTTATTTGATCCTTGTCGGACTTACCCTGACATATTCCTAACAATGGAAACTCCACCAGAATACTTTCTGAAATACTAGAAGGTAGATCGAAATCATGCTCAGTGAATATATTGAGAGGAATCCAATTCTCTCTATTTCGTTCTGATATAGACCAAGAATCTTGAGCTGCTGCTTTGACCAGGCAACCCAAAAGATGGGGGAGTATGGTTAATTCCTTCATAGTTTTTTCGGCAATTGAAGGTTCTAAATACCATTCAGACAAATAAGAAAACATTTTCTTCCATAATTCCTTTTTGGTAGATAGAGGATTCATGGGAGAATTCCTTCTAAGTGTATTTTGTATAACAGCCTTTCCTACCTTGTAGATAAGTCTTTTGTCATTTTGACCGGATCCATCCATAGATTGAAAACTCAAAATGTGCTTTTGAAGAGCTAATCGAATTGTATTAGTGTCTATAACTGATTTATTTCGAGTAATACGAATTAATAAGGCTTCATTGGCCAGTGCTGCTAGATCTCGTGCATCAGAACCTATGGTTCTAGATGCAAATTCATTGGAACATGACAACTCTTTTTCTGAGTAGAACCATTTTCTACGTAAAAGAACAGGAAATTCCCTTTCGTCATTGTGGGATAACAAGCATTCGAATATTGATCGATCTATCTAATTGATTTGGAGCTATTAGAGCTGGATACACTTTTTGGAGAGAGACATGATATATGATCTATTTCTGCTATAGGTATACGAATGATGCATAATCATCATATCACATGAATCGTTTACCCATAACTATGAAATATCCCTATAAAACATTGACCCCATACCCATCAGAACCATTTCATGGATGAATACACTTCAGATTCTTTCAAAGTATTTCTTGTGGAGTATGCGTGTATGTCCGATCAATATACCCGTTTTTTATTGGAATTTTGGAAGATATATTTGGAATTTATAGTATTTATTATTGATTCTGGTGATCGTCATGAATGAAATTATGATAATATTGCTACAGGAAGTTTACCAATATCGGTGATCAAATATTTTATAATTCAAACAATTCAAAGTGAAACTTGTTTGTCCAAAGGAACTATGGACGAAAATTCTGACCGATCAAATAACTTCTACCAATTATTTAGAATATCTATTCCTATCCAAAAAGATGATGGGTATATCTTAGAAGATTTATCTATTCAATATGACCAGAATCTATCGAAATCTCTAAAGTATTACGATTGATAAAAACATGATTGATCCATATAAAACTCATTATTCAAATTACCTGTCATGATTGGACCATATTCAGGGTGATTTGGAGGGATTGAAATGATATAAATATCTTTGTTCCATTGAAAAAATACAGAATGTTAACATATTTGTTCCAAATATAATGGATAGTACAATTATTGATTCGTTTTATATTCATAATATCCCATTATTAGCCATCTTTATTGGGCATATACTAGAATATTTGGCTATATATGATCTTATCAAATTGAAATTTTTTTACTAACTAATGGAGATCCAATGGCACATTCGGTAAAAATTTATGATACATGTATTGGTTGTACCCAATGCATACAAGCTTGTCCCACATATGTATTGGAAATGATACCTTGGGAAGGATGTAAAGCTAAGAAAATTGCTTCTACTCCAAGAATAGAAGACTGCGTAGGATGTAAGCGGTACGAATCCGCTTGTCCAACAGATTTCTTGAGTGTACGTGTATATTTATGGCATGAGACAACTCATAGTATGGGTCTAGCTTATTGATCAATATGCATAGTAAAAATGGTTAAATCCATCTTCTATTTTTTTTTTTTTTTTTATCCACTGATAAAAACTCATACTTGATCCAAGATCTCGAATATGGGTTTTTATAGAGAGAGAACGAGGATAGTCTTCAGTATCCCATATGGGTTTTGTAATTATTGGTTCCATGGTAGATACAGGTCTTAATGGATCCATTTTCAAATGATCTTTCATGGATCAATTGGTGCGGCACTTTCATTCTTAGCGAAAACAAGTGATGATAGGATACATACTCTTCTTCTTAATGAAATAAATGGTAGGGCTATGCTAATACCTAAAATACTATGTCCAGTAGTTTTTAAATGGCTTCTCTTGCATTGCCGAAAATCTGTGGTTTTGTGGCAGAATCTATTCGATTTTCTTCCCGAGAAAAATGACTGGTTATAAATATAATTCTACCTTTCAAATTGAATCATTGTTACTGCAATAGCGGCAATTGGAATGATATTAATTCCCATCCACTTGTTGTCTATGTTACATCAACTTATTCTATATAAGTTGAGAATGTGACGAAATCTCATCTAACAGATGGATTCTAGACCAAGAGAGATTTTAATACTGATTTGTCTCTTTCTACCCATAATAGGTATTGGTGCTTATCCCGATCCAGTTCTCTTTCTTTCCATTGGGTAGAAGTTAGTTCATCTTGATCCTTCCATCCATGAAATGAATGGAAAAAAATTATTTTTGTACTTTCCGAATGGATTGTTAGCTATACAATAGAATTAATGGATCCAACCTTTTTCTTTTTTAAGAGATTAATGGAATGGAGCGAATAAACAATTCAATTCTTTCTCTCTTATTTTGATCTATTATAGTTCAAGTTATTTCAAGTAGTCTATCATTCTATAATCAATCTTTGAAATAACTTGGAACAGTTATTGATGTCACTTATTTTCAATTACATAAAGGAACTGGATCGAATCTATCCTTCCTTTTCCCTCCCGGAATTCGGTCCATTTATGGTTCCAACCATCCATAGCTGTGTAACCCTATTCCTAATAGATTGATCCCCAAATAATGGATCCAAACTATAAAAAATCCTAAAGAAGCCACAATTGCCGGTTCTTCACCCTACCAACCCTTATTCATTCTAGTATGCAGATAGATTGCGAATATGGTCCAAGTAATTAATGCCCAAATCTCTTTTGGATCCCAGATCCAATAAGATCCCCATTCTTCATTGGCCCATATTTCTCCGGAAAGATTACCTATGGTTAAAAGAGAAAAACCGAGACCAATCGCACGATAACTCCAATGATCTAATTGTTTAATCAATTGACATTTATGATAATTCGTTGATGAAAAATCGAAAGTGTATTGCAAATCTATTTTTTGTTTTTCATGTGAATAAAAATTTTCATTGGAAAGAATGGATCAGGAAAATAAATTGTCCATTGCACCAAAAATAACCTCTCTATTTACTCTAGACATAATTACTAGAAGAGCTATTGATGCTAGGGATCCACATAAAATGGTTGCATAGCTGAACAAAATCATACTTACATGCATCATTGACCAATGAGATTGTATCATGGGTACTAAAATTATGGATCATTGCATTTCCTCTGGAAGACCTAAAGTAGCAAAACCATGAGTTAACATAGCACTTGGCGCGATGATTGAACATAACCACCGATCATCTCAGATCTGTACTTCTAGAACTCTATGGAGCATAGATGAACTCCAGGAAAGGAACATGAATGATTCATATAAATTAATCAATGGTAAATGTCCCGAATAGAGCCAACGAGTAATTAATAATCCCGTTGTACAAAGAAAAGTAGCTATCATGCCCTTTCCTCTCGAACTACTTAGTCCTCCAATTCGATAAACTAAGGTTTCCCAATAAATGAGAGTGACAAACAAAATGAGAGAAAAAGAGATGTGAGCCAATATATGTTCTAAAGTTATGAATATCATAATAAACCCATTTATTCATTTTATTCCCAAATGAGATCTATGAGAAAGATAGGATTGATCTATCACAATGGAAATAGATTGAACATATATTGCTACATAAAAAGAAGTGATTGATGAGATCTTCTTGGAAAAATGTCACCACTCATATTTGAACCGAGATGCTTTCGCACTGCTTCATAAGAGAAGTGTGTCTACCAATTTCACCATGGCGGCTTTGTAGGGACCATACTAGATTATTTACACCAGATCGTCAGTTCTATGAACGTGTCTAGCAGAGGGAGTAATCTGTGAATATAACATATGTCCAAATAAAATAGAAGTTGGTGCATTAACATTTTAATCCATTTTATGTTGGTTGATGGTTATAACGGAGCATGGCGCAACTTGGTAGCGTTCCATCTTGGGGTGATGGAGGTCGTGGGTTCAGATCCCGCCGCTCCGAAAGAGAATGGGGAAATAGTCACATGCGTTATCGGACAGAGAATATCTTTCAATTTTGGCTCACGATGGAAAGAATCGGAGCAGCTAGATTCCAAATAATAAATAGAGATACATGGTTATCTCAATACTTTGCAATCTTTTTTATTGTATGGGTTGATCATATATATATCTAGAATGAAACTATGTTTCTGATCTATGATTTCCCGTGTGATTCTTCTCCAATATCCTATTGGAATTTTCAATTTGAGGGGAGACATCCAAATATATTGATAGCTCACAATGATATTACATACGGGCTAATATTACTATATAAAGGCTGTTAATTAATTTATCCTATTTGAGCTACTGAGATGTAGAAAGGGATTTCATTAATAGGATAAAAATTTATACTAGATTATGCACGTATATTTTGGTAAGCTATTTTTATGTATCTCTTCCCCAATAGTTTGGGCATTACGCATTATAAATGGTATAGATATGAATAACGATGATGACTTTGAGTTATCCTAAAGGATTGAGCACTCTTTTTCATCAAACCATAAAGGAGGTAAAGAATGGGTTGAGACCCAATAAGGGGATGAATCATTGGGATGAGCAAAAGAAGAAGAAGGATGAATCGAGATATCTGAAACTACAAATTAGTAATTATTCACCATAGAGCAATAACCTGCATCTATTATGAAATGCACGAGCAATTCCATCATAAAAGAATATCATCCCCATGCATGATTCCGTAGGTTCTGTACCATTGTTTATAAAAAAACATGAAATCGTTTCGATTCTAGTTTCGGATCGGAATGGATGGATTGGGACGTTGATAAGGTTGAGCTACCAGAAATATAGCATAATGGTAATGCTGAATTTTATTCAGGATCCTTACAAAAAATGATGAACTATAATCCTTTTCCAGTGGGAAGGAAGGTGAAATTTATAGAGGAATGGTTTCTAAATTCCCCATTTCTCCAGATTGGATGAAGGGAAGTATTGTAGTGGAACTAACTAATGACCATGTCCCTTTCTACAACCACCCTTGGGAGTACTTGAATAAAATGATTTATTTCATGTCACTGTTCTCCAGGGTCCTGAAGGGTGGTGTCATATATTCGCTCGTGTCGTGCTACGGATCATCCAAATCAATTGATGTCTTTGATTCAGATGATCCAGAGGAATCATCATTGGCTATGCAATAAATTTTTTTAGAATGATCAATGGAGATAGACTTAGCTAAAGAAAAAGATTTTATTGCGGCCCGATATGCTTTTCCCTTCCAAACATTTTTACAATTTTTTTTCTTGGATCTAGAAGTACGCTTTTTTGGAACTACCATGAGGAACAATGGGTTTAATTCATATATTGTGATGTGAAAGACATCTTATGTATTTCATTTATTCATTTCTCTCGTAGAGAACTCCGCATATTCTTTATTGGAGTCAGCTGCAAATTGAATCAATCCATTCTCTCGATGAAAACGTAAAATAATAATGGAATCTACCAATTCAATTTCCATTTAAATTTCCATGATATATTCTCATCCATTTTATAGAATATATTCATATAACGATCGATATCGAGAAAATATATTTATCATCCTTCTTGGAATGAGTTTCATTCGGTCCTTGATTCTCCACGATCATCTCATCCTTCTTGTTCCTATTCCTGTCATATCCTGAATTGACACTAATGGGATCTGAATGCTCTATGGATCGATTGTAAGATCTTTTCAATTGGAAAGACAGGAAAAGATGCAGAAATATAAACCAATTTTTGGTAAAAGGTTTTAAATATTCTTCCGATTTTTCAGTTTTGAGTTCCATAAAGTTGATATGTATAGGAAATAGTTTCATCAAAGAGAAATTTTTTATCTCGATCATACTACTTTTATGATTGAAGTGATATGTGAGAACCAATAATGTAAGTACTACAACACCTTTTATCAAAAAATATGAATTGCTTTTATGTAGATCTCTTAAAAGAAACATATTGACAATTCTAAGGTCAAAGAGCTTTATAAGGCGCTCCCGATGCAAACGGATTTGAATTAACAATCTCACCAAATTGGATTTGGCCCATGGATTGCATAGAAATTGATAACTTTGTATCTCTTCCAATTTCATTATCTAGGATCTTCTTTTTTTCATTTATTTTTTACCCCAATTATAGGGAGAACGAATCTAATTAAATACCATGAAAAGGAGCTCATGTAAATGAAACGAGCGAACCTCTGGAGTGAAAAGAGCTATAATATTCAAAACAAATTTTTTTTTGATGGAAGGGCTCACATACATTCAGAATTTTTTTTAGGCATAACTTGAACTTGTATTCATTTGCTTCATATCGGCCCGGAGCTCACTTCCAGTATAGCCATCCATACCCTATCATGTAAATACCATGAGCCTCCCACGATACGAAAAGTCATAAAAAAAATAGATAGATAGAAGGGCTCACATTAGATTTAGGGATAATCAGGCTCGAACTGATGACTTCCACCACGTCAAGGTGATACTCTATCGCTAAGTTATATCCCTTCCCTACCCTCATCTGAAAAGAGAACTGAGTGATGAATAATAACTTACCAAAGGGTCGAGAAACTCAACACCACTATCCCACTATTTTATCTCGGACAACTTGGTCACAACAACAACCTATTTTGATCCTACCCTAACTATAGGATCTATGAAATAGAATCCTTAGCATTTATAACTGGTAGCTCATAGGAAGAACTTAAATATACTAATTATAGCATTAGTAATAGAAATAACTATAATGTATGTGTTAGTATTAAGTATAGGAACTAGTTAGTAGCTTAGGAGAGAGAGTACTTATAGAGTTATAAGAATAAGTAGGAATTATATCCTCTATTGTAGGTTTCTATTTTAGATTGTAGGAACTATTAAGTATGGTTTAGATTCTTTAAAGTATAAGGTGTAGAAGATATAAAGTATGATTTATAGATATTATTTAGTTATGTATTATAATCTAAGGATATCTATAGTATGCTTAGGATCTGTTCTTAGTTGCTAGAATAGAAGTTCTCAACCTTATACTGAAAAAAATCAACGATTGAGCCATGGCCTGTCTGATCCCCAATCCCTGAATCGATGCACCTTCCTGCTCCTGTTTTTTATTTTGAAGTGCCCTAGTAACTAACATGCCGGAGAAGCTACATATTTATTTAGGGAAGGAACCCTAAAAACCACGACCAACTATAAGATCCCTTTATATTCTAACTACTGCCTTCATACAAATAGATAGGTAGTTCAATATTTAGGATTATATCTACCTCTACGGATTCTCCCTCTGTGGGGTAAACTGCTTCCACTTCTTCGGGTTTTATGTTATATATGTTATACATGTATATCTGACTGTTACTTTAATTGCTACATATACTCCTAACCCAATAATGTAAACTATAGGATCTGTAACTGTTGCTGTACCTGCACTAGCTAATGGATGTACCGCTAATGGATGCACTGCTTATTAATGTACCTGCTCTTGATCATGGGTAAACAATAGCTACTGGGAGTAGTGTAGGTGGTGGGTCAAGCGGATTAAATTCTTCGATTGTATATGCTACTACCTTTGCTTATGGATCCGTATCTTAAACTGGACGAAGGGAAGCTATGACAGGAAGAGCTATGACGGGAAGGGATACTGGTCAAGATGGAAATACTCCGGCTTATTTATATGCTCATGTCTTTACTGCTACTGGTTCTGATACATACCTATGCCTTTGCTACTTCCTCTGTGGTAGTGGTCTAAGTACCTACACTTTTGATGCTTTAGGTGGCTTTACCTTTCCATAATAAAAGAGATATCCATATAGTTAGTGCTACCTTATTAGTTATTAGTGCTTCAACTAGATCAATAGGTTCAACCATGACTGGCACTGGATCTTGAAAATCATAAACTAGTCTCGCTCTCTATATGTTTCTATAGACGGATATATGGATGGATCTCGCTCTCGTCCTGGAACTAGTCCTAGTGAGTATGCTGATTCAACTGGTGTTGATGGGACTTCTAGGCCTGTTCTCCTTGTGCTTTTGCTTGTCCTGTTGGTTTAACTTTAGGAGATGCTATTTCTTCAACTGGTTAAGCTGGTAAGGCATGCATTCTTCAATTGGTTCAACAAGGAATGATGCGGGTTCCAATGCTTGTGTACCAATTAAGATTGTGTATTAGCTAATGGTAGGAACTAAGGGGACATATTGTTTAGATACCAACCCCATATTGGGAATTTTATTTTATGTTACCAACATAATCCCAAGCTTATGGCATTGTTGATGCCATAGCGGAATGTTGATCTCGTAGCGAAAGATCCTCTTTTCAATTTATTTTTTCAAATGAACTGTAAACTTTCATTTGATCTCTTTGTTCCCTTTCCCTTTTTTTTTGAAAGGGAAAGCGATTGATTTAATAATCACCTTATATTGTTAGGATGGATCTGAACCAGTCAATTCCACATACAATCCGGCCAGAATGCCCACTATTCAACAACTTATTAGAAATGCAAGACAACCAATAGAGAATAGAAAAAAATCTCCTGCTCTTCGAGGATGTCCTCAGCATAGAGGAGTATGTGCTAGGGTGTATGTGTGAATCGTTTGGATCAGAAGCTGAAATAGACTGGTAAATTCTTACAATGGAATAACAGAAGAATTTTCCTATTGTAACCAAGTACAGATCCATCATCTTACCTTACCGGGGATGAAATTTATGGTTTCCATTGGTGCAAATCCAATCACCTTGATGTGGGATGAAAAGAAATTCCTCATTGGTAGCGAATGGTCATCATTCCATTGAGCTGGGAAATCATGAAAATTGAAGAAGCATAAAGTTTATGTTCATATTGCTACGAGAACTGAACAATAGGGTTAGCTACCTGGCCAACCCGAGAATTACATGTCATTACTATATGAAAAGATCTTGTAATGAGAGTATTTATTACTTGATGATTTAAGAGTAGAGCTAGAGATAGTAAACCATACAAGTTACCGATAACATACTCATCTCAGATTTCGGAAATGAATAAGAGGTTCCGGCGTATGGAGAGGACCTTACCGTTGGAGAAAGAACCATAGAACGATGAAACCCATGATTTTTTCTCATTCTCAGTGCAAGGTCCAAGCCCTTACCTACCTGGAAGATGCCTATCCAAAGGGAATTATGGTTGGGAAGGTTGCAGTAACAAAATCCATTGGAACTTTTCTTTTCTAAATAAGAAGAATCAGTGTTATTCTCAATAGACCAAAAAAATGACTAGCCGAGAAAAAAATTAGCGATTCATGAGAGTAAACTTCAATGACCAGAGTGAAACGTGGATATATAGCTCGAAAACGTCGAAAAAATATTCTTGCATTTGTATCAGGCTCTCAAGGGGCCCATTCAAAACTTTTTCGAACTGCTAACCAACAGAAAGCTAGAGCCTTAGTTTCCGCCCACCGAGATAGAGGTAAACACAAGAGAGATCTTCATAGTTTGTGGATTACTCGGATCAATGCAGCAACCCATGCCAATGGAGTCTCTTATAACAGATTTATCCAATATTTTTTGTTCATAGGGAATTAATCATTATTCATAGCACGTACATTGCTTACTGACTCCATTTCTCTATTCCCGTGGATTTATCCTAGACCATATCTGTGGGGAGAAATTTTATCGGTCCAAACATCTCAACCATTGTTTCCAATCATTCTCCTTCAGATATTATGGTTTCTCGTGATCCAATACTTTTTGTATATCTAATAATTCTTTGATCTTCTTCTTGATCAAGGGATATGATGTTTGGGCTCGAGATTGTAATAAATACTTTGAATAGGACCTGTTCATTTCCCTTATCTACCATATATTGGGAAATACATATGCTTGGGACATTGAGAACATGTTTTGATCAGGATTAATTTCAAAATCTTGTATTTTTTCGTTGATAAAATAGTAGTTGTTAATTTTACCTCTATTTCTTGAGATA
Organism: Pseudotsuga menziesii; assembly: GCA_001517045.1. NCBI lineage: Eukaryota > Viridiplantae > Streptophyta > Pinopsida > Pinales > Pinaceae > Pseudotsuga > Pseudotsuga menziesii. Next base: position 1,138,846 of record LPNX010916777.1, read on the forward strand.
TTATTATTGAGAATGAATATTCATCTGTAAATTGTTGCTACCTTCCCCATGGATCGGATCCAAGCAGATCGAATCCAAAATTTTATATTTGACCCGATGAAATTAATAACACTTGGTAAAAGATCTTAGTTCATTCTTTTGATAAAAAGTTTCATTAATTTCATAGAATATAACCTTTTTCGGATTAACTGGGAATTTTTATTTCGAAATCGACCAGGTATTCACCGAATCTGGACCAATCATTTTTCTAATATTGATTCCAATATGTTAAAACTCCCCTTCGATCCGGTATTAATCTCTGAATCAACCAGAGACATTCTAGTTATAGGAGGGTTATTTATGATCACGATAGATTCGATCCGCTGCTTCATTGTGGTTGTCATATCATCTGGATATTTAACATTAATTGTTCGGGTTTCATATCCATATTGATCATTAACTTCTGGTGAATCATTTGCACTACTCATAGGGGTAGCCTCACTCGGTAATTTATTTTGTATCCGGTCATTCAGTTCACTCTTGTCTATATATATAACTCGTGGAACATGTCTTATTCCTGTAAATTCCATCAATTGTGTCTTCAATTTTTTGAAGAGAATCAATTCTCTCCTCAATCCTCTTTTCAATTTTTTGAAGATGATCCATCCTCTTTTCAATTTTTTGAAGATAAATTTTGTGAAGATAGGTTGAAAAAATTTACCTTATGCGTTCTCCGACTGGAGAAATTATCTTTGTGGGGGAAACGATGCGTTTTTGGGATCTCCATGCTCCCTAGTTGGAACCCCTAAGGGGCCCTAATGGTTTGGGCCTGAGCAAGTTGAGAAAAGACATACAACCTTGGTAGGAACGACGTTCAGCAGGATATATGACTCATGCTCCTTTATGTTCTTCAAATTCTATGGGTAGTGTAGCTACCGAAATCAATGCAGTGAATTATGTCTCTCCCTGAAGTTGGTTATCCACCTCCCATTTCATTCTAGGATTTTTCTTCTTCATAGGTCATTTGTGGCATGCAGGAAGGGCTCGTGTAGTTACAACAGGATTTGAGAAAGGAATTGATTGTGATTTTGAACCTATCCTTTCAATGACACCTCTTAACTGAAGATCGAACTAGATGGAAGAGAAATCGATTCAATTTCGTTACATCAATCTCCCATATCGACGGGATAGGAGTCTTTGAAGATGCTTTCTTTCCAACTGGATTCTTGTAGCTCGACTGGATATAGCCGAGCTATTCTCTTTTTTGTATTGGACTAGACCAATAAATGTGATTGTTGAAAAAACAAAAGGAGAGAGAGGGATTTGAACCCTCGATAGTTTTTTTACTATACCGGTTTTCAAGACTGGAGACATCAACCACTTGGACATCTCTCCCAGGGACAACTTCTATTCTACCTAATACCTAACTATAAGCATAAGGTCGTGTCGATACCAACCAGACGTGTGAAATATGATGTTTTTTTAATGATCATCTAGAATGGAAAAAAGAAATGAATTTCCCTCTCCTCTCACACTCAAATATAAAATTGAAAAAGTTTGGCTTGATCAATTTATGGTTAAATCCTTTCCATAGTGCATTTGATCAGAATTGAAAATTGAGGATCGGATGGTATAGTCTATTCAATATGTTGGGAGCTTGTAAGATCACAACCATGACTATTGATTTCTAATCAGCTGTGTTTGCATTAATTGCTATTTCATTTTTACCGGTGATTGGTGTACCTGTTGCACTTGCCTCTCTCGATGGCTGGTCAAGGAGCAAAAATGTTGTATTTTCAGGTGTATCATTATGGATCGGATTAGTCCTTTTTGTAGGTATCCTTAATTCTTTCATATCTTAGATCTGTTGAAGATGTTTTAGGCTCAAAATCCCCCCCCCCTCCCGGAGGGCTTTATAGCTCTTCTGAAGGGACTTTTCCTTCAGGCCCAAGGAGGGAGGAGGGCGTTTTCCATAATTGAATAAACAATTGGATCATTAAGAAATGGTATCTACTTAGGAATGGATTGAACATATATGTATTTTCCATATTATGTTCAATTCTCTGATATATATTAAGAACGAATAAAATGCGGGTATGGTTGAATGGTAAAATTTCTCCTTGCTAAGGAGAAGATGCGGGTTTGATCCCTGCTACCCGCCCGTCACATGAAATATGAAAATGAATAGTTCATGTATTGATCGTATCTTTCCCTCACTTTTCATTCAATTATAAAATAATAATTTATAGAGTAATCCTTTATCAAATGAGGGAGTAATCCTTTCCGGACCAAAATACTTCTTATGTTATGGTCTAGCGGAGACGGGATTTGAACCCGTGACCTCAAGGTTATGAGCCTTGCAAGATACCAGACTACTCTACTCTACACCATTGATTGATATCATAAAAAAAATGGGTACACCAAACAATCATGGGATAGGGGGTACTTTTCCGATATCACATTTTTATTTTCCTACCAACTTGATTTTGTTATCTCGGGAAATAAACATGCGTGGGCCATCTCATGGAGTACATGTCCAAACAATCCAAAGTCTCGATAGTTGGTTGTAGGTCTTCCAATTGAAGAACAATGTCGATGGAGACGTGTAGGTGCACTATTACATGGTGAAGATTGCAATTTTCTATGAATTTCCCATTTGTCATCCAATGATGAAACTTTTCCTTACTCCAAATATTTACGAATCAAATGATATTTCCATTCCAGTGCTTGTCTCTTCTTCTCTCTCTGAATGAGACTCTTTCTAGCCATAATAGTTCAGTCGGTACTATTACCTACTAGGAATCAAAATATAGATCAGATTTTAGATGGAGAAATATTACGTTGATTACTTTTTCTCTATAGGGTATTGTCATTGATACAATAATATCCCATTCACTGATGAAATTGATGAAGAATAATTACCCAAATTTACCTGATGTAGAGGCAATTAAAAAAGCTACATAAGTGAATATATAACCTACAGAAAAGTGAGCTAATCCAACTAATCATGCTTGAACAATGGAAAGAGCTACTGGCTTGTCCCTCCATCGAACTAAATTGGCCAAAGGTGTGCGCTCATGGGCCTATGCAATAGTTTTGATCAGTTCCTGCCAAAATCTGTGCTAGGAAATCAGGAACATAAATCCAGTAGCCCAAACAAGATGCCCGAATAAGAACATCCACACCCACATAGATAAATTGTTCATACTGAAAGGATTGTATCCATTAATAAGTTGTGAAGAATTTAACCATATATAATCCCTTAGCCATCCCATTAAATAATTGGAAGACTCATTAAATTGTGCTGCATTACCCTGCCATAATGTTATATGATTCCAATGCCAATAGAAAGTAACACATCCAATAGTATTCAACATCTAGAGAACTGCTAAATAAAAGGCATCCTGGGACGGGATATCACAGGTACCACCCCGCCTCGGACCATCGCAAGGAAAACTATAACCAAAATATTTCTTATCTGGCATTAGTTTGGAACCATGCGTATCCAACCTGGGACGGGATATCACAGGTACCCCCCCGCCTCGGACCATCGCAAGGAAAACTATAACCAAAATATTTCTTATCTGGCATTAGTTTGGAACCATGCGTATCCAAAGCACCTTTAACTAGGATTAATGTAGTTATATGCAAACCTAGAGAAATAGCATGATGAACCAAAAAGTCTCCAAGACTGATTGTTAAGAACAATGAATTATTATTATCATTAATAGCATTCAACCAACTGGGTAACCATATGATTTTACCTGCATCGAATGCTGGACTACTTGTTGAAGATAGGAGTACATCGAAACCATATAAGGTCTTACCATGAGCAGATTGTATCCACTGAGAAAATATGGGCTCAATGAAAGCAAGCATAACATCATTATGAACATAAAGTCCCAAGGTATGGAAACCTAATAATAAACTAACCCAACTAAGATGAGATAATATAGATTCCTTCTGCTCCAACATTCTCGCCAATACATTATCCATATTCTGTTCCGGATTATAATCCCTAATGAGGAATATAGCTCCATGAGCAAAGATATCTGTCATAATGAACCCAACAATGTATTGATGGTGAGTATATAATGCAGATTGGGTGGTGAAGTCTTGTGCCAACCATGAACCTAAGTTCCTTCGTGGTGGTGGAAAAATATACTAAGATATTGTTGACTCTTTCCATAGTGGTTGTCTCCGCTCCTATCCCTGGTGGTGCTTTTCAATCTCTGGTGCGCTGACCATTAGTTCCTCTTCTTATATATGGTTGAAAATGTCATTTATATCAGATCATCATATGGCTGCATGTTCAATGCGCTCGCTTTCACTTTATTTGGGTGGGATGATCGAAAGGAGCAAGTTGTTTCCCATTTTAAACAATAGCCTCTATACTCTCTTTTTGATCCACCTCCTTCTATACTTTCTTTTTTTCTATCCTTCTGAATAAAACAATAGTATTTTAAGGGTTGGGGTTACGCCTCCATTCAATATATAGATAGATGAACATATGCCAGTCCCTACCAATTCATACTCAGGTCTCCAGGAAGAGAACACGCTACAGCTACCAAAATAAAACAAATAAAAGGCCACCAAAGGAAGAGATGTATCACCCTGGGGCTAAGACGAATATATATTATTTTCATATAGAAAAGAGAACCGGACTTGTATTCTTTTATATTAACGAGGCAATCACTAATAGCCGTTCTTTGGTATTCTGCGCCTGTATCCGCACTTGAATATGGATAGAATATTCCACTGAGCTCGTTTTTTGAATTGACCACACATACTGTTTATTATAAAAAGGCTATGGAATTCCTGAGCTTTTGGTCCTGTGTTATTCGCATAGTGCTTATGACGTGTCTAATGTAATGCCAATGTAGGCACTTTTATAGGCGTCAACGGGAAGGAACATAGGTGTTCAAATCCTTTAATGGGATCAAGGCCCCCCTGGAAGGAACACACGCTAATGATGTGTAAACTTCTTACGGATATAGATTTGGATATGTTGGTTCTAAAACCGGGAGGGATGCTGCCTACTATGAAACTATATCTCGATCTCGATAGATATGGACAACTAACTGCTGCCTCTATAGCCGTTTTTACAACTGAATGTGCATCACCTGAAACTCAATCTGTTGTTGGCTATGCTTCCTACACCCTAGATTATGTCATTGCCTCTATTCATATCACCTCTTATGCTAGTACCTCTGCTACCAGGGAGTTCGCTTTTGGCGGCACTATGTTATTTACTTAATCAATTGGGCGGAAGCTCATTAGAGAAAACTAGTTTTTATAGTTAGTTAGAAAATGGGCCACTCACGCTCAGCTTTAGTTAGTTAGTAGGGTCTCCTATTAATGAAAATAACGTACATATAACAAGTGATTATGTTCCAACTAAACTTTGGTTCCGCTCAGCTTCTCTCTCACACTTCCTATGTTTCCATATGCCCTAAGATTGCATATTCAAATTACAAATTACAAGAGCACTAAACGTAGAGATGTGAGTATCATAGGTTAAACCGTAGAGATGCTAGTATCATAAGGCTGCCATTCGACTTACTCTAAGGCTAGTAGTTTTGTACTAAAGGAAACAATTATAGTATTAGCTTACGGAAAACCAACTAGTATTTGTTCTTACACTAACTAAATCTAAAAACAAAATATAGATTATATCCCCTATTTGTGGAAATATGGAGAATAATTACTTGTATCATTATATAACCTACCCTGGAATCTATTCTACCACACTTACCCTAAGGCCATAGAGACTCTAGCTTCAGTCCCTAGTATCTGCCCCATGTCCTCTTGCTGCTACGGTATGGACCTAGCTCTAGTCTTAGTTCCCAGGTCTTATTACAAATTACAATGGCAAAGTGAAATGTAGATTTGCAATATAATATGTGGGATTATTCCTAGGAAATTAGAGAGATTTCTGATCATAGTAGGTAGTGTCCCAGCCAGGAGTCCTTGCTGATCTAAGTAAGTGTATCTTCCATGTAGGTAGAAGAAAAGAAATGGGATACTACACCTACCTCTATCGGGTCTGTTGTTGGCTTGAAAGAAAGGAACTTATCTAATAAACTAAACTTAGAATGGGTGGATAATAAGTTAGGGGAATGATAGGTGCTACCTACAATGTAACACAATTGTTGTGAGAAGTTGGACCTTAAAAAACAACCAGTGGAATAATCCATCATGTTTTTGGTTTTGTTGGTTGACAATATGCCGCCAGCTTCGTATAATTTTAGGTTGTTGAGCAATGAAACAACCTAGTTTTTAGGGGGTTGGATAATAGAAAGAAAAGGGATTTATTATTTAGTAATAACTACATCAATCATTGTCAATAAGTTTGCCAATAGGTAAGTTCCCAAGAGGTATCCTCATTGCTAGCTGATCTGATGGGGTTTACTCCTAACAGTGATATGGGGAACAAATAATAGGCTTCTTGCTGCCATGGAGCAGCTTTATTTCCATGAAGCAGCTTAAAGAAGTAGTCTATCTAGGGCTTGTTGAACTATCTTTCTTCTATGGCGTCTCTTAAGGCTATAACTCTAAACTCTATATGTGCTTACTGCTTATTAAGACATAAGAGTTATTACCTAAGGCTACTTTCCCATGGAGAACTTACGAAATGATGTTAACTAGTGTAATGAGAGCTTAGAGTCTCATGGAAGTGGTTCCAGTGTATGAAACCTTATTAAATTGATGCGGGGGATTCAATCCAAGAGTCGATACAAGAGATGCCAGGGAGGTTTCGATGCCGCTAATAGAGCCAGGAGCCAGGTGTACGATAGCTTGTTTGAGCATGCCAGACACATTATGCAGGTAGTGCCAGTCAGATAAGGGAAGGGAAAATATTAAGTTTCCCGTGTTCCCACCTAAATATAAGACATTGATACATGATTGTTTACTTACGAGCATATCGATTGAGACATTTTAATGCCAGACGGAATAAATTAAGTTTTCCCACCCCAAGTAAGCACGGATAGAGATTAGAGGGGCATGTAGTGAACTTCGTGCAGTGAGTAAAACCACTTTTTAGCTTCCCATGTGACCAATGGATAAGTGACTAACAGATAAAGGATTGAGCCAAACAAAACTATCTCTTTATTTAAACTACCTGCTGATACAACTAGACAGAGACACAAGAAAGAGAGACATGCATTGTTGCGTCAGATACGTCAATGTGCAACCTGTTTAACAGACTTGATAGGAAGGAGGGACGTGTCATAGCCGATAGGAGATACATGATAAAGATCCATTGTATTACATAGTCATAGTATCCCCATTGGCCATATGACTAGAAGGGGCAGCTTTAACTATACTTTGTGTATGAACTATATGACGACGTGAACAATACGATGTACCCAATACTCCACATATACCCATACAGGTTACCTCTTATATGCTTAGTTATCATATGATTTTTACTCTTCATACCACCATAGAAAATACAATCACTTACTCACAAAGGAAGAACCACCTTCTTATCTCACAAAAGGTGTTGGATCCTACACTTCTATTCGATGAGATAAAGTGGATTATATCGTTAGTAATGAAGAATCGAAAATCTTGTTGGCACCAAAGGTGTCTGCTTCATCTAGCACTTAATGTGAAGGTTAGTTCTCTTTGAAACTCCCCTAGCACCAAAGGTGGATTGGTGCCCTCTGCTTCATCTGCTCCGAGGATGGAATATCCTTTGGTCCCATACTATTGTAAGATATAGTAAAGGGAATATGCTAACGGTCATAACTGTGATAGGCTCTTGTCTCTATAATATGAATGAAACCTTGGCATGTTGATTTACAGCTGAGGCAAGTAGCCATCGATCCACAAGCAAGGAATCACAAGAGTCAAAATGGAGGACCTCACCCTATTGTTTTGGACTTTATTTATCCAAGGCAGGAGTCCTCGACTTGTTGGAGAGCCTACCGTACATAGAGCATTGTTGGATGGGATTCCATACAACCACTTGCTTGAGGAATAATGCTTAGTGGGTACAACAATCAGAAACTTTACCATGTACTGCTACGCTCCTCATCCTACTTACTTATATTTACTTACATGTATGTTACCACCTGTTTACCATACTTTACTGCTTCACCCTACTTAGTTTAGTGATGCATGCCCTTACCCAACACTTGCTTAATGAATTTTGGGGAACATAACCAAGAGGGTAGATTCTCAATTACTGAACCTACCTTGGAGTGGAGTGGTTTTCTACCTAAAAAACCTATGGATCCCCCTGACTTGTTACATTGAATGGAAAGTTACCGAAAGATATTGCAATCCCCATTCTGAATAAGATAAATAGTAGCCAATTTGTTGAGTGAGCACTTTCTCATATCTCATCCCATTCCCCCATATTGCAGTTAGAAAGCTCAGTTGTTGTGGTTGGTGTGGGATCGTTAGAATGGCCTTCTTTGATTGATTCACTACAGCCAGACCCCTTAGATTGTACGGGCTCTGAAACCACCCACCATTTGGATGGGACTGAGAAATTATTCTTTCATCTTTAAGTTATTCCTTTCCACAGATCAACAAAGTAGAACTCATACACCAGCCCCAGGTTGGTATTATAGGGAAATAAATTATCCCTCTCCTCCTCTCCCCTTGCTCAACGCCTATGGATTGGTCTCCTTCTTGATCCCAGGCCATGAATAAACCTCCCTGTCCAAGACGGCATTAAATAGTAGTAAGGTAGGGGCCGCTTCTTTAATAGTGTTGGATCTGCCTTTCGATGTCGAATTTAGGAATGATCCCCCATAATAAGGCCAGTAGAAAGGAAAGAGAGGGAGGGAATTAAGAAAACCAGACCAGCCAAACAGAATCCAATCAGAATGCAGGCTACCGATAAACCTTTGGGGTAATCAGTAAAGGGGGCCTCTAGGAAAGTATTTCCCAAGTCTCTTATTTTGCGAATGCCGGACTTGAAACTCTATCAAATAGCTCTTCCTTTCCCTAACTTGGGTGGGGCTTGCCATCAAATAAATATAGGCATCTTTCTTTTTGACTTTACTATAGCACCTTTCACTTTTCATTGGCTCTTCCTTGATGAAATGTGGGGTGGGGCTCTATCTTCAAGAGAAAAAAATCTTTATTGAAATAGTGGGATATACTTTGAAAGTCTATAGGTCTTATCTTTATTATTATCTAGTTATTATATGATACGTCATTACTTAAAAGAGATACTTTGATATCAAATTCTATGGAGTTTGGTAGGGTAGTGCACGTCATTTTACTAAAGCATAATTACATATATAATAGGAAAAGTCAGGTGAGGCACGAGCAGATATATATCCTGCTGGTAGAAGAGGTTATGGAAACACAGTCAGTTGCATTTGAATTGGTTGACTCAGTGTTCATTGAGATCTAATCCGTAGCCGCAGTGAGATAGATGGCTGCGGAGGCAAGCCCAACTTGAGTTTAGTATTATTGCCACTCAGTAAGTGTGGGACAAATTCACTGGTACCTACCACCAGAGGATATGCTTCTGGAACTCTAAGGGGTGCGACCTATGCCTTTCCTTCTACTCTCGTTTCTATCTTTGCTACTGCTTCTAGGTCTCAATCAGGAACTGCTCCTATCTTTGCTACTGGCTATGCTCCTCCAAATGGGCAGGTTTAACTTGCTAAGTCCTGGCATACCATTTTTATCTCTATAACTCTCATTTATCCTAGAAAAATCCCCAAAGAAAAATCTTCTAGTCTCCACTTCTGCACCGCATATGATCTCACATCCCATATTTTGCATAGAGACATGGTTCGAGTCCTAACCACGCATGCTACTATGGCAGTAGATTTGCGAGTGCATCAATACGTTTACACTTGGATTCACATGGATAAGTGTTCACCTAAGACGTATATGCAGTTATACCTAGAAAAAGATTAATATATGATATTGGCATATCTAAGCTTTGCTAAAACCCCAGAGAACTAATTTCCTTGTTACCGCTCTGACGACTACTCTCTAACTGTTGCCCAGATTTGGCATATCGGAGTCCTATACGGTATGGCCATGGAGACATTTTGGCCTAATAATTGGTAATCTATAGGCCTATGCGCTATAATCCAAGTGCTAGTAGCCTTGTGAAAGTTTCCATATTTACCTTGTCCATAACCAGTCCAATTCATTCATATATGATGCGGGCCCCTACAGAAGACCTCGTCATAGAGGCCATACGTACCTACAACTACAACCTCTTACTTTACTATACGAGCTGCTCACACCTCTACATTGAAACTTGGACTAGCATCTTGATTTGTGCATATATTTGCTGAGCTCCATTGAACTCTAATATAATTGGTTATGGTGCCTACTAGTAGAGAATATATCTCTTACACATATTATTATGGAGCCATATAGACGTTTACTAGGTCCCTCATTTTTACTATATGATGTTTCACTGATAAACATGAACAACTAGCTTACCTTATTGCAGCAACCATATCCACTCTAGTTACTATATGATGTCATCATAGATACGTTGACCACTTGAACTGGCATATCTACATCTGCAATTCTATTAATTGCTCTATGGGGCCTAGTTGGACCTGGGATTCCGGAGGTTCATCCTGGACCTACACCTAGAGTACCTAAAGTTTGATGCCATATGGGGAAAATAGATGATATAGCCCTATATGTATCTAATTGTTCACATATGAGATCGACATGGATACGTGAAACCTACCTAAATCCACTAGTCGAAGGTGCTTATGCCATAGTTGGGCTCTAAGTTGACCATGTAATAACTATTGCCAAAGCTGAACTAAGAGAAGAGACTTTGCTTGGTTACCTAGTCTGCACTTGTCTCTCTAAATTGGGTTTTATACGATATTGGCATAGAGAACTTGTTATCATATACCAGGCCATCTCTACTAGTTCATATAAGATACCTTGGACTTGTGACCTATGGAGAGGCTGCTCACACCCATCTACATTGTTGGACTTGTCCAGACCGATCTGGATACTCTACTAGGACTACTACTCTCTTGTACTACTCTAATCGGCTCGTAGGACTATTTTTACCATACATTCGATCTCACATCTATACTTGGCTCCTAGATTGGCACCTTCCTAGAGAATCTAGTTACACTAGCTCATGGCTCTATACCTATGCTAGCCTTGTTTGCATTTTGAAATCCAACAGACCTAACTACGATCTTTTGCATGGATACGTTGAAACTTGAACTTCCATATATACATGTGCATATATACCTATTACTAGTTGCTTCTATGGGCCTATTTGGACCTGGGACTCTTCTGGATGACTCCTAATTGTTACCATGGGGGAACCTAGGATCCTACTAGCCCTAGTCCCGTATGGGTGCATCGATACGTTGAACTTGGAACTCGCATAAGCCATGCTGGTTGATACCTATCTGGTAAACCTGGCCTACATAAGACCTTGTCATAGGCAGAAGACCTCGTCGTCATAGTGTGCAAGAGACTTATATTTGTATATAGACATGCCGGACTAAAGCCAGTAGCCAGGTGCTGCTAGGTAGGTTACCATTTGTATGACAATGATATATTGGCATATCTGCTTGGCCATCTCTTACTAGAGCAGCTCGCATAGAGACTTCTGCACCTTGCTTTGAAAAACTAGTTTTCACATACTCTATAGCACATATAATCTAATAGCACATATAGACATGCTCATATAAGATATCGGTATAGATATGATGTAAGCATATTGGCAATACTTGATATGCAATTTGAACTTGCATCTTCTCTGTGCTAGCCTTGTGAGAAATCCAGAATGCTAGTCCCAGCAGATTCACTCGATCTTAGTCTCTTCACTGGTGGTGCAGCAGTCGAGAAACTATGTAGCATATAGACGTGTTCATCCATATACGATGTCACATAGAATAGCTAATTGTTCATAAATATATGATATTGGCATAGATACATTTTCAATTGTACTAGCATATCTTCGACTAGCACTAGTTGATCTAGTTGGTGTTGCTGTCCGATCCATGTTATGTTGGTGGTTTGGGGTTCATCCATGCCAGTTTAGAACTAGCTGGGATTGGAGACTACACTGGGGTTGTTGTGATTGTGTGTTTGTATATGCATGTATATAATGCCAGTCATTTCCACATCCTTGGTAAACTCATCCCTAGACCTTCCAGCCTATGCCCTATGCCCTGGGAACTTCAAATCCTCCTTGGCAACCTTTATTCCTCATTGGGACCTTACTGAAAATATTACTTAGAAACCTCTGCCTATTACTGAAGCCTTCCATGATACAAGCCCTGGTAATATCTTGATGCAATCTGAAGATGAAAAGAAAATGGGACTTTAAACAAAATACATAAACTGCTCTACAAATCAAAATAGAGATCTATAAATTGATTTGGTTCACCTGATTTTAGAAAACCTTCTAATTTAATGTACAGAAATAGGGTTGTAGACGATAGCCCATCATTTCCCACTGGTAAATTCCAGCCAAGAGTTGAGCCCCAGGAAGGAAAGAGGTACTTATTCCCCATTGCTAATACCCAGGAGCCTTGGATAAACACCCGTTGATGAATACCCCCCAAAGAATCTCATCGCCGCAGATCAATGTCAAGAGCCACTAGTTTATGTTGATTGGCATTGGAAATGGAAGAGAAAAGGAACCATCCTAGAGTCCCTAACACTACACAATACGGAACAACCGGAGTTACTACAGCGACACATATAATCCAAGGGACCTAATCGAAGGGACCTAAGACACAGGGAGGGGAATAATCACAAGCTACACATAAGGAACTACTACTACTTATTATAGAGTAGAGGCAGTATAGGGAGAGTCGTCATAGATAACTTAGACTGAGTCTAAAATGATTTTAGAGAATGGGAACTACTACTCTACTACTGATGCACTAAAGAGAGCTAGTCGTTTGTTGACTACTCAACATACGGGTAGAGTATAAGGGGATTTTGGTTTATGTTATATTATTTATGAACCCCCTTTTATTAGGTTTGGGGCTTTCTCATTTTTAGGAACATATGGTCATCTTGGAAACCTATTGGAGATCTGGCCCACTACAGCGGAGCAAGATGGGATCTAGCTTGTTGTCCCTTTTGGAGCTAGAGAGTTCATGGTTTTTTTTTTGCGGAGATGCCTCGTTACTAAGCACACAGGTTTAGTAGTCAAGGTATTTTATTCTGGGGTGATATGTGGGATTCAACCACTCGGTCCTAGAAGGATTGGCGTTCTCTTGCTCAAGAGTATGGTTTGATTGCCCCTGACCATCCTTCGATTATGGAGTTGAGAGGCCTTAATCCCGGATTTAAGAGATAAGTGGCCGCTTTTTCTTGTTGGTGTACCTTTACTACAATGCTATTATCCATGTCTTTTATGTGTGTGCTACCGCTTAACTTATTAATTAGTTTCTTTAACAATTATTAATTAGTGATGCTTCTTGAACTCAATCTTGTGAATCTCCAGATGGAACTGACATGGTGGCTGGGATTTTATACTGAGTATTGAATGGTTGAGTTCCTATCCATAATACTTGCTGGTAAACATAACTAACACCACGACTGGGTCTCTAGTGGTTATATAGTGTTTTTCGTCTCGTGTAGGACAGGTGGGGGTGAGCCTAACACTTTGAAAAGAAACAAGTTGTGTGATCGGGTCTGCTACACGTATGTTGGTTGTTCACAAGTGTGGCTATTGAAAGACAACCAGAATGGCACTATAGCCCATCTAGAGGTTTTTACATTACCTTTTTGTCAACCAGCTGTAGGTTGAAGTAAGTGTTAGATATTTCCTTTTCTGGGGTTGGTTATCACCCTGTAAGTATATCCCGCTTCACCCGACTGGATTGACACTTTCAGGCATCTTGGTAGGTACCACCAAAAAACCATCTGCATTCTTTAGTATGGTCAGTAGAATGATCGACTTGGTTCTATTTGAGTGGTTGTTCAGAAGTCATAAAGGTAAGAGACTTGGCTTTGTTCGACTAATGATACTACATCCAAGTCTTGAATATATAGGTTTTTGTTAGTACGTTGATCAGCAGGTTCAAGCTTTGCGTTGATTACAGCAGTACGGATTTTGTGGCTCGCAAGAACGATCCGATCGAGAAATTTTTTATATATTCCTATCCAGACACAATATCTTGAGTACCGATGATAGTGACCACATTGGCTAGTAGTTTATGCTTTTGGTTTGGACATTTAATTGAGTCTCTTATTTTATGACTAGGAATGGACAATTGCTTACATTACTAACAGAAACCACAACAACATTCTCTTTTTAGGAACTTCAACTGCGGTATAGGTCGTAGTATAATCCTTTCCAGAAAGGCACTTACCCCTATGGAACCGCAGTTCCTACCTGGCCTAGGCTACCCAGATGATCCCATTGGACAATACAATCCGCTGGGACTAATACACTGATACAATCCGATGGGGATAATCCCACCGGCCCTAATCTGCTATAATAGCTAGGCTCTGCTAATACAATGGGAAAGGATAATATGATGACGACAATAGGAATATTCATCCGCATGTGATCCAATGGGAATAAACGGGAATAATACAGAGGATGCCATTACCTATAGAGGCAGATACTCATACAAAGACACAATGAAGTACACACGGTAGGCCCTAATCTAGTAGAATAAGTCCCTTTAGGGGGTATAGGTAACCTACCTTATATATTAAATTATGCAAAGTGCTCTATATCCTTCCTTTGTAAGTCGTTCTCTTTCTTTTCATTCTCTCAGGCATGAGTGAAGGGGTGCCTCTATCTCTTGGGTAAGGTGCTTGATAGGGGATATTTCTTGGGCAAGGAACCTTGGGGGGCATCTCCTTTCTCTCCAGTGATGTGAGCCCTCCTTCTCATGGGTCTGTGTTGAAGGTGACTAAGCTGGTTGAATTAGGCTATATTGAGTAGCTATGTGAGACTATGTCAGGTGGGTCTACATGTTTATCAGCTATGTTGGGTTGGCAATTGGATGGGAATAAAGGGAAATTGGCTATGACTGCTCCAATATGATCCTAAGAAGGTGAATCGTAAGTAATGCTTCGTTCATGTCATACAATATAGGTAGGACCTCCATTTCCGTATCTTTAAGTATCATGTGGTCCAGGTAGAGGAATTAAGGTTCCGTATCGTTTAGTGCGGAGCAGGTAGTAACCATAATGCGCCCATGCGCCTGTTCTCTAGTCCGATATTAGAAACTAAACTGATAATATCATATATAAAACCACCTAAGCTATGTGTGTAATTGTAGGATCTACTAGCTAACCTAGATATTGAAACCTAATCTCCTCCTGCATGTTGTAACTGGACTCAACGTGGTAACCTACCTCACTATGTAACCTCAAACGTGTAAACTAATTGAATTATGACATGACCTGCTAATGAATATTCTTTGGGAGAAAATTGTCGATGAGGGATTTTTGACCCTGATATTCATTTTTATCATCAACCTAATATTAGTCATAGGGGGAGTAGACTACACTAATTCTGAAATAGGCATAGAACTTGGCTTCGTAAAGGTAAGAGACTTGGCTTTGTTCGACTGATGATACTACATCCAAGTCTCGAATATACATTTTTTTGTTAGTACATTGATCAGCAGGTTCGAGCTTTGCATTGATCACAGCAATATGGATTTTGTGGCTTGCGAGAACGATCCGATCGAGAATTTTTTTATATATTCCTATCCAAACACAATATCTTGAGTACCGATGATAGTGACCACATTGGATAGCAGTTTATGCTTTTGGTTTGGACATTTAATTGAGTCTCTTATTTTATGACTAGGAATGGACAATTGCTTACAATACTGACGGAAACCACACCAACATTCTCTTTTTAGGCACTTCAACTGCGGTATAGGTCGTAGTATCATCCTTTCCAGAAAGGCACTTACCCCTATGGAACCGCAGTTCCTACCTAGCCTAGGCTACCCAGATGATCCCATTGGACAATACAATCCACTGGGACTAATACACTGATACAATCCGATGGGGCTAATCCCACCGGCCCTAATATACTATAATAGCTAGGTTCCACTAATACAATGGGAAAGGCTAATATGATGACGACAATAGGAATATTCATCCGCATGTGATCCAATGGGAATAAACGGGAATAATACAGAGGGGGCCATTACCTACAGAGGAAGATACTCATAGAGAGACATAATGAGGTACACACGGTAATCTCTAATTCAGTAGAATAAGTCGATTTAGGGGGTATAGGTAACCTACCTTATATATTAAATTATGCAAAGTGCTCTATATCCTTCCTCTGTAATTCGTTCTCTTTCTTTTCATTCTCTCAGGAATGAGTGAAGGGGTACCTCTATCTCTTGGGTAAGGTGCTTGATAGGGGATATTTCTTGGGCAAGGAACCTTGGGGGGAATCTCCTTTCTCTCCAGTGACATGAGCCCTCCTTCTCATGGGTCTATGTTGAAGGTGACTAAGTTGGTTGAATTAGGCTATATAGAGTAGCTATGTGAGACTATGTTAGGTGGGTCTACATGTTTATCAGCTATGTTGGGTTGGCAATTGGATGGGAATAAAGAGAAATTGGCTATGAATGCCCCAATATGATCCTAACAAGGTGAATCATAAGTAATGCTTCATTCATGTCATGAAATCTAGGTAGGACCTCCATTTCCGTATCGTTAAGTATCATGCGGTCCAAGTAGAGGAATTAAGGTTCCGTATCGTTCAGTGCAGAGGAGGTAGTAACCATAACGCGCCCATGCGCCTGTTCTCTAGTTTGATATTAGAAACTACAATGATAATATCATATATAAAACCACCTAAGCTATGTGTGTAATTGTAGGATCTACTAGCTAACCCAGATATTGAAACCTAACCTCCTCCTGCATGTTGTAACTGGACTCAACGTGGTAACCTACCTCACTGTGTAACCTCAAACATGTAAACTAATTGAATTACGACATGAACTACTAATGAATATTATTTGGGAGCAAATTTTCGACAAGGGATTTTTGACCCTGATATGCATTTTTATCATCAACCTAATATTAGTCACAGGGGGAGCAGACTACACTAATTCTGAAATAGGCATAGCCCAAGGTTATGTCTTGTATCCAAACTTAATAAACGTAATATTTCATTGCCTGGACCCATTTTCCACAGGGTTGTGCAATGAGATGGGGATAAGGTATGTAATATTTTGCGATGATACAACAATCGCAACTATGGACAACAGTAACATCGCAGCTTGGAATATAATTGAAACTGCAGAAGTTTTTGAAAGATTAATTGGGATATATATATTGATATTTGGGAAAAAGTAATATGCACTAAAGAAACGTTATTTGGAGATGAATTCGAACTTCCCCCAGCTCATTCCCAGAAGGGAAGCACTACAATCTAAATTCCATGTCAAGAGTGATACACCAACTCATAGATAAGGAAGTATTTCTATCTCATTATCTTCAAGACTTCACCTTTATACAAGAATACACCATAGAAGCTTTAGTCTCCTAAGTGCAATCTTCATCCATAAAATATTCGGGGTCTCAGTGCAATATTCATCCAGAAAATTAGAAATAGCTTCATCCTCTAGTTCCTCTGTCCCAGGGTTAGTGGCGATTTCGACAGGAATATTCAAAGATGCTGGTTCTTGTGTGGCAACATCCTGCTCATCTGAAACTTACTTCTCCTGAATTTTCTATTGGGGAATTTCACCACTTCTCAAATCGGTAACTTCATCAAGAATATTTAAATATGTTGTTTCTTGTGTGACAGCTTCCTGTTCATCTGCAACTTCCTTCTCATGGGGTTCCTCTTTGGGGGTCTCACCTTCTCTCAAATCAGGTTTTTCCTGTCCTTCCACAACTATAGGTGCAGACTGTTGTGTTGTAAAGGAACTAACTATAACCTTATATCCTGACTCATCAAATATTTCTCCACACGTAGGACAGACCACTCTTTCTTCCTCATTTCCAGCCTTGGTAGGATTTGATCCTTCAAGTTGATCTACAGTTTCAACCAATATGTGCAGCTTCCTTTCACTTTGTTTTTCTGCATGATTCTTTCCAATTTTCCAATTCTTTTCTGAGTGCTTGTACTTCCTCTTTTAATAGCCTATTTTCAAACAAAATTCCTTCAATTTGAGGTTCTTCTTTGACTGGCCCCCCTATGGGGCATTAATTGGTTTGGGTCTAAGAATGGGGAACTCAATTTGTGCTTCTAAGGTTTCCCATCTTACCCTTGCTGTTTCTACTACTGCGACTGACCTGGTTCTTTTCCATATTATTGGTGGTGATGCCTTAATTTCATCCTTAATTTCATCCTTTGATCTTCTCCTTTTTCTCTGTGGTGCTAGAGTTTCTAGATTCATAGCTGAAGTGGAAGGGATATCCCCAGTTCCAACATTTTCTTGTTCTTTAGGATGTTCTTCCTCAATCAGGGTTCCTCCCCATTCAAGGGAAGATTCAACAGTCAACACCTCAGTGTTTTCTTCTATTATCATGGCTCTATCATCTTTGTGTTCAATTGTTGCAGCATCTAATGCTGCTCCAGTTTCACCCTCTGCTGTCAGAGTTGCCCTACTATTTAGTTCTTCCATAGGGTTTTCATGTACATCCTCTCCCAATTGTTCTGCTTGTTCCCCTGGCTGATCCTCTAATCCAGTCTCATCTCCCCCACCCAACTACATTGGAGGGGATCCGAACCTCCTGTTGCTCCACATTTCCCCCAAAATGTGGATTGACCCGCTCTTCTTGATTTTAAACAGGCCCCATGAGTACAAGTACATCCATTTCCTCTTCTATTGGAACACTAGGCAGAGGAGCAGGTTCCTGAACTTGTGCTGTAAATTGCTCCCAAGTTTGATTGTGTTGAGCAAGGGTTTGTAAGATTATTAATTTAATGAGGCCATGGTGGGTAAGTGAGGAGAGTGGATGCTTGGTAGCTCGAAAAAACCTCGCCATATGATGTAAATCATTGAGTAAGTAATATGGAATGTTTAACAGAGCCCTGTGACGGAGATGAGATAGTAAAGGAAATTCAAAATGATAGACTGTTTGGTACCTACCTTCACAGGTGATGTATTTCTTGAGAAAAATGGCGACTTGATTCCATGGCCGTGGAAATGACTGTAATTCTATCCCCCTTCGTGTTGTTTGAATCTGCTCCCCTTCCCTTAGAAAATCTTGTAATGCTGCAGTAGTGGGCGTTCGACATCCGAACCAAGCTCTTCCCTCTTGAGGAAGACTAGTGACCTCAGCCACTATGGATTCGGAGACTTCAATAAGCAATCCCCAAACCTCTGAGTGGGTTTTTGTAAGATTCAAGGTGAACTGTAAAGTTGCTTCACGGTGAAATCCATTCAGGGGTTGGAAAAATTGAGTCCAGCCCGAAGCTTGAAAGATGGTGAAAACTTCAGCATTTATTCTAAGTACTCGCATGTTTGAAGGTTCATAGAGAGCTGGAATACCCATGTTTCTACCTCAAAAGTATGTTTCAATCTGAGAGATTATAGATTCCGACAATGGAGGTTATAGCACAGAGTCTGCATGAACAGCTAAGAGTGGAGTTGGCAGAATTCAGAAAGTTTCAGCACATTGGATTATTTGAAATTTATCCCGAATTGGGAAAGGTGGCAGTTATTAGGTAGCATAATTAGTCATTAAGTTGCACGAGCAAAGAGTTAACAATGCAATAATGGGCACATAAAGGAAGGTACGATTGATATTGTCAAATCATATTGATACTTAATCAAGTAGTTAATCAAAGCCATACCTTTTAAAATGCGCGATGGATGTCCTTTGGAGAATAGTAGAACGTGTGATGTGCAGTCATTAAATGTGATCATTATTACAGGGGTGCTGTAATAACCTTTTTCGTCGACGAACCGAAAACCATCGTGTTAAAATGGTCGGAAACATGTTGATTGCTAGAGTATGAGTCAAATTTCCAGCATCAAGAATTAGATCCATATCTGGAGGAATTGCTATCTTGAAAAAAGTTCTTCCAATAACAAAGGAGTTACAGCCACAAGCCATAAAGAAATCATACAGTTTTGCACAGGCGCAGCCTTGGAATGTAGAAAAATAAGCCAAATGTAGTGTAGTTGCAACTTCCAGAAAATGGTGTCGTAGCTGCCGGAAAAGGTGTTGCAGCTGCCAGAAAATGGTGTCGCAGCTGCCGGAAAAGGTGTTGCAGCTACCGAAAAAGGTGTTGCAGCTGCGGGAAATGAGATTTATGGGCAAAAGTGAAACGGTGTCGCAGCTACGCATACGGGAGTTATGGGAAAAGGTAAAATGGAGTCGCAGCTGCCAGAAAAGGGTGTTGCAACTGCCTAAAAAAAAGGTGTTGCAGCTGCCAGGAAAGGGTGTTGCAGCTGCCAAAAAAAGGGTGTTGCAGCTGCTGAAAAAAGGGTGTCATAGCTGCGACAGATTTATTTAGGGGGAAAAAAATTGGTGCTGGAAGTTTCAGAAGAACAACATTGGTCACCAGGCCCGACGATGACCACCATTCTTAGGAACTTTCCTGCACATTTCATAAAAACAAAAACAGATCAAGTGCAAAAGAAAAATATAACAAAAAAAAAGCAATTTATTTATGTACAAAGATTCATATGTGATTTATAGTGATTAATTAAGGATTGACAGGGGAAGAGAAAAATTCCTACCCTTGTGCTAACTGGTAGTTTGGATCAGCTACAATTTATGAGATGAATGAGTCCTTTGAGATGGGCTTATGGTACAGTGGCAGCCTGTGACCATTAGCAAATAATGGTGCACAGTTCTCATCGATGGTTACCAGGCAGACTGTACCATTATCAAATACTCTGTCTACTAGGTATGGGCCCAGCCATCTTGTGCATAATTTACCCTTGAAATCTCTTTTGAATACGTAATCTTATAATAGTGCCTAATCTCCCTCATAGAAGACCTTCTTTTTGATGAATCGGTCATGCCAATTGGATCTCTGTTGCTGAATTAACACTGTCTGGTCCACGACAGCTAACTGGTTCTCCTGGGCTTCAGTTACATCTAGGTTTACCTCTGTGGCAGTCTTCAAGGTCTTAATTTCAAATTCAATTGGGAAGATGACACTTTTCCCATACACTAATTCGTAAGGAGAGAAACCTATAGTGTTATGCCAAGCGGTGTGATATGCCCATAACGCTTTCGAAAGTCTGTCAACCCAATCTCTACGATGGCTCTTGACCGTCTTGGTAAGGATAGATTCGATGACTTTGTTAGTGCTCTCCACCTGGCCATTGACTTGGGGATGGTAAGGTGAAGCTACCCTATGCTAAATATGGTACTTCCGTAGCAGAGCTTCAAATTGATGTGACACAAACTGCGGTCCTCCATCGGTAACCACTTCCTTGGGCACCCCAAAATGGGTGAAGATTTCACTATACAGGAAATCAATCACAGCTTGGTCATTGGCCTTCGCCAATGCCATAGATTCTACACATTTCATCATGTAGTCAGTACAGAACAAGATGTAGACTTTCTGCTTGGAATGAGGGCTGATAGGACCAACAAAATCTAAAGCCCATCTATCAAAGGGTTCAACCACTAATTGTGGTTGCAAAGGCATTTGATCTAATCTATTGGGGTGACCCATCCTTTTGCAACAATCACAAGACTGGACATGTATTTTTGCATCCCTGAAAAGAGTCAGCCAATAGTATCCCATTCTCAGTGCTTTGTGTCCCGTCCTTCTGTCTGCAAAATTCCCCCCACAAGGCTCATCATGGCAGGCCTTCAGTATATGAAATATTTCATCTTCTCTCACACATCTTCTGATCTCAAGATCAGGGCCTATGTAAAAGAGATGACCATTTACCCAACAATACCTGGCACTTTGCTGAATAATTTTCCTCTTTTCTCTTTTAGACATATGTGCCGGAAGCGTTCTTGCAGCCAAGTAATTAGCGACATCTGCATACCAAGGGGAGTGAGCTGAAACTACAAATAAGTGTTCATCTAGAAAAGAGTCCTCAACAGGAAAATTATCATCACTGTTAGTGAAACGAGATAAGAAATCAGTGACAACATTTTATCTTCCAAGTTTATCTATAATGGTAATATCAAATTCCTATAATAATAAGAGCCATCTAGTCACTCTGGCATTAGTAACAGGTTTATTCATTAGATATTTAATGGCAGAGTGGCCAGTGTGCACAAATGTAGGATATCCAGTAATATAATGTTGAAATTTGTTAATGGAGTAAACAATAGCTAAGAAATCCTTCTCGGTGACAATATAATTAAGTTCAGCAGGGGCTAAGTTTTTACTAATATAATAAATTGCATAAGGTACTTGACCATCTTTCTGACCTAAAACTGCTCCAATAGAAGTATTAGAAGCATCTGAAGAAATGTGGAAGGGAAGGCTCCAATTGGGTCCTCTTAAGATGGGGGCTATGAACAGTTTCTCTTTAAGTTTAACAAATGCTTCCTAGCATGACTCATTCCAAACAAATTGCTTGTCCTTCATTAACAATGAAAACAAAGGAGAGGGAAGTTTGGAAAAAATTTCTATAAATCTTCGGTAATATCCAACATGCCCTAGGAAACTTCGCACTTCTTTTTGAGTTACAGGAGTAGGTATATTTTTTATTACCTTAATTTTTGAGGGATCCACCTGGATTCCATCAACAGAGATGAAATGCCCCAATACTACTCCTTCGCTCATCATCATATGGCACTTTTTAGTGCTTAAAGAGAGCTGGGTCTGTTCACAGCGAGTTAAAACATTTTTCAAATTTTCCAATGCTTCTTCAAAATTTTTGCCATAAGGAGTAAAATCATCCATAAAAATTTCCATACTATCATTAACTACTTCTGAAAATATGCCAATTATAGCTCTTTGAAATGTTGCTGGTGCATTACATAAACCAAAGGGAAGCACTCTGTAAGCAAATGTTCCCCAGGGACAGGTGAAGGTAGTTTTATACTGGTCTTCAGGAGCAATCTAGATCTGATTGTACCCGCTAAACCCATCCAGGAAGGAGAAGAACTTCTTTCCAGATAAGGTGTCAAGTACTTAATTGATAAAAGGCAAGGGAAAATGATATTTTTGTGTTGCCTTGTTCAACTCTCTGTAGTCCACACAGACTTTCCATTTACCATTTTTCTTGGGTACTATTACGAGTGGGGACACCCACTTGCTATCTGAAATGGGATATATAAATCCTGCTTCCAAGAGTTTCTGAATTTCTTCCTTCACTATGTCCCTAAAATTGGGGTTTCCATCGTTGAGGCTGGCACACAGGCCGGGAGTCACTTTTAATATAAATATGATGGGTGCACAGGTTAGAGGGAATACCCCTCATGTCTGTGTACTCCCAGGAAAATTCCCGCTTGTGTTCTTTTAAGAGACTTATTAGGCACTTTTGTTCATCTAAGGAGAGGATGGGGTTAATATTTAGGGTTTTTCTAGACTCTACCTCAATAGGAATACTTTTCGAATTTTTCAATACTGGAACTATATGCATGTCACTAACTAATGCTTCTTCCATGCGATTTTCTTGTTCTTCCTCACCTAGAGTAATGTTCAGGATTTGATAAATTTCATTATTGACTGAAGTGGGTTCACTGATGAAATTATTAATGGCATCGTCTTCGTTTTCATCCTTAAAGGTTAAATCCTTCCTTACCGTTAATAATGGTTGAACGCCCTCTTCTTCCTCTGGATCCATCCATAAAGGAGTTTCAGCTTCTAGGCTCGGTCGAGCTGGAGGATAGAGAGTGAGGTTCTTTGTCTCGGTACCATTTGATATTGTCATAGACCCAGATCGGCAGCTGATGCAAGCATAAGCTGTGGCTAACCACGGCCTTCCCAGGATTAGTGGGTGTCCTCCTAGCTGCGACTTAGGTTGTAAAACCAGGAATTCAGCAGGGTACTCCCAAGAATCAACTGAGATGACGAGATCATCCAAAATTCCTTCAGGTTTAATGGTGGATCTATCTGCCAGTTCTAAAATGGTGGGGGTTGGCCTAAGATTAGTGAGCCCAAGTTTTCTTACAGTTTCAATCATCATGACATTAATTGCTGCTCCTAAATATACCAGTACGTTGGGTATCTATGTATGCCCAATCTGAATAGTGACAGTGGGATTCCCAGGATCGTCATATTTGGCCAGAAGGGTTTTTCCTGTTATTAATG
This sequence comes from Pseudotsuga menziesii, assembly GCA_001517045.1. Taxonomy (NCBI): domain Eukaryota; kingdom Viridiplantae; phylum Streptophyta; class Pinopsida; order Pinales; family Pinaceae; genus Pseudotsuga; species Pseudotsuga menziesii. Next base: position 1,162,952 of record LPNX010916777.1, read on the forward strand.
TAGATAATTTCCCTATGATGTGAGCAGTGGGAGGATCTTTGGGTTTCCTTCCTGGTTTCCTTGTGCACAGATCTTGAATAGTTCTAGCATAGATAGGTACATCTTGAAGAGCTCGAAGGAGGGGAATTTTAACATAAAGATTCTTTAACTCTCCTAAGAGGTTAAACTGACGCTGTCCCACTACCTTTGGTAGCATTAATATCTTGGGGTAGGGTGGTTTCCTAATCAGCTGGGTAGGCTATGTGTCGCTAGATATATCATTTTGTGTTTCAGCCAACACATTAGTGGGATGTTCAACATATTCAATGACGGGGGTCGTATTAGATAGATGTGGTGGATTCACCCCTTCTTCATGTACAAGGGATGGAACATCTTCAATGATTACAGGCTCTACTACCTTTCCTGATCATAAGCGAATATCGTTGCAAGGAATAGGAGTAAGGGAGTAAGAAGGCATGTTGACAGTCTTAAATTGATGGACTATTTTATTATTTGGGTTAGGCTTAGGTTGAGAAGGAAGCTGAGGTCGTATCGGCATGTTAGGGGCAGCATTGTTCTTCAATTGCAACTACGACTGCTGATAAGGTTGGGGATATTGAGGAGGGTATGGTTGCTGTTGATGTGGAGGTTGTTGAGGAAACTGGTTCCCTGGATGGAAATTCCTCCATCTAGGGGACCAAGAAGTTGGTTGGTGTGGTGGCTGAACCCAGGGATTCCAGGAGTTATAATTTTGCATTGAAGGTTGAGATTGGTACCATTGAGGGTTAGAATAAGATGAAGGGAAGTGTGTATTCATGTTCTGCATATTATTCCAATTATTCATGTTATTCAAAAATGGAAACGAGTCTGGAGTCATACCTTGATTTCGAGGCTGCCAGGGCTTCTTTTGTGCAATAAAGTAGGCTAGTTCCACCTCTAGAGTTGACGCATGTAGAACAACCTTCACTTGGGGAAGTGACGGGAATTCTTTTGTGTCGTGTTTCAACTCACACAACTGACACACTTCTACCTTGTCGAGCGGGCACTCCTTCAGAGGGTGGTTCATTCTACATCAAGGACAGAACACACCTAGTGTGAGATCCTCTACTGCTTGTTCTTGCTTTTCCCTAAGGATGTCAATTTACGAGGAGATAGAGCTCATCATTTATGTTTTGAAATTTTCAAGGAGTTTTCCTATCTCTACATGGGTGGCTCCTCCATTAGATGACTTCTGAGTTCTGTCAAAGACATCACGTTCTAGCTTGTCCTATTTGTCCCGCCTGTTATTCCTGGAGGATCCCCTGGAGTACCTTTTAAACAGTTCCACAATTTTCTCGAAAGGCTCCTTGGAGATATCCCCCTTTCCTAATAGGTTTAACATATCTAGGCAATCATCCCTAATCCCACGAGGCAGGATTATCTTGAGCACATATAACCCCATATTCGTCTATCCATCTCTTTGCACATTGTATAAAAGCATCTCAACAAAATATTCCAGACTTTTGTCCTCCTTCTATACCATTTTAAATAGTTCTTCTCTCTTGTCCTTGGTGTTGTAATATTCCTGATATTTCTCCAGGAACACCTATTTCATCTTGTCCCAATTAGTAACAATTATGCCTCCTAGGCTCATGAACCAGTTTAATGCATTGTCCTTCAGAGTGGTAGGGAAGAGCTTTAGCTTCTTTGCATCGGTGATGTAGTCATAGATGTGACATATGATATCAAATTTGAAAAGAAATTCATCTGGATCCTCTGTCGCTTTTCCATGAAAGAGAGGCAACACCGATGGCGATATATTTTTCATAAGGGCTCCTTGGAGATATCCCTCGCTTTTCCTCTTTGTCCTTCCACTGATCAACGGATTTCTGATGGAACTATGTCCACTCCTCTTCAGTTACAACCTTTTCGTTAATGTGATATATTGGACCTCGATCAACAGATCCTACTGTACTAATTTTGTCCTCCTCTGCAGGGGTATTTGAGGGTGTTGCAGTTGCTTGTATGTTCTCCACTGTGGATCCTGATGCTGGCACCCCAGGATTGGAAGGGCTTCTTCTGATAGGTGTTTCCTGATAGCGAGCCCTGGTAGAAGAATCGGTTCTTTCAACCAGATCATCAATGAATGTTCTTCTGCCCAATTCTGGACCTCGACCACCTACACCGTTAGTATTTTGTGGGGTTTTGGGATTTGTAAGATGATCATGATTTACCCTTCTTATATTCATACAACCCAAATCATTCCAATGAAAAACTAAATGAGACTGAATAGAAACAATTACAGGATGCAACTATAATAGTGTTTAATACTTATCCTCCCCGGCAACGACGCCAAAATGTTGGGCACCCAATATGCAAGTTAATTACAGCTAACATAGGGAGTGTGCAATATTTATTGTCAACCCAGGGAAGACTTTTATTTCAAGGATAACATGCACAATATATTCTTAAACACTGAGTTGATGTAAATAAACAATCCTATTCTTTGTTCATCTATTCTCATAGAATTCACTTAATCTAGTTTACCTTCTAAAGAACACAGTCACAATTACCTTCTACTGTTCTTGATCTAGAAATTGAAAGATTCATGAAATCACATCTACATTACTTTTGCAGAGAATGAGATCCTGTTTACCAAATCATCTAATGATTTACCCAACTATCTTAATCTGATTATTCTATAAATCCAAAAGACATGAATTCAGTTCATCTAGTCTAGGAATTCAAAGTACAGAAATTGAGTTCAACTATTCTATGAATTCAAAGTACAGGAATGAAATTCTACAACCATAAAAGCAAGGAACAAACTACAAGGATTCATGGAAACAACAATTAAAAGATCTAAGGATGAACAGAACTGTTACAGCTACCATGCAATTACATAAGGAATAATTACCTACTCAGTCGACTGTCACACCATGCCACTACAGCTTTCCAAGATATGCAATTAATAACACACTATAAATCCACATCTGTTACAGCTTCCTATGAAGAAATAAAATTAACATAACATCACACAACAGAATAATTAAAATGCCTAATTTAACTCAGCAATCCCTGTGGGAAGGTGAGCCCAACCTTCACACAGATATGGTGGATATAACGCACATTAAAACCCTTAGATCTAAAGTAATTCCTTGTATTAAAAAGGCAGATCAAATACACAATGCTCAGTCGCAGCTAATACAATGAATTGGTTAAGGGTTCCACCCCGTCTCAGAACAGTCCCCCATATTTATACAATGTAAACCATAACATCCTATCCCTATTATTGGGAAGCCATGAAGATCTATGATCTTCAGGCGCCCTAAATTACAACAGCTATTGCAATCGTAGCAGGATGAATGTAGGAAATATAGGGAAACTGTTAATTGACCTAGAAATAATGATATCCTCAGATCACAGCTATACATGAGCAGCAGGGCACTGTTGACCTCCAAATCTGTCTCATTTTGTTACAGCTATCCTTGTACATCTTTTCCTAGAATAATATACTAAGACCGCATTCTTTGGGCAATAGTAGGATGGATGGCACTCTGCTTGAGTGATGAATGTCCATCCTTTCCTTAGCATGTTCAGCCTGCTATACCTGTAGTCTCTATATCTCAAAATACCTTTATAAACCATCATATGTCAGCATATTGAGAGATATAAAGCCTTAATTACCACAATCATAAGCATTAATAAAATAAGACAATAACCAATCATACCTTGGTGACTTGAGGAATAGAGTGAGGGAAAAACATCTGTTTAGCATGCTCAATAGGGTAGGATAAGGCAAAAAGAGGTGAATAATGATGCTAAAAAAGGGGCCATTTCTGGGCCCAACACGCACTAAACAGATGGTTAGAATATTTGAGTCCATTACATTCACATATGTTCCCAGAAACCTCAATAGTGTAGCAGATGAAATGGCTAATGACATTCTAAACTAGCACATTCATAATCGCATATAGGAAACATACAACCATAACATCATGCATAATCATATCTAAAATACACACACAAGTGTAACAATATATCATCTAGGCTTTGCATTTCACATCATCATAAAAATACTCACATATAAAACCATAAAAGCACATCCATGTGCGTCAAAAACATATATATATAGATAGATAGATAAGTCGCATGTCCAAAATAAGTCCAGTACAAAATGAGAAGCCACATATGCTTTCTCAATGGAATATACATAGCGATGCAAAAACTCCTAAGTGCACCAATGCACTGGGGGCAGCCCCACTAGGCTGCTAATCTGACTCAGACTCATCATCTGGCTCAGTATCGTCATCTTCCTCAGAAGACTCAACCTCTGTAGGAAGATTTCCTCTCGTCGCTCGACGAAAGTAATCACAAGCCACGACCATCCTCCTCATCATAGCGGTCCAATATTGAGGAAAAATATGAATGGAAGCAATCAAATCATTGCTCAAATGCTTCCAGCCATCATCAGAGACCCCAGTAACAAGCCGCTCCAGATGCGACACAAGTCCATCCAACTCCCACCATCGCCTTTGAGGGTTCCCTGCAGAAACTGCCGCAGGTTCCATAGCAACCACTCACCTCTAATATCTAGGCGGTGGGAGAGGACCAATATCTGCATACACAAAAGGACACCATCAATTTACACAGATAAACATACAACTATAAACTAGCTCAACTACACTATGTGTAAAGATGAACATAAAAACATCACACATACATACCAACTAGTCCCCATGCCTGCCTTGCAGGTCGGTACATCTCGGGGTCCCCATGATAGTTCATACCCACATACGGGTACTCGACGTTAATGACCACTAGAAGCTGGCGCCACTTCTCCAACAGATCCTCAGTGAAGAAGCGACCCACTCTACCGCCACCCTCACATACCATCATCTGGCACCACCTATGCATCCACGGCTCCCGTGGACCACTCTCCCACACAGCTCGGTGTGGATGCAAAGTAGGTACTTTCTTGAAAAAGAAAGCACATAGAAAGGAGCCAAAGAAAAATCCTACCCCAGATGCCTTCGCATTGTTCAACTGATGTCGAACAGCTTGAAGATACATCTGGGCCCACCCATAGTATGTGCCCCCCATAGCACGCTCTACCAACTAAAGATGCCCTCCAGATATCTTGTGGCTCCCCATGGAACCCAAGATACGCAGCAGTAGTGTCGCCACCACCTGTTTCGACAGGTCCTCAATGTCACACATCAAGATGTGGGATCCATGCTCATACGAAGTAGCATAATAGACACCACCTCACAGAAAAAAGTTTGGCAACATTCCCACTTTGGGTCGCCTTTGTTCATAGTACTCTGCAATGTGTCTTCCTTGGATCCCATCAGTATTAAAAGTTTCTACCTCCCCCAATTATTTCCCATCTGCAGTGACATTCCCAGTATTACATCTATGATCCCATTCCCATGAGTTAGTGTCATTCGCTGCATAGTCTGCCCTATCCTCATACTCTGAAAAAAGGAAGTTTGAGTCTACTACACTCTCCCTACCCCTATTCAACTCTTTCCCTCCCCCCCCCCATTCATTGGGTCAGTCACAGATTGTCTCACATCTTTTGGTTATCTCCCTCACGCTTCTGGTCAACGAAACACCATTGCCTTGACCAAGGGCAGGTCTCCCTCCGTCGACGACAACACACAGATTCCATAGGATAGACCCAGAGGTCCCTGTATCTTAGTTTCATTAACCTCATTGATTATTTCCTTGGACCACGTGAGAGGAGTCCTTAGTGCCTCTCGGGATGGTTGTTTCTCACATTCTCACTCCAACTACATAATTGCACTGTTGAGATTCGTACAAGGTTTTGTCCGTGTAGTATTTGGTCGAAGACCCAGGATGTCACCTAACTCTAACACATTAATGAGTCTATTCGAGGGACCTAAACATGTTTATGTCCCTTGTGATTTCTGGGTTGAGTTGGAGATAGTGTTTGGAAGCCCCAGCAGTGCTTCCATATAGATTTATGATTAATGCAGCATGCTTGTACCATAGAGACTCTGACTCTCCATCATTGAGTCCATACAGCTAGTTATGTATCGTTCCAGATCCAGCAAGATATTAGTCATGAATATATAGCATTCCATGAGAATTCCATGGTTCCAATGTAGCAGTTCTTTAGATCAGTATTGTATTCAACCTCTAATTGAGGAAACCATTATTGTATCATCAGTTGTACATGATCGACTCTTGTATTCTAGAGCATAGATCACATTATTCTTTTGACATTGTTACGAGCATAGGGATGCCCGCCTCATCCATATACATATCACACATTATTTGTATCTCACCCATTGATGGGAACCATATTAATACAAAAACCAAAAGCCACCATACCCCAGCCCAGGAAGCACCACCTGTCTACAGCAAATCCTATGATGTCCATTGGCCATACGATGAGCTCCTACCCTCACACATCAGGGGGAAATATGTTAACCCAAAAAATCCCTCACTCTGCTCTACATGGCCTACACCACCCAAGGACACCCATACACGACCCTCATTTGACCCCATTTGACCCCCACACCCTCAAGAAGGCTTAAAAACAGGAAAATGGGCTTAAAAACCCCTAAAAAGATCCTAAATAGTTCTCCTAGGGGCTAAAGCCTCCAAAAAGGGGATAAAACCCCTTAAAGGAGCTAAAAACCCCAAAAGGAGCTAAAGATAGGGTGGAAGGGGCTAAAATCCCAAAAAAGGGTCTAAAGCCCCAACCAGGGGCTTAAAACCCTAAAAAGCCACAAAAAAGCTATAAATAGAGGGGTGGGGGTCACTCTCAAAACACTTCTCCCTTGCATACTGTTATGTTGCACGAGTGGATGCCTTGAGACTCTTTGTCTCTCAAGCCACCCACAATCCCTCTCCTCAATCTTCCATTGAGCCATAACTCCCCCATCCAAGAGAGGTGCTTCTCCAAGCTAGGGCATGGTGGCCCATTCCATCAAGAGAAGGTATACCAAGGTTATTTTCTGTCTTTTCTTTAGTATTTTGTCGTTTTTATTAACCCATCTTTGTTTGCAGGTTTTTTTCTGAACATGTTTTTGTAGGTATTTTGATTCTAACAGTTGTACGATGGTTGTTGGAGCTAAACCCTAACAATGTTTATAGAGGGGTTTCCTAGAATACCCCGAAGGGTGATGACAAGGTAGAGGAGGAAGGGTTAAGCAAGATTATTGATTTTAAGTGATTTTTAGTCAAATTATATTCATTAACCCATTCAGTATTTAATTTGCACTTTGTTTTGTAAATGAAATTGACATTAACATAAAGAGAAACAGAAATGAAACAATTCGGATGGATAGAGGCGGCTGAGCCGCACTGACAGTCCTTAATTATTAAAAACCCAATTTTGAGTGATAGGTCGCATGTTTCAGGTCAAATGTGGCGAGGGGATTGCCAGATTTTCCTAGAAACAGAAGAGGGGGTCGCTCAGATTTTGCAGATAGAAGCAGGTTGTCTTTTGGAAGGGGGTCGCACCTGTGAGGCCCAAATGAGCCACCTGGTCCCCTGTCTAGGCCCGATAAGTGTGACCTACTCCGGAAGGTGATATTTTTTGACCCCAAGTCAGATCCAGCCAATAGTAACCTGTACTGTGGCCAAATGGACTCAAATTTTCCTTGTGGAGGCTCGATAGTAACCACAAATGTAAATAAACAAGATTTTAAACTAGATTTAACAGAAAAATTAACCTAGGGAAAAAAACTAAACTTGCATAAATAAAACCCAGGGATCGTGTGGGATCGACCTGGTATGGTCGCCAGTTCTGTAGCAAGGATTTATCCCTTGCTACAGGGAAGGAATGGCTACCTTCTGGCTATAGGACGGAAGGGTAGGTTCCTGGTGGATGAAATGCAGAAAAATGGATAAAAAATAGGACAGAATAGAAAATAAGAGAAATGGCTGGAAACCCCTCTGCAAAGACTGTTAGGGTTTAGCTCCAACAACCTGCATACAATTGTTAGAATCAAAATACCTACAAACAAAGATGGGTTAAGAAAAACTACAAAATACTAAAGCAAAGACAAAAAATAACATTGTAATACCTTCTCTTGATGGAATGGGCCACCATGCCCTAGCTTGGAGAAGCACCTCTCTTGGGTGGGGGAGCTATGGCTCAATGGAAGATGGAGGAGAGGGAGTGTGGGTGGCTTGAGAGACAAAGGGTCTCAAGGCATCCACTCGGCCAGCATAACAGTATGATAGGGAGAAGTGTTTTGAGAGTGACCCCCACCCCTCTATTTATAGCTTTTTTGGGGCTTTTTAGGGTTTTAAGCCCCTAGTTGCAGGGGCTTTAGCCCCTTTTTTGGGCTTTTAGCCCCTTTCGCCCTATCTTTAGCTCCTTTTGGGGTTTTTAACTCCTTTGAGGGGTTTTAACCCCTTTTTGGAGGCTTTATCCCCTAGGAGAACTATTTAGGCTCTTTTTAGGGGTTTTTAAGCCCTTTTTCCTGTTTTTAAGCCTTCCTGAGGGTGTGGGGGTCAAATGGGGTCAAATGAGGGTCATGTATGGGTGTCCTTGGGTGGTGTAGGCCATGTAGAGCTGAGTGAGGGATTTTTTGGGTTAACAGTAACACTGGTATATTTTCACCCCAAAGCCCTACAATTTCTATTTAAAAAGCATATAACGTCTCATTTGTCTCATACACTTCAACGATTTGGATTTTTTGAGCTGAGGTTTTTTGAAGTTATTGAGTTGAAGTTTTTTCTATGTTATTGATTTGCTTCTTCTAGTTTGGACTCCTTGGGCTGATATGTAGTTTTGAATCTAAGTATTTGATAGGATGAGTTGGATATTTGTTTTGGAGAATATGTTGCGCAATTTCAAGGGTTAATTTATGTTGTTATAGAGGTGTTACAGATCTATTACAGGGATGTGTTTATAACTATTTTGGAGATGATATCCTTCTTTAAATCTCTCATCCTCTTTTAAAAGGTATGTAAAAGATTCTTTTAGCCCTCTTTTTTTCTAAATTTGTCTATAGAATTGCTATTATTTTTCATAGAAATTTAAGCAACCTAGACCCTAGACTCTAGTTATCAGTAAATTAAAATTAATAATTACATGACTTCTATTCTTATGTTTGGAATTTTGAATATATATCCTAGTTACATGTATCGATGATATATTGCAAATAGCATGATTTATCGCAGTACCAAATCGTCGGCGATAGATAAAATTTTCAGCTATAAATAAAAATGTTTTAAAGAAGCTACAATTTAAAAGTATGTCATGATAATGAATCATTGCTCTTACTCGTGTACTGTAAATACACATATGTTGTCGATACTTATAATTTCTTGGTACAAATTCCCTTGATTTGTGGAGCTTGACAGTGTCTACTTTTTCTTTACCTTTCAAAACATCTTTCAACATACTACAAATATTTTCCTGTTACAATAATTTCATGTTAATACCCCTCAAATAAATATTTGCTTGTTTATGAAAATAACAAAATGAAGCTAAAAAAATACAGTCTCAGTAATATGTCTCAATGAAGAAAAAGAACATTAATAATGGACATTTTACGTTCAATGAAAATTTTAATTTAATGATATAAATTACAATAATATTCAAATAAAATAACAGGTAATAAGAGTTCACCTGAGGAAACATGGAGAACACCAAAACAAAGTATATAAGACCATCGATCACATCAAAACGCCAATTTTTATTCTAAAATATCAAAATGTTTCCCAACGCTATCTGTAACAAGTTCCAAGGGATGAATGAAATAATAATAGTAAAATTTAAACACTACAATTATATACACAAGAATAAATTTTATAAGTCATGGAATACATGCTATGACAATAATGCTTCAAAGAAATAACTATGGGAAATGGATAATTCCTTACCATTCATTGAGCTCGTCTCTATTTTGAGAATAATTTAATATTCTCTACTGAACAAGACCAACCACATGAAGGTGGAAGCTCTTATGGTCCCTACCCTCCCGCATATTACTCTCAATTCCCCATACCCAATGCATGTACTTGAAAAACAAATAGTGCAAATTCATGCATATTTCGATATAAACAAACATTTACCATTCATTCAAAAAAAACTAACAATTATTAAACCATTCATTCATTCAATCAAGGCATTCATTCAATAAAATATGACATTCATTAAACCATTCATTCATTCAGCCAACACTTTCATTCAATAAAATATAACATTCTTTAAACCATTCATTCATTCAATAGCCAAAAAAAACATGCATGACATTATATTATAAAAAAAATTACACAATATTTCTTCAGGCACTTCTTTCTAATTGTTCTTCTCTTTACAAAATAAACAAGAAGCGCATCTTCTGGAATTTGTCTCCTGGTTCTTGGTGCTTCATAAACTTGATGTGATGTATGCCTACTAGGTTGCTCACCACGTGAATTTTGCGTCAAGGGGTTCGTATTTGATGCAATAATGTGAAAATGTTGCATTAATTTATTTTGTTATTATAATTACATGTATTTCATTTGAAAAAAACATTACAAAGGTGTTTTTTACCTATTGTGGCGACATCATGTTCTTCATTTTCCTGTCCAGGCTCAACTTGTATATTGTGACCCTCTACATGCTCTGCAATTCAAATATGGAGAATTACAATTAATGTTCACCATATTCAATGCTATATAAAAAATTGTAGGATATGAATAAACTCATTACCAAAAATCAAATCATGATCTTCGATTGGTTGTTTTCCATCATCGACATTAAGGGGATCATTATTTTCCTCCTAAAAAAAGAATAAATATTTTATGTCATTTATTTATAATGAATAGATTGCATATGTAATAAATCTTCATTAAACTATATATATTTTATATACATGTGCACCAGATGGATCACGAGAAGACCATGTTTTCCTAGAAAATCATTTTCGGCGTTCAACAATAGCTTCAAAGCCGTGATGGAATCCAAGCTTCAAGTCTTCCTCAGTGCGAACTTCTTTGAATCCGTCGGTATGCATATTTGTAGAACGCCATTAATTTTACATTTTGTGGTGCATTAAAATGAAAATAATTTGTAATTTATTATTTGCATGCATTATCAGTTTTTCGATACTTACAATTCATCCCGCCAAATTCAAATAACCAACAGGCCCAAGCTTATGCTGACCAATTTTTTCTAGTGTTTCCTTTGTGGCCTTTCAATTTTCTAACAACCTAAGAAATTGTTGAAATACATTAGATGTTCCAACTTCAATATAAAATTAATAATATTAAGGGTAAGCATTACATTGTGGAAAGTATTGCATACCTCCATGTTCCTGGTGGTATGTTCCCTTCTTTTCTCAGAGCCATCTACTTTCCATTTTCCATTAGGGATTTTCACTCCCTTGATGGAATTATCAAAGGGCGCTCATACCTAGGGTTCCTTTCTAGGTGAACCATATATTGGTCTCATACAATCTTCATATATTGTACAACCTTCTTTAGGACCTTTGTTGTAACGAATCTCTCTTTGTCGAATAGGCCAACCAACCGATTAGTCAGCTCATCCTTTAAATTTTTTGTTTTCCTATCCCACCTTGTGCAGATGGTGGGCATAACTAGGTCAAATCATTTATATGTTTATAAAAACTATTGGGATTAGGGCAGACCCGGGTTTTATACCATTAACTTCACACCAACAAAAAGACCCACAGTGTTGGCCCTTTCGGCAACAACCTACGAACAGGTTGCAGTCTCACCCGAAATAGCTATGGGGTGCCGCAGAACTAGGTTTATGCAAGCAGAAGAGGGATATTACTATACCTTTAGCCTTAACAAATAATAATCATACAATACAGAGCTTCAACTTGTACTTAAATAGCTTCACAATTAGATGAACAAACAGTTTCTTGCTTAACCCTTAACTTGGAATTCACAGCAAAGTTATTATTTAGCAGTTATCTTACTTTATCAATTATCTACTTATCAATGCATAAAATAAAACCATAACAGAAACAACACAAAAGAACCACAACACCAGATATAACGTGGTCCACCCCCAGTGTAGGGGCTACGTCCACAAAACTGCACTTTTATTCAACTTTTTTCACAACAACAGTTCTGATCTACGCACTCAACAGCAGATCCACCCTTCAAGTCTAACTGCGCACTTAGCTGTAGTTCCTTTCTTACAATATCTAAGCTGCGCACTCAGCTGCAGTTCATTTCCTTACAAAACCCTCTGTGCACACAGCTGCAGAGGTCATCCACGCACACAGCTGGGACTTGACCTTAAAAACCAAAAATAGATCTAACTTCTTCGCATCATATGATCCTCATTTCATTAGATGATCTTGAAATCTTTACATGAGTGCCTATTTATACAAGTGCACTATTACAAAACCATGGACTTAAACCATGGGCACCCAAAAACCATAACCCTGAGTTTAAACCATGGGTCATTTACAAAAAGAGGGGCTTCGACCCAACCCTGACACCCCTAAGATTATTTTGCGCCGCAACTCCACTTACAAGCTTCCACAAAAACCGTGGAGTTACCAAAACTTAGGACCTTGAATGTCGGAGCCCCAACAGGCCCCTACGACTCACTAGTGGCCCGTCCCGGGACACTCTGCTACTTTTCTGGTGGATGAATCTTCTTGGTGCAGATAGTAGAATGCTTGTTGAGGCTGCACATGATATCTTCGGCGGTTGGCACCTTCTCCATTATCTCCTTTTGCAAGGCTGTCGAGCTCTGTATCCATCTGTATCTTTGTGAGCAACATCTTTAATCCTCTTGCCGTCTTTCTTCCTTATATACCTGCCATCATCGTCATTCCTTCTGCTACTTCTACCAGTGCCCTGGCTTGCTCTATCCTTCATCCTTTCATCCTTAGCAGAATGCCTGTGTTCTTGTATCTTTCTTCGTTCCACTGAGAGCAAATTTCTACCTTAAAATTCTTTCTGGTAGATCGTGTCTGGCTTGGTTGACTCGGTGCTGGGGGAGCAGCTATAGGTGGGTTTCTCATAAGGTTCTGTAGACCCCTCTCTCGGGCTTCTCTCAACAAGCGCTGGTCTTCGCGATCAGCTGACATGGGTTCAACTGTGAAACTCAGAAAATGTGCAATGCACACTTTGCAAGCCTGGGTATCTTCTTATAGAATCCAATGACCAAATATTCCATCATTGTGCATTGATGACACCATATTTGACTGAATTGGTGGTAGTTCTTGTCCAACCGGCGCTAGATTTCCCAAAATCTTATCATTACAGGTAGTTGATGTAGTTCACGTGCCGATGCCGCCAGATCCAATTCTTTTCCAACGGTCACATTTTAAGCTTCGACACACCTTTATTCTTCGGCACAACTATTAACTTCAGCTTTACCACCCTAAGTACCTTCGACACAGTTCATGCCTCCAATGCATCCTGACACCAGCTTTGGCAGAGAGTCGAAGTGCAACACTTTCAGCAATCTGCCACAGCTCTCGGAGAACAGCTTCATTATAGTCTAGTACCCAATTTCAACTATTCTTGGTACTTAGACTCTCCTTCCTGCTGTTACTTCTGCTTAGGAGGTCCAGGCTTGTCCCTATACTTCTTTAATCTACTTCCATTCACCATGGAAGGTAGAATTTCTCCATTCAATTTAGCTAACTGGACTGCACCACCATCAGTAACTTCCTGAACTATGTATGGTCCTTTCCAATGGGTCTTGAACTTACTTGCGAACTTCATGAATTTACTGTCGTACAAGAGCACAAGATCACCAGTCTGGAAATGCTTTTTCTTAATGTGTCTATCATGCCATGCTTTTTCTCTAGCTTTCTACACTTGCTGCTGGAAACCCGTAATGAATCTGTCTTCTTCTAGTTCCAATATCTTTGCCAGCCTTTCATTCAACATGGCTGGATCATCCATCTCTGTGAAGGCAGAAATTTTGAGGCTAGGAATAATGTACTCCATGGGCATAACTGCTTCCTGTCCATATACCAGCCTAAAAGGTGTATGGCCTGTCAACTTCTTGCACATGGTTCTATAAGCCCATAGTACTATTGGAATTCTAAGATCCCAATTATTTCTGTTAACATTGCAAACCTTCGTCAGAGCATGCTCAAGGATCTTGTTAAAGGCTTCGACAGTTCCATTTGCTTGAGGATGGTAGGCAATACTCTTCTGATGATATACTTGAAATTATTTGGTCAATGCTTCAATAGTATTATATAGGAAATGTGATCCTTGATCACTCATAAGAATTCTAGGACACCCAAATCTTGACAAGATATTATCGAAGATGAACTTCGCAGCTATAGCAGCGCTACAATTCTTGACTGGTTGAGCTTCATCCCAACGAGTAAGGTAATTAGTCGCTGTAATAATGTATCTTGCTCCAGAATCTTCTGAGCTGTAGCTTTTCCTGCATAATGACCTCCTGCTGCTCCAGAATGTGCCTCAGCCAAAATCAATGGCTTTTCATGCTCCAAGACACATCTGCGCAGTATTTCGTCTGGCCCCATCTTATATAACTGTCCTACTATCAAAGTAAAGTCAGCTTCTCTAACCACTAGTTGCTTCTTCTACTGTGTTTTCATCTCCGTGGGTGCAAAACCTGTAGACAAGTACTAAACAATATCCTGAAAATAATCATCAACCATTTTGATGGCAAACAACTGGGCATCTGGAAGACCTTCATCCAAGCTAGTGGGATCTTCTCCTGACTCAAGCCTCGACAAGTGGTCAAGCCCCAGGTCAAGTCTTCCAAGCTTAACTATGATTTCAAAGTCATATTCCTGAAACAGAATCAGCCATTTGCATATCCTTCCACCTAACATAGGCTTGTTAACCAAATACTTCAAAGCAGAGTGGTCAGTGAACATCTCAAAATGCGATCCTAACAGATAGTGTCGAAACTTCTGCAAGGCATAAACCATAGCTAGACCTTCTCGTTCTGTCGTAGTATAATTCTTTTCTGCTGTGGACAATTTTCTACTTGCAAAAGCAATAGGGTGATCAATATTACCGTCACCTGACTGAGCCAATACTACACCTAAAGCAATGCAAGATGCATCGACATGAACATGAAACTCCTTATTCTAGTCATGGAATACTAGGATAGGGGCAGTTACCATCTCTTCTTTCAAAATTTCCAAGATTTCCAGACACTCTGGTTTCCACTCAAACTTAATATCCTTCTTCAACTTCTTCTCCATAGGGGCTGTAATCTGAGCATATCCTTTGATGAATTTCCTGTAATATCTAGTATGACCAATCGTAGTTCGAAGTTGCTTAACAGACTTCGGAGGTGGCAAGTTCACAATGATGGCTATCTTCGCAGGATCCACCATCAATCCTTGCTTGCATACAATATGACCTAGCAGAATTCCAAAAGGTGCACAAAAGATACACTTCTTCAGGTTCAATGAAATATGATGCTGTCTACACTTGTCTAGCATAAGGCTTAAGCTAGCTATATGATATTTTAATAAACCAAATATAGTCCAATCATCAAAGTAAACTTCCAAGAACTTATGAATGAATTCCTTAAATGCAGATATGACTACTTTGGAAAACATAGCAGGTGCATTCTTCAATCCAAAAGGCATAACTGTATACTGAAAAGATCCCATTTCTGTAGTGAAGGTTGTTTTATGTCGATCCTCTGGAGCAATTATGATCTGATGGTAACCTGAAAATCCATCAGTGAAAGAATACACTTCTTGACCTCCGACATTGTCTAAAAATTCATCTGTAAAGGGAGTAGGAAACGGATCATGTAAACAGGCATCATTCAGCTTCCTGAGATCAACACAGATTCAGATTTTTCCCTTGGTATTCTTTTCTTGTACCACCATGGGGCTGACCCATTCTGACTCTTCGACAGGCTCAATGATTCCTGCTGCGAGCATCTTATCTAGCTCCACCCTAAATTTTTCTTTATACTTAGGTTTCAACCTATAAGGGTGCTGCTTCACAGGCTTCACATCAGGTTTCAAAGGGATTTTTATCACTCCTATATCACCAAGGATACCTTTCATTTCTGAGACTTTGTCGGAAATAGGTCCTGATACTCATGGAGAAGTTGGGTCACTTTGCTTACCGTTTCTTCATCCCAATAATCTCCAATAGTGGCATATTTAGGCATTTCTTCTGACCCAATGTTTACTTGGCTTGTCTTCAAGGGATGAGTCACCTCTGGTGCTTCGACTGCTGGGACATGTACTTCGCAATGTCCTTCTGACTTAGGAATATTGATGTTGCGTGGATCATCATCCTTGTCAATTGCGAGGTTATAGCATTCTACTGCATTGGCTTCTTGTTCTTTCCAATCAGGTTGGTACTCGGCTGTTTCTTTACCATCAAACACCTTAGTGTGGATCATCCTAACAACAATTCTTCGTGACAGGTTACAAGGTGTGCACAAACTGATGTACCCATTCTTCATGAGGTACATGCTTCCATGCTTCATAACACTGCTCCAAATGTTCCTGAGGGCTAATTTGACCATTAAACCTGCTTCGCACCTTCTGATGCCGATCCATGAATCTCAGGTGAAGAAACTTCTGACAAGCTTCCCAAATGTGAATGTACTGTTTGTGACCAGTCCACCATCTAGCTGATGTGGCTCTGAATACTGAATCTAGAGTCTACATTTTCTGTGAATCTGATACCTGCTCTGAAAATTGCACAATAAAATCTGCTGGGTCTGTCAAGCCATCAAAAATAGGTAAGGCTCTTTTCTGTAAGCTAAGCCATCTAAGAGACTTGGTAATTCTTGCACATCGATGTCCATGTAGCTCATACAGTCTATTCTGCCAGTTCTCTAGGCCGTCATTTGAATCAGTCATGCAAGAACTGTCACACTGCCAATCCATTATACCTTCAGTAGTGGGGTTAACATAGTCTTCTTCTTTAGTTGTGATGTTATAAATATGGTCTAAGACATCCTGATCTTCATCTTTGACTGGATCTATATACCTTTCTCCTTGAGAAGGGTCCAATGGTACTATGACTCTCATGCCTTTTCCTTGGAAAGTCATTTGTCTCTTCTTAAGGCTGATTACTGCATCATTGTTTATTGGCCATTCAATTCCTAGTAAGGCTGGATAGGGGTTGCTATCATTGATTATTTCAATGACTTAAAAATCTGCTAGGGTACTGAATCCATCAATATCTACTGGTACACTATGGATTCTTCCCAAGGGCACAATCCTCTGCTGATTAGCTAATCTCAATTGTATAGGGGACCATTCAAGTGTAAGTTTTCCCATTTGTTCCCATGTCTGCTTAGTTAAGACATTTAATTCTGATCCCAAGTCTAAAATGATATCATTCATATCATACTCTCCTATCTGAGCATGCAACCTCATTTCTCTCCCAGTCCTTCTAACTTTGATCTTGCGAAGATTCTTGTAACTGTGACTGCTATTGGTGCTGTTGCATAGTAGCTACTGAGGTGTCCGAATCAGCATAGTCTCTTTTGGCTTCCAAAAATGTTTCTTTCTCGCTTCCAACGTCGAAGGCTGGAATCTTCTTTGGGGTCTTGCGGACCCAAGCCTCGACAGATTGTTTCTCCGTAGTCTATACTTGTGTCGTAGCTCCACTCCTTGTAACAACATTGATGGCTGGGATAGGTCTTCGCTCTACAGCAATCATCTTAATATTCTAAGTAGGAGTGATGTTCCTTTCTTGTATCTTGGCTATCAGCTGTGGGCATTGCTCAATGACATGATCTACTACTCTACAATATCGACATGTCATAGTTGGGTTCCGAAAGTCTCTAGCTAGATGTCCTACCTGATTACAGTTATAGCACACAACCTGGCCTTGACCTCTTCTAGGAATACCACCACGACCACGACCTCCAAAAGTACCTCGACCTGATGTACTACCATGGTAACCATATCCATCATTTCCTTGTGCATTGTTTTGTACCCTATAAGCATCATATGTTTGCTCTCGCATAAGGTCAAAGCTGCGACATTCCTCTTCATTGTGTCCAACTAACTTACACAACTTACAATAGGGATTCTTAGGTACTTGGACATATCTTTATAGTAGATAGCAGTCTTCAGGTCGATGCTGGCCAGTTGTTCTACAAATATCACAATATAGAACATTAGGGTTAAATGGGTTTGGCGCACCAGTATTCAGGTAATTTCTTAGCGTAGGACATTGTTCCTTGTCATGACCTTCTGTCTTACATCGTGTACACCACACCTCTTCGTGAATAGATTTCCCTTTTTCCATGTCACGCAGCTCCAAATCCATTTCTGCTAACTGCGCTTGTATTTGAGCTATGCCAGAATTATCTTCAACAAGAGCTGTCTCCAGTTTCATGGCAATCTCCAAAGCCTCTTGCTGATCAACAACCTTCTGTTGCATGAGTGGCATTCTGATATGAGGTAATAAGGATGCAATGAACCATTCTTTATGCTGTACTGGTCCAATATTGAAACTAACTTGATCTAGCAGAACTTTGAACCTCTGATCAAAGTCCCAAACTGATTCACCTTGCCTCTGTTGAATCTCTTTCAATTCAGTTATACACTGTGACGCTGATTTAGGCTTCTTGAACTCTTTGATCATCACTATTTTAATATCAGCCAAGACATGGTTCTGAGTACTAGAAAATTTCATGAACCAGGTCAAATCCCGGTCTCTAAAAGAAGTGACCAGCTGCGCTCTTCTTATATCTTGGTCCATAATATTCTTAGCAGTCCACACAGCATCGCATAAGAACCAAAAATGTTCTGGATCCTCTGATCCAGTTCCTCTAAAGACTGGTAGTTTGATGTCATCATTTGCATGGGCCACATTGAATCTAGTGGGGGGGGGGAGAGGGGGAGGAGGGGGAGAACTCACTGCTGTAGACTAACCTGTGACAGGAATACTCGGGCTAGGGTTACTTTCATACAGCGACAGGTTCTCGGGGATAACAAATCTATGCTGTGGGGTTATAGGAGGGTTTCTAATAGAAGGGGTTTCTTTGGACTCACAGTCTTCTGGACTTAATGGGGTATACTTGATACTTTGGCCTAGGGTATAGGATCCAAGATTTCTCTTGTACCTTTTACCACTTTGCTTGTTGAAGTCACTTTCACTTCCAAACATAGGTTAGTAATGCTAGATCTAGCAATCTGATTCTATAAGCAATATGCCTTTTTCAGCCAAGAGCATTTTAATTTGCAAACTAAATGAATTTAAGTACTTACCCCTTGTTCCTTTGAAAAAATGTCGTTCGGCTTCGCTGAAGGAAGTACTCATGTCGATGGAAAGCTCCGTCACAAATGCTTCAAGGGTTCACGTTGTCCAGAAATCAACAGCTCGCGATATCGCGTTGTTCACCCTTTTCAATATATTAACTCTTGCTGGGGTCCAGTCAGGAAACTGATCTTCTTGGAAGTTCATCCTTCTCTCTGTCAACCTGGATAACCACTGGTGCAATTCTATGTGGATACTACCAAACAAAATTTTGTAAATATCAGCAAAAATGTACCTTTGCAAGAATTCGTCTGAGCTACGACATGGATCCTTATTTTCTTGTTCCGCAAATTTCAGATAGGTCTCTTTGATCCAGTCGATGATTTCTTTCACTGAGGGCCTCCAAAACATAACCCTCTAGGTACGACGTAAATACCTCTTGAGCAGATACTATTCAACTGGCAACAGAACCAATTTGTTGGTCTATGGGTAGACCCGAGTTTTATACCTTTTATCTTTACACCAACAAAAGACCCACAGTGTTGGCCCTTTCAACAACAACCTGCGAACAGGTTGCAGTCTCACCCGAAATAGCTATGGGGTGCCGTAGAACCAGGTTTCTGCAAGCAGAAGAGGGATATTACTGTACCTTTAGCCTTAAAAAATAATAATCATACAATACAGAGCTTTGACTTGTACTTAAATAGCTTCGTAGTTAGATGAACAAACAGTTTCTTGCTTAACCCTTAACTGGGAATTCACAGCAAAGTTATTATTTAGCAGTTATCTTACTTTATCAATTATATACTTATCAATGCATAAAATAAAACCATAACAGAAACAACACAAAAGAACCACAACACCAGATATAACGTGGTTCACCCCCAGTGTAGGGGCTACGTCCACAAAACTGCACTTTTATTCAACTTTTTTCACAACAACAGTTCTGATCTGCGCACTCAACATCAGATCCACCCTTCAAGTCTAACTGTGCACTTAGCTGCAGTTCCTTTCTTACAATCTCTAAGCTGCGCACTCAGCTGTAGTTCATTTCCTTACAAAACCCTCTGTGCACACAACTGCAGAGGTCGTCCACACACATAGCTGGGACTTGACCTTAAAAACCAAAAATAGATCTAACTTCTTCGCATCATATGATCTTCATTTCATTAGATGATCTTGACATCTTTACATGAGTGCCTATTTATACAAGTGCACTATTACAAAACCATGGACTTAAACCATGGGAACCCAAAAACCATAACCCTGGGTTTAAACCATGGGTCATTTACAAAAAGAGGGGCTTCGACCCAACCCCGACACCCCTAAGACTATTTTGCACCGCAACTCCGCTTACAAGCTTCCACAAAAACCGCGGAGTTACCAAAACTTAGGACCTTGAAGGTTGGAGCCCCAACAATAACATCATTTCCTACAAAAAAATCATGCCATCATTAGTTAAAAAAAAGGTTTTATCGGTACATTACAATCGATTTATAAATACTAACTTGAATAGTGTATAATTACCTGCGATCTTCTCTATCTTTATTGGAACAAGTTCCTTGTTCACCAAATTTTTTGTCTCTATTGTACATGTACTAGTGACATGGGAAGATCCAAGAAATGTTGCTTTAGAATCAACAATACTAGCAGGATCTGCATCCACCCCTTCTTCTGCACGATTTAGTGTATGCCGGTCAGTAGCGAGTGCACTCTTTGTTGGCCTCAAGGGTTTTGTGGAATGTGTTGTCGATTTTTTAGTTGAAAAAAATGGTGCATGAATTGGTGTACGTGGATTTGTTTGCTCATATGGTGACTGATCTCCATAAGCATCACTAGGCCCAACACCACCTTGACCACTAGTGTGTGGTCATATAAAATCATGTAAATACAAACCATAATTTATAAGTTCACTATCATATAAAATAAAAAACTATAAAGTTATAACCAAATTTATATTATGATTCAATATTATGCAACTTACTTGCAAGGAATGATATCTCTTTACCAACACTTCAACCTTGGCTTTAATCTCATCTGTCTGTGGAATAATGAATACCAGACGAAGGATATCCACGTTAATTTTTTTCAAGTTCTTCTCTATCACCTTAACTGGGTTTAGAGAAGAACCAATTTTAGCATATTTCAACAACTCATGCACATAAAAATATATGGATTGTTGTGATGTTGTTTCATACACCGAATCATTGGTCTGCAACAAAAATATATAAAAAATTACTTACGTGTTAAGCAATAAATTGAGGAAAAAATAATATTAACAAAACATATCTATCATGATAGTTTCCTAAAATTACAAATAGGATTACCTAATGCCTGGATGATAGTGTTGTTTGATCAATAATTGGGGACTTTCCCTGGTCATCCACCTGCAAAAAAGAAGTAGGCAACATTATCATAATAAAACCAATATACACATGAAAAATACATAACAAAAAAAAATTATGCTACATTTTATATTGGTACAATTTTGACGTATTTAAATTGTAGAATTACAATTAGGTTTATCTATTACCCCGAGTTTGTTGTCATCTTAACAACAGATGGTTGGATTGCTCGATTAATACTCTGCATCAAATATATATAAGATTATATATACCAAACGAATATACTATTAAAAAAACAAAAAAACAGGACTGTTTGTAGATATTAAATTTGTACAATGGTATCGATGTATTTATGTCGCCTTGAGGAAGGTATGGTAACATCTACTGTGAGGGAGGTTTCTCTCACAGAACCTTCCATCAAAAACATATAAAAAATTGCTTAACAAAACCAAAATACTCACCGAAACAATACAATAACATAACATTTTGATGTATTTAAATTGTACAGTTACAATCATGTTTACTTCTTTCCCTATGGCTAATATCATCTGAGCAGCTGCTTGGAGGATTCCCTGATCACTACCCTATGAAGTAAATATAGATAACATTATATATACCAGACGAATATACTCATGAAAAAATACACAAAAAAACTCTTTCTTCAAATTATACTTTTACTATTACAAAGATGTATACTTGATGCCTCAAGGAAGGTGTACTCCTCTGTCCAATTGCTAGGGAGATGCGCCCCTGATCACTACCCTCCGAAGTAAATATAGAAAATTTAAAAAAAAATTATAACAATCTTCTAACGAAAAATCCTTAAGATGTTAAAATAATTAAGAAAAGGTTGGGTAAATTGTTGGATGTACCACATCCATAGTAACCGTGTTTGTATCTACTCGATTCAAATTGTAATTAATAAGTATCTCTTCCCCTACAGCTATTGATTTAATAGAACATATAAATATACGGTTTCCTTCACGCGTCTCAAATATGTAGTTGGGTGGCTTCACTGTAGAACCTAGTTGTGTACTATTTATAAGCCCTACAATATTCCCAGTTTCGTTTGGCCTTCCGTTAATGTACAACGTTGCTCCTTTATTTTGATCTTTGTCTTTCATTTGTAAATAATTTGCTGACATCCCATATCTATGCATACTTCTTGTATATTGGACCAGGCACATCCAATATTTGTATTTGTAATAAGGTCCAACATACTCCATCAATTATGTGCATTTGTTGTCACCGAGCTTTATGCCATCCATGCAAAAAAAACCCAATCCATGTAATGACAATGGTGCAATTCTATATATCATCTCGTTCACACCAAAATATTTGTTCAGTTGAGGAAGATCCCTAGGTACCCATTGTTTCACTAGATTTTTGTACCTTAAGGGCACCTCAATGTCTCCTATTGTCTCATCATCATAGGAACATGACCCCTCTTCATCGAAAAACAAATCCATGAGTTTATTGAATTTTATTCTAATCTTCTAACATCTAGTTGATCTAGCCCTTGTACACCTACTAGATGTCTCACTTTCCTCTAGAACCCTGAACTCCTGTCTCTTGAGGAAGACAAGTCTGACAAATACATGTTTGGTTCTACCTCTAGCATGGGAGAAAAAATAAAATAGGACCTTGTTGGGTATGCATAGTTATCAATTCCAATGTACAGAACATAAACTGTAAAAAATTACAATGAAGTTTAACTAATGGATAGTAATTAAAGAACAATAATACTTCTAGATAGATCTGGTTTGGATCTTCCTTATACTAAGACATGATTTTGAGCCAGTTGTTGTCACTGTAAGGACAACTAGTAAGAATACATACCTTTAGAGAGAGAGAGAGAGTTAGAGTGTTTATGGTTTACGTGCACATTTCACGGTTGAATCTCGTAGGTCAGAGATCACGGTTCACAATTCACAACACAATTATAGAAACCCTAGAAGAGGTACCACATGACCTTTGTTACCCTACTTTAAGTTTACTCAACTTCATGCATCCAAAAAATATCATATCTATACTTCTTTCCTGCCAAGATACTCCAATACTTGAGTTATGAACATAATATATAAACTTGGCATGTCTTCTAGAATGGTCACTTGGGAAACCTTAGGTTTTAGGGTGATTACCATAATTAAAACTAAAATATATTTGAGTACACTTAGAGTAGGGTACCAAAAGATCATGTGGATCCTCTTCTAGGGCTTCTAGATTGGTCACTTTCAAGTAGGAAAGGGATAAATGGAGGGGTGGGTACAATTTTGCAGCTATGGTAGTGTTAATTATATATGTAAAAGTTGAAGAGGGATCACCCAACACAATCCTATCTAGGCGTGGCTTGGTGGGCCACACTTCCCTCAACTTCTTTAACATTGATCCTGTTAGTCCTAAAAATGTCGTACCAAATTTATTCGTATCAATTTTATTTTAAGTCTACATCGTCCATATTGAGTCTATCTTGATAGATAAATTCTTTATCATTATTTCCATAGGGTAGTTGATATTTCCAAACTTATTAATGATTTTGTGAAGGGACAAATCCAGGGAACAATGGAGTAAGGTATATCTGAAACCACGATGTTGATATTGAAAATATTAAAAATATTGTCACACCTGAAATTAGTGGAAGAAGGCCCAAGACGTGATCCACTAATAAATTAAGATTCAATATGAAAGATGCCATGATTCCTAGGTTTAAGGAAAATCTCATAGTTAGTGTTGAGGATTCTTATGATGAAGAATATAGTAAATCCATAAGGACATAACAACAGGAGTGGAAACAATAGGAGAATAGGAGTGGAAACTTTGCATAATTATAGGACCTTAATAAGGTCACAGTTAAAAATTATTATCCTCTACTTAAAAATGCTTGACATTCTTAATTAATTGGAAGGGAGGAACTTTGCTAAGAATGATATTCCTTTAGGATATCACCAAGTTCATATGGAACCTACAAATGTATGGAAAATACATTTAAAGACTAATTTTGGTACCTATTAGTGGGTGATAATTCCCCTTCATGGCATTACCAATTTCCCTAGTACCTTCATCTATACCATGAATGGAATATTCTTCCTACATCTCGATCAATTTTTAATTTGTTATATAGATAGCCTCCTAGAGTCCCTAGAAGAGGTACCACATGACCTTTGGTATCCTACTTTAAGTGTACTCAACTTCATGTGTGCAGCAAATATCAGATCTATACTTCTTTCATGCCAAGATACTCCAAGAGTGAAGTTATGAACATAATATATAAACTTGGCATATATTCTAGAATGGTCACTTAGGAAACCTTAGGTTTTAGGGTGGTTACCATAATAATAATAAAAAAATTGAGTATACTTAGAGTAGGGTACCAAAGGTCATCGGGATCCTCTTCTATGGCTTCTGGATTGGTCACAATGGGTAACAATCCCAAAGATCATAGAAAGAAATAAGGGGAACAAATGTATGAATAGTTGAAAAAACTTTTATATTTTGGTTCATCATCAAGTACTGGCTAATAGATTTAATGTATATTACAACATACCCTTTCCCCAATTTTATCCAATATATCATAGGTGTTTTGATAAACAATATTGGTCATTTTTAGGTGTTTTGAGAATTTGTTAGAATTCAATTGATTTATAGAGCTAAGTATTTGGCTTGATTATGTGTTGTCTTTCAAATCTCTCAATAATAAGAAGCTCCCTAATTTCCAATGGGCCAAAGAACAATAACTTAGCTATTTTTAATATATAATTAATTTCAATATAATTATTAATTAAAATAAACTAATAAATCTTAAAATTTTGTCAATTTTTACTTCCTCTATTCCCCTTAGGGGTGAACTAGTTGGGAGGAGATAGAATAATGATGGTTTATAGTACCAAAGGATTTGAGAAAATCCACAAACCAAGTGAAAAAAATAAATCTTTAAATTTTAATTTTACATCGAAATTCGAAAAAAAACAATTTAATTTTCTAATTTACCTAATTCAAAGCTATCCACGCATAACCTTATTAGAAAGAGTACTAAAATCACTTTCCCACCACCTGAAGCATGATGTTGACCCTCAAATCCCTAACTATACCAACACATTTACCCAACATGTTGGTGTTGGAACAAGGGTACTCCTTAGTAAGGCCTACGAGATCGAGTTCCCTATAAAAATGATGCAAATGAGTTGAAATTATCCAAAGTGATTTTATTCCACATCTGGCCAAGTGAAGGAGAAATTTCAGATTTAATCCTATTGAAAAATTTCGTAGGTGGAGGAAATATCATTCGTGGCTATTGTATTGATTCAGCATGCATTTCCCCTTCCCATAATTCTCATCATTCTAATGGAGTGTCATTGCTTCCATAGCTTCCTAATCAAACAAGGGAGAGGGAAACATATTTATCACTCGATGAATACAACATGGACAGGTTGATGTATTCTAGAATTCGAAAGCAAAGTCACACGAAATTTCAATATGGGTTCATAAATTATAGGAATAACAAGCCCAACATGGGAAGTGGAAGACAAGAAGCTATGCATGCTGGTAACAATACTGTGTATCTCATTTTGTGTCCTACTAATATGATATAAAGTGTTATCGGAAAAGGAGGCCAAGTCATAGAATCTCACAGGAAAGATACGTGTTCCAATATCCAAGTTGCAGATAGTTATCAAGAGCGGGTGATAATGATCTATAGCTCACAAGTTGTTGACAACAACAACAAGAATCAAAATCTGAATGATAATGCAAAACCAGTTGTTTGTCCTGCCCATGATTCCCTTCTTAGAGTGCATTTTATTATTGTATCAAATCATGTAGATAACCCCAACAAAAAATAATGAGAGAGCAATGCAGAAAAACAAGAAATCAGTGCTCAATTGCTGGTTGCAAACAGTCAGATTGGAAGTTTGATTGGAAAAGGTGGAAATAACATTCAAAAGATGAGAATCAATTCAGGTGCACAAATTCAGATATTGCCCAAACATCAATTGTCAGCTTATACTGCTTTGGATCTCACTAGTGTTGAATAATTAGTTCATATATCAAGAGATAATGGTCGTAAATAAATTAGTGTATGCATTTTCAACATTTTTGCATAAACACCCTCCTAAGGAACAAATTACCAATTGGAATAACAATAACAATGGACCTTCTCAGGATTTTAACATCCGAATATTATGCCCCAATGGTAATATTGGAAGCGTAATTGGTAAGGATGGCAATACTATAAAAAACATGAGGAAGGAAACAATAGCGACTATTAATATTGAATATGTTTTTTTAGATAACGAACGTGTAATTGTAGTTTCTACAACAGAGTTTGTTAATGATCGTGTTTCACCTACTCTTGAGTTGATTCTTCAACTGCAAGGAAATACTAGCTCAGACAAGGATGGCACAACTCTTATTTGTACAAGGATGCTTGTTCTATCAAAGTAGATTGGTTTTCTTCTTTGGAAAGGTGGAAACATAATTAATGAGATGCGGAAGAAAACTAGTGCGCATATTCTCATATTTCCAAAGGAGGACCAACCAGAATGTGCATCCAAAACGAGATGGAACTTTTTCAGATTATCGAAGAGGCTGATGTTTCTAGAGATGCACTCATAGAAATTGAAACAAGGCTTAGGGAGAGAGTTTTCAAAGTTAGTGAGGATGTTGTGTATATTTCTGGCTTCCATGTTTGAAGCCTCCGACCATGGAAACTCAGATGAAAAAATGAACGAATATGAGTTTAGTGTTTTAAGATTTTCTTTAGTTGCAAATGCTCACTTACTATTGCATCTATTATTCATTGATTTACTTTCTCAACTTCACCACAATACTTCATATCAATATGCTCAATATTGGCATTGTAAATTGTGTCCTTGACCATCGTAATGGCGCCTTGACTATCACGTTCTATTTTAAATCTACTTTTGTAATGGCACATTGGTTATCGATTTATATTTCCAATCTAAATTATTAGATGCTTATCTTGTTGCATAATGTCAATGACTAAATAGCTTATTTATCACATTCTATTTCCAATATACCTTGTTAGATTCCCATATTGGTGCATAATCTCAATGAGAGAATAGATTATTTACTCACTATTGTTGCAACCATAATCTACCTATGAACGAGATATTATAATGATATCTTCCATCTTACTCATCTTGGTTATGATAGGCATAATGATTCATGCCTTGCAAATAGTTCAATTTTCTTTTAACAACCATTCTATTCACCATCCATTGTTCCTTTCTTAAATCAACCATTATTTAAGGCTCCTTTTACCATCCAAACCTACACTCAAATATATTCAAATCCTTGAACCAAGTGCAACTTGTTGCTATTGCAACTGCTTTCCAAAAAAGTTTACATTTTAGGGCCCCTCCTTCCATTTTTTGTTTTAAAAGCAGGCCTACTCTTGTTTCCCAACTTAGTTAATCCCTCCTTGCATACTTAGTTTATCCCAGAAGCTTGAGTAGAAGGTTTTTCTCTAAGCCTGAAGTGTGATTTTGGTAAAAAATACTTAGGCATGACCAAGAAACAAGCCTTACAAGAAAATCCACTTTTGATTTAAGATCAACAGATGAGAATAACTCTGATCTAGATCTAACGACAAATAAATGTCAGGAGCAGAAGGCTAAAGTGAGAGAAGCCAAGTTTCTCTTATGAAAAGGTTACAAACCTAATTTTTGACTTCTGCAAAGATCCAACGGTCAAGAACGCTTCCATGTAAATCAACGGATGGAAAAGAGGGAAAATAAAAGGCGAAGGTGGAAAGTTAAAGTTTGAGCTTCATGAAAATTGGACAATCTGACTTCCGGAAAGGTGGAGGCGGAAAAGCCAAAGTTTAATATCGGATAAGATTGACTTCCCGCTTTCTGATTTCCTCTTTTTGGAAGGGCGAAAGTGGAAAGGAGGGGGTGGAAAATACAAAGTTTAATATCAAAAAATATTGACTTCCCGCTTTCCGATTTGCACTTTCTAAAAGGGCGGAAGCAGAAAGGCGAAGGCGAAAAGTTAAAGTTTAAACTTCGTGAAAATTGGAAAATTTGACTTCCGATTTATGGAGGGGCGGAGGCAGAAAGGCGGAAGCAGAAAGTTAAGGTTTGAACCTCATGAAAGATTGATTTTTCATGTTCCAATTTCTGCTTTCTGAAAGGAGGAAGCAGAAGGGTGGAAGTGGAAAAGAGAAAGTGGAAAATGCAGGTTTTGGTCATAAAAAATTCAGGTCCTGCCTTCCTCCTTCCACATAGATCGACGATTTAGAAAGCTTCCATGCAGATCAATGGCTCAGAAGGTTTCAGAAGAGAAGAAGTGGAAAATTCAAGGAAGAAAAATAGAATTTTGGTTGTCAAAAGTTAGAGTCCTTCCTTCCACCTTCCGCAGTATCAGATCAATGAATAGGGATGAGTCCGCAAATATCCAATGGCCAAGAAATGGCGGGAGTAGAAGGGAGGAGGCAGAAAAGTGGAAGCGAAAGGTTTATTTTTAAATTCATGGAAGATTGGTGAACACACTTTACACTTTCCGGAAGGGGAGAGGAGGAAATAAATTGTCAAGGCCGCATAATCAACGGCTAAAATCAAACCCAATCCATCCTTTGAGTCAATCTGCGCCATTCATTTTTTGTTTGGTTTTCGACTGTGAATGATTGGGGAAACTGAGAAATATTCCTCCCAAATCCTAAACTAATAAAGTTTTTGGAATAATAGGGCGTTGGTCATTATATTTTTTTGTTTAATAATCGATGCATATCATTATATTGAAATACTATGAATTATGGT
The DNA here is from genome assembly GCA_001517045.1 of Pseudotsuga menziesii. Lineage (NCBI taxonomy): Eukaryota > Viridiplantae > Streptophyta > Pinopsida > Pinales > Pinaceae > Pseudotsuga > Pseudotsuga menziesii. The sequence continues at coordinate 1,192,188 of LPNX010916777.1, forward strand.
GGTTCCCAAATCAGATATATCTCTCATGGTGTTTCTTTATATTTCTTAGGTATTATCATTCACCAAGTTAGGATGGGAGATTGCGAGATCGGGTAAAGGTTGCAGTTATCAACGACTGAGATGAAGGTTTGATATACATCAATGATTGAGGTTGATTTCGTGGATTGAATGTGCATGGAAGATGGAATATTTCAGAGCTGCGAAATCCTATAGAAACGAGAGGATTGGAGGAGAGAGATCTAGGCAGATTTGTGATCTACGATTAAAAAATCAATTTCACAATGAAAAGATGCATGGAAAATAAAGGAGTGTGTATTTCCATCAGGGAGAGGCATGTGTAATTTGTTTTTATTTGTTTTTTTATGAAACCGTTAGATTCAACTAGGTGGGTGAATAAGAAGCCTGGGAATATCCTGGGTGATGGATAGAGATAGTATAAATAGGGGTGTAGAGCACCATAGTAAGGAATTTTTCTTGGTAAAATAATTCTAGACTATTTTTGTAAAAGATATACCTCTTCGCTAACAAGAAGGATAATTTTGTTGGAACAAAGGGCTTGCACAGAGATTTAATCGGAATGTGTGGAATGCACACTATAGAACTATTTCTTCTTGCTTCTGTAGATCATATAGTGATATTGTTCTAACCTCCTGGAACTATTTCCTTGGTCATGAATGTTTGTTGTATGTATAAATGTCTTTGTTGACAGGGTAATAAATGGTTTAATTATATTAGAGCTACCTCTAGTATTCTTTTTGTTGTTAATGTGATTATTGTGTTGGTACAACTATCTGTTAGACATTTATGAGCATTTGCAATATATTACTCTGAACTCTAAATTTTCTCCCTGTCCAGGGATAGAATAGTTTAGTTTTAGATTTAGATTAGATCTGCATTTAGCTTATGCACCTTCATATCATTATTTAAACAAAAATCATATAAACGGTGGATTGAGCCGTAACCAGTAAAATATTAAAAGAACTTAATCTATGGTAGCCGAAACCATGAACTAGACAGATTCCCAACACCAAACGGTGTCTGATCTAATTGGGATCGTTCACCGGGGAGAATACCTACTATTTGGTACCTAGGATTTTTCCAGGAATCAACAGAATTGGCGCCAGAAGGAGGGGCTCCAGTGCATGGCTGGTAGAGGAAATCATTTTTCAGAGAAGATTACATCGGAACAACATCATAAAATAATTTCCCTGAAGATATTTTTCCTAAATTACAAGAGCACGAACAAGAACATACATGTTCTAGGGAAGAAGAATCAAAACATTTGTATGGTGTCCCATTTGAAGAAGTAGATCTATTTAGGATACATACAAGATCCTACGTCAATAAAATTGGGGCGTTAAAAGTTATTCCTACTTTACCTAGAAGGAAATATTACAAGAAAGTACCCTCATACACTAAGGATTTGATCCTTGTGGAAAAATTGGAAGAGATCGTAGTTCTATCCATCCAAGAAATTGTTCAGCCTCTAGATCAATTAGATCTAGAATCTCCTGTATTTTCAGTAGGCATTCAGTCTCCACCATAGTCTCCATATTGAATCATGGTTGTTGTTAATCAACCTGCATGGAGAGAAAGAATGCCACTCAACCTGGATGCTCCATTGCATGACTTACCTAAGCACCCAAAAAGGGTTTTACCAAAATTCGATCCTAGAAAGGGTGTTTCTGCTGAAGATCACTTACAGAATTTTTATCTGGCTTTGAATCTCTTAAATGTTGATCATGAAGATGTGGCTTGAAAAAAAAAATCAATATACTTTTGAACGTAAAGCATCTTCATGGTACTTTAGTCTGGAAGCTAATTCAATCGGAAATTGGAATGGTTTTGAAAATCCATTCTTAGGGAAATTTGGCAACCAGAAAACTGTAGCCACTCTCATGAAAGAATTACTATCTATGAGAATGGAAAAGAAATAAAAGGTCCAATACTTTAATCAAAGGTTCACCACCTTATTGAATAACTTTAGTGCTGCAAAAAAACCAGATGAAGAGTCTCTAATAGAGTATTATACTACAACACTTGATCCACCAATAGCAATGTTTGTAAAAAGGTTTGGTAAGGTTACATTGGTAGAATCTGTGAGATGTAGAACACTTGGTGGCGGGGTATGGTTAAGATGCCCCCGAAGTTGAAAGGTCTCTGGTTCTAATCCCGTCAGATACCAAAAAATCCAACCATGTTAAGGGTTGGTGCGGTCCAGGCCGGGTGCGATCCCTAGGTGATTTTGATGGCTTAGATGCCCCTGGTTCATGGTTACTTAGCCAATGGAAACCTTGCTAGTCATGGGGGTTCCACCACTTTTCCAACAAAAAAAAAGGTTACATTGGTAGAAAACTATGAAGAGGCCAAGAAAGTAGAGGTAGATTTGGATAGTATAGCAGAGCATACTCCAAAACCTGAATTTCAACATACCACAAGAAAAATTCTTTTGTTGTTGACTAAGCCCACATAAGATTATTCTAATGAGCTAGAGAATGTGGCGAAAATGGTGCAAAAGTTTTCAAAGAAAATAGTATACATGGAAAAGGATAAGGGAACTAGTTTTTATAGAAATCCATTCAACCCTTTTTACAAAAAAAGAAAGAGAGTGGACAACCCCAACCACCTGTGCATAACTCTACTATTTTAAATTTTAACGAGGAAGGAAAGGATCATTTATGTACCTTTCACCAAGAACTTCATTTTGAAAAATATGTCTACAATGGATTAATTCAATGACTCTGGTTATGAATAAATTTTTAGATATCCAGCTAGCAGATCCTGAAGGAGATCAAGTCCAAACTAATGAGACAGAAGAACATAACGAGGAAACCATGATGGTATTATGGGATTGGGCACGTACTTTGAGGCTCACTTAAGATGAGCCCATCGAGGAAATTCAAGCATCACCAGTTAATGTCACGACAAGAATTAAAGGCCCAGTAGTGGATGAATGTCTATTACTGCTTAAAATAAAGAAGTTTAAGAAAACATGAAGAAAATTTTCAGTACTAATCAAACAACACCTAAGCCTAATACAACAAATATAAAAGAGACAATCCCACTAGGTGACAAGTCAATGAAGACAACAATTAATAAACTTGTGGAAACTTTGGCAAATAAAACAGAGACTACTAAAGAACAAGGCATGGGGTATGATATCGTAGAAGACATTAAGAAAATGAAGGCAAAAGTTTCTCTATTTGAACTATGTAATTTGCCTCAACAAAGGAGGAAACTTCTGGAATCTTTTGATCCACAGCCTGGAAGTATCCCAGAAGCCATGGAATCTAATGATGATGTAAATGAAGCGAGCATTGGAGCAAAGTCTAAATCGCAGACATTACCTTTTGTGTTGTCATTTGAAATTTTTAATCATAATGTACATAATTGTTTGGTAGATTCTAGGGCTTCATCAAATTTCATGCCACTTTCAATATGTAGAAGGATTAATGGCCAACCCATACCATCTCCATCTCAGATAATTCAACTAGACATATCTGTTGTTAAATTCATAGGGGAAATGAAAGATGTTTTGATTCGTTTGTCTATAGATCCCAGAGTTTGTCAGTTTATAGATATTATGGTAGTGGATATACCAAAAGAATATGGATTAATTTTGAGTAGGGAGTGGTCAACAAAACTAAATTGTTACTTTGCAACTGACTGGTCTCACATGTGGCTTCCATTCAACAATGTTCAAAACAAAATTAAAATACTGAGAGAACCACACCTGAAGTATAATGTAACTCAGTTAGAAGGGAAGAATGAACCTGTGAAATTCTTGTCTTCATTCTTGAGAAATTACTATTTGAAACTCGAAGTAGATAACTACCAGGGTGAAGAAGCTAGATGTGAATCAGACACACAGACCAATCTACTTCAATTCTCATGGGCTGATAATATTGATTGTAATATAGTAAACTTAATGACTAACATAGAAGATGATACTAACCAATTAGAGTTAGATGATAGATTTTGGTTTCTGTATTTTGATGGTTCTAAAACCCAAGAGGGATCAGGGGCAGGTTGCATCCTGATTGATCCAGATAAGAATAAACACTTTCTCTCTTATAGACTAGAGTTTGGATGCACAAATAACACTGTTAAATATGAGGCTCTAGTCTTCATCCTGAAGAAATATATTGAACATAAGGTTATAAATTTAAAAGTTTTCATGGATTTCAAGATAGTAGTTAGAAAAGTAAGAAAAACCATTCATTTTTTATCTCAACATCTTAAGGGATACCATTTGGAGGTATGGAATTTGATTATGCACTTCAATGCTTTCAATATAAATGCAATACCTAGATTGCAGAACACTGTAGCTGATTTATTAGCTACTTCTACATCTAGATTAGTGCCAACTAATAATAAGTGTTCTATTGAATTGATTTTTAGGCCATCAGTGTTACACTCAAAATCTGTCACCAGCATCTGATAGGATCCCTAACACAAGACATTTCCCCTCAAATCTCAAACTTGAAGAGAATTATGCTCTAGGTGTTGATTCCAACATACATTGCGGCACCGCTCTTAACCTCAAGCAGATAAGCGACACCCTATTCAACACTTCCCTAGTTGTGTGAGAACCAGGCGGTGCCACCACCTTTAACCTATGTTGTTGGCGCGGTTCCTATCCATCACCGCTCTGTCATAAAGGTGTATAAGTGGTGCCCTTGGTAAAAAGTGGAAAAAAGGAGGTTTCTCGAGGCTTCTAGAACAAGAGCCTCATATCTAACCTTATCCCTACTCACCTGGGTTGGTTAAGGTCGAGATCCTTCTTTGTAGGATCTTGTAGCCACCTCACCCACGAATCTCTCAACCATCCTATCCATTTGAGCCCTATAAATACAAGCTCATACTCCATGGTTGAGGGGTAGAGAAGAATAGTAAAGTTATGTTGTTGAATTGATACCCTGGCTTAATCCATTTGTTGACACTCCATTTTAACAGTTGATTTAAGATCCTTATAGGAGTTTGATGAAGGTCCCATCCCTGCAAAATTCACATGAACTCCCCTTCAGGCTATCAGAGGTGCGAGACAAAGGAGAAAACGAAAGGTGTGCTAAAGGCGTTGAGCGAGGCTCAAAATCAAAGGATGATATTGATCGGAGGAGGATCAATGGCTCCAAACCATTTCACGCGAGCGGACATGCTCGACCAAGCCACATTTCCAAGTTGCAAAAGGTGTTAAAGGTCAGAAATATTCAACAGTCGAGATGAGATCTGAGTCAAATCTACGGCCTCGATCAATTTCGCATGCCATACTTACGGGGGTGAAGTCACGATTTCAAATCATGAAAGAGAGGAAGAGGTCACGAATATCAACGGATGCGATAAGAAAGGAAAGAAATCTACAGCCATGGTTTATTTCGTAGAATGAACAAGCACAGATGAATGCCAAGGCTTCTCATTGCGAAAGATAATGGGGCCCACTCAGATCTACGGCTGCATGAAGGGTCGGTCGTGATCGACAGTTGAGAACATGTCACGATCCAGAACTACCTGCAGTGTTCAGAAGAGAGAATTTGGTGGCAGAAATAATGTAACATGGACGGCGGAAGTGAAATATTCCTCAGATCGGATGGCTGAGAAGGATCCCAGGGTACAGGTTTCACATCTAGTGCTGAGATGATAGCAGAGGAGACATTCACGCGTGTAATCTGCATCCTTGTGGATTGGACGATTTCTTCGATGCCATTTAGCATGAGCCTAAGGTGTAAGTCTTGTCCAACGATGCTAATTTCCTCAGTTCACAAGTGTGGCATGTGGTTCACTTCGAAGGGAGCTGAGGGAAAGATGGAGGTTTGATTCGTTGAGGCAATAGACTTGGAATTTATAGGAGGCCAAGGGAGGCGATGAACTAAAACAACTCAGCACCATCGTCACGGTAATTGAAAGGGCAAGAAAGGTCAAATCCATAGCCCTTGAAACCCATTTGGAAGCCACATGAAAATTGTCTGGAATCTTGCCCATATCGGGTAATATGATTGAACGTCGAAAGGACAGGAATAGATCTTTCTAAGTTGTGTCAGATCGCCCTATATAACACCATCTCCTGGAGATCTTTTGAGACATGGAAATGTGTAGATGATGAGAAATATAGATTTGAATGCCAAGAAGTGTCGATTTCCTTCACAAATAGCCATGACTGTGTGATTCGAGAAGTTAGTTCGACAAGGGGTACTCTTGGTAGGAAAACATCGATCTGTGTTTTTGTTATCCATACCAGAAAATCACCAACCACTAGGGTACATATGTTAAACATCAAGGGAGGTTCACCTGCTTTTACACAACCCGGTCTTTGGATGTGTAGTGCATGGGTTTTGACGTCCTGTAGAAGGAGCAAGTTGACAGAAGGAGCAAGTCGACAAAGTTGACTTGCTCCTTCTACACGTCCCAGCGACATCCCTCCAACACTCCTAGTTGTAGTCATGACCTTCGAAGTCCCAGCTCATAGTGGTGGTAGAACTATTGGAGCAAATGCTCGTACTAGGATCACGTGGGTCTGGAGCCTTCGGCACCACCCCTAGGATCTCCACTTGGTTTCTTGGTCGTGGGCAAGGAGAGGGTGAAACGCACACCCGGCTGCATGGCTCGCGGGAAAACCCTCCTCGTAGGAGGAAGAAAGGGGTACAAGGATGATAAGATTCTTAAGTCATTTATCATCATCAAGTGCATGACCACCTTCTTTCCAGCATCCTCCTACAACAGTGTTACGAGATGAAGGATGGGTCAGAAAAATGATCGGGCGGTGGATTCAGGTCTTCTTGTCAGCCTTTGAGCGATGTGGTCTGTAAGAAGTAGTTTGGTCGAAGAAGCATAAATATATACCCAAAGCAGCCTAAGTAAACAATTGGTCATCGACATGCCTCATGGAAACCGCTTTCGTGAAGTGGAATGGAAGAAAGGCCTGTGCTGTCAGTATGCGTTATCACATGCTGCGTCTCCATAATGTTTATTGTTATCTATAAAACGTGGCGATAGTCCACTCCCTGTACTGTTAACGCATGATTGTGACTTGCAACAATCTTCTATTGGTAGTCTCAGCATTAGAATAGTATAAATACACTCCCGATAGAGAGAGAAAGGAGTTGGTTGGATTGGGAAACATTCTAGGGCTGAGGCTCTCCATTTTAAATAATATTTGATTCCTGTGTTATGAATAAAATTGTAGAGGAGGAGTTGTTTCTCATGGCAGAGATTCATGTGTCATTGCTTTTCCCAATATGTATCTTCTTTTATGCAATGTTTTTCCTATTTTCACTCCAGTCTGTTGATTGCTTTCATGTCTGCAACTTAGTGTATAGAAGTTAGGAATTCATACTCGTTATGTTCCGGCTGTTGTTCCAGACATTTATCAATTTTCTTCTAAATTTGCATGGAATTCATCTCACTAGTGCTCCATGTGATGGGTTGTTCTCTCTTATCCTCCAACCACCTGCTAAATATCTCATGATGGGGAAATCAGCGATTACCTTTCCACTGTCTGCAACCCCATGCCTTTACTTTCCTTATGCAAGTATTCCCTACAAAGGTTTTCGACTCCATTTCCAATGGTCCCTTACCCCGATAATCCCACCTCACATCTCACCTTGATACACCTTGTCCCATTCAGGATCCTGGCCCCCTGATTATCCTTGACTAAAAATATTACACGAACTAGACTCTGAAGACAAACAAGAGATCCCTCTCTAACTGTGCAGGGTCGGAGGCGTAGCATAAAGTGGTTCTGATGTTACCCGGGAGTGGGCCCTCCCCCCTTCTCGACCTTGAGGCCCAATTCTGGTGCTAACAAACTGGCGCCATTACCGGGGACAAAATTGAAGATCCTCCTTGGGAAGAACGACAAAGATTTAGATCTAGTTGTTGATTGTGAACAATTGACCAGACATCAAGAAAGTTGAGCACTTTTCACCTAGCGACTCCGCTGGTGGTGTGACCCAGAAATGAAATGGCCGAGGAAAGCTGACAGACTCCCTCTGGAAAATGGACCCCTTATAAAGCTTAGAAATGCATGGCGGAAGGTAAAGATAATTTTGTCTACATTTCTTCCAGGATGCCTTATCCTATCTTGTAAGTTTGCTCTTAGCTTTTCCCAGATTTATCAAAACATCCTTCTATGATTCAACTCATTCTGAATAGAGCTATGAATATATTCATGTTTATCCTTCTTTATGAACCGAAAGCATTGCGTCGTCCTGTACATCTGATTATGGCCTAGATTTTTATCCAGGGGCTCACGATGTCAAAGGACACCCCTGTGAAATTCATTAAACCTCAGACGATAGCTCAGCTATTGTGCCTGACCTTGTCTCTCCTATTTCTCCAAGCTGATATAGACCACTACAACTACCCCCAATCCTCCATGATTTTCCCGTGAAATATTATAGGTACCTCCCCAAGTTCGATGGAGAATCCCAAGACTTGATTGCTGAGAAACATTTACAAGCCTTTGAGAATTTCTATGACCTTTTTGAGATAGATCATGATGATGTATGCATGTGGTATTTCACCCTGTCCTTGCAAGGAGATGCCAAAGTATGGTTTAAACACTTGCAGCCTAAGTCCATCAACACTTGGGAAGAGTTTTCTTGCACTTTCTTAAAGTTTTGGGGTAGGATAAGGCCATTGGAGAAAATACTTTCATAGTTTTATTCCTTAAGGAGGCATGAGGATGAGGCCATATCTATTTTTAACAAAAGATTTGTAATATTTTATTATAACATGCCTGAGGAATTCCAACCTCTTGAGAATGCTGCTAAGATCTATTATGCAGCTGCCTTTCCTTCTGACCTATCATTACTTCTTTTGGAGAGAAAATCAACCACCCTGCAACATATGTTCGCTGATTGTTTGGAGGTTGAGGAAAACCTTAAGATGTCCAAGAAAGTGTCAGACGAGGAAAATGGTGGTGAAATAAAAGACACATACAAATTGGTTGGTCCCTACAAGCATAATGGGGAACTCTCTCCTAGTATGTAGAAAGAGGACTGGCCTGATGCAGGAGTAGGTAGTCTTGCAGGATTGTTCTCTTAAAATGGTAACCTGCACCACCCCTGTTCTGCAAAGGAGGATTTTAAGAAGGAGTGTGGTACGCCTGTGTATGATGAATGTGGGGAAGAGTACCTGCAGAATATACCTGACAAGCTAGCTACTGAAACAACGTCTGCTGATGAAAAGAACTAAGATGCAATGCAAAGTCAGAAGGTTGAAGCGGGAAAGGACGATAAGGGCACTGGAGGTGATATCCAACCCTTGTGTTACGCCTCTTTTGAATTAATATGACAAATGATTAAGGCCTCCAAGAAAAAGTATAAAGAAGACGATGAGAAGAATTGTCCAGAAGTGCCACCTCACAAAGGAGGAATATGCCTACTCAGTTCCACTAAAAAAGCAGGGTACCTCCCTCTTGAAGCACACCAAGCTCTTATTCCATAAATTTCGAGCGGAAAGTGGGATGTTCCATTGAATAAATATTATGTGGGTCCTCTTTTGCAATCTTCCAAGTGTCATCCTGATGAATCTCTAGAAGAAGGAAGCTCTGGATGGCTTTCCCATGAGCAGGTCACAGAACATGCTGGAGGTTTCCGTGATTTCTATGACCCCGTGGCCTAATATATGGAGGGTTTGGGCGAAGGCAGTGATTGGTTGCATCCCTTCTTTGAATATCAATTTGTTTATCATTTCCTTCTCCCATTATCTATTTCATTTCTGTCCATCAAGCACAATGAAAGAACAAAACTATTAGGCAAATTGCTTGATTGGCTTCACTAGAAGTCTGATTTCACTTAATCAGATTTGTGTACAAAGTTAGGTAGAGTAGGTAGGGAAAAATAAGCTCAGTAGTTATCAAGAATTTCCTTCATTTCTATTTTTTTTTTTTTTTACTTTTTAGTTACAAGCACAGGTGTACAGTCACCATCATGATTTGCAAGAGTGGCACGAATTCGCTAAAGTAGTAACTCAGAGCTGAATGGAGATGTTAAAGAAATATTGAAGTCATCCCAATGGTTTTGGCACTTGGTCTACGGGGGTTCTTTACTACCTCACTGGAAGGATAGCATCCCTCGTGGAGCCAGTTTTTAACACTCCATTTTAATAGTTGATTTGAGAGCCTTATAGGAGTTCGATGAAGGTCCCATCCCCACGAACTTCACATGAACTCCCTTTTCGCCTATTAGAAGTGCGAGGCAAAGGAGAAAACAGAAGGTGTGCTGAAGGCATTGAGCGAGGCTCATAATCAAATGCTAAGATTGATCAGAGGAGGATCAATGGCTCCAAACCATTTCGCGCGAGTGGACATGCTCGACCAAGCCGCATTTCCAAGTTGTGAAATGTGTTAAAGGAAATATTCTACAGTCGAGATGAGATCTGAGTCATATCTATGGCCTCGATCAATTTCGCATGCCATACTTGCACGGGTGAAGTCGCGATTTCAAATCATGAAAGAGAGGTAGAGGTCGCGAAGATCAACGGCTGCGATAAGAAAGGAAAGAAATGTTGATGTATTTGTAACTTCAGAATGTATTCATCTATGTATCTTATGTATTGTAACCCAATGTTTATTCTGGGATGTATCTATAATGTAATTGAGTCATATTGTCATGCCCCAATGTTCCGATCGGGAGGATCAATAATGTAAACAAGTCATGTCAAGTCATAGTGGGTAACCCTCTGATTGTCTAAGGGTTAAACTCCCCGCAGTTCTGGGGAACTAGGGTTATTAGACTCTCCTAGTAGAGGTTGGCCTTGGTAGGGTTTTAGTCATGTCGGGATTAGTATAAATAGAGAACTGGAGTCTCTATCTATCACACAAGTCATACACACTCAAGTGTAGCACATAGTTGAGGAAGGAGAAGACACTGGGGCTAGATAAGAAGAAGTTTACTGCTGTAGGGAGATCACTTACTGTTTTGGGGCTTTTACTGTTTTGGTGCTGATTCTATCTCTAAGGAAGTTGCGGGGTTTTCTCCTTTATGGTTTCCCCGAGGAAAAACACTGTGTTCATTGTCTCTTTTGTTTGATTGCTATACTTGTTATTCTCTCAGTTAAAGATCCTAATAATTCTAGCTTAATGTTGAAAAACTAACATGGTATCAGAGCTAACCTGAGAAGAAGACACTGTGCAGCTACGGGAACTAGGGCTTCCTAGTTTGTGGATTTTCCTCCATAGATTTTCAGCAAAATTAAGGTGGAATAACTCTCCTCCTTAGGGCGCATCTTTCTGTCGAAGCAGAATCCAATTATGAGGTTTTTCAGTTTTGGACCTGTCATTGCTGCCGGAAATTAGGGATTTTTATAGAAGAGGAATTTTTCAGTAAGCCCAGGCCTGGATTGATCTCCTCCCCAAAATCGAAGTTAGGGACAAATTTCAAGGCATTTGGGTAGACAAAACTCCAGAAAATAAAAACCTTAATTTGCTCCTAATCTAGTACTGTAGGATTTCAACTCAAGTTTCAGATCCGACATCTTGAACCTGGTAAGATCTAAAATCTTTTGTATTTCCATTTGAGGTTCTTAGTTAAGATGTTTCATCATACCAAGCTTGATGAAAAGCTTGAGGGAGCTGATAACTTCCGAGCCTGGAAGTATAGGATCTCCCTGGTCCTGCAAGAAAATGAGTTAGATTCCTACATTCATGAGGAAGTTCCAGTTCCAGAGGGAGATGAGGAAAAGGCCTTACATAAGAAGAAGATGGTTATGGAAAAGAGCATCATTGCTGATTCTATCAAGGATCATATTATCCCACAGGTGTCCTCTCTCAAGACAACTAAAGCTATGTTTGATTCCCTAACCAAATTGTTTGAAGGAAAGAACATAAACTAGAAGATGACTCTGAGGAATCAACTAAAGAATGTGAAGATTCAGAATGCAGAGACTATACAGTCCTACTTCACAAGGGTTTCTCAGATCAAGGAACAATTAGAAGCTGTTGATGAAGAAGTGGAAAATGCAGAGATTGTGATGACTACTTTGAATGGCCTTCCTAGGTCATAGGATTCCTTCATCCAAGGAATCTATGCTAGAAAGAAGCTAGTCAAGTTCAGCAGACTATGGGAAGAGTTCTCTCAAGAAGAAGCTCGGATAGCAGCTCGAGAAGAGAAGATGGGAAGTGAAGATCAAGATCTCATAGTTCACTCCAAGAGAGGCAGAAGAAAACCTCACCACTTCAAAGGTAAGAATCCTCATCATAGAGATAATAATAGAAAAGAACCATCTATATTAAGATCTTATACATGTGATGAGATAGGGAACTTTGCAAAAGACTGTCCTAAGAACAAGAACCACTCTCACAAGAAGAAGGGGAACAAAAGAAGACATCATGCTCATGCTACAGAGGATGATGAACCATCCAAGAAGAGATCTAGATATGAAAGTGAATATTCTTCAAGCGAGGATGAATATGTTCTAATCTCTGCTCTAACAGGTAACATTACACATGGTAGTGATGATTGGCTTATAGACAGTGGGGCTTCCAAACATATGACTGGATTCAAGGAATCCTTTGTAAGACTATCAAAACATGAATCACCCCACAAGGTGAAGCTAGGAGATGACTACCAATATCCAATAAAAGGTAGTGGGGAATCTTCATATAAACTAGACTCTGGTAAGTCTCTAACAATGAAAGAAGTATTGTTTGTGCTAGGACTCAAGAAGAACCTTCTCTCCATATCAGCATTGGATGCAAAAGGAATGAGATTTGCATTCATAGATGGTCAAGTCATCATGTGGCCAAAAGGAAAGACTATCAATGATGTAGTAGTGATTGGAGAACAAGAAGGAGGCTTGTAAAAATTGAAGGGCCATCCAGAACAAGCCTTGGTCCATGACACAGTAGATCCAAATGAACTTTGGCATAGAAGGATTGCACATGTGCATTATAAAGCACTACCTATTGCAAGTAAAGCTGTTGAAGGTCTTCCAGAATTCCAAGCAAAACATGATGGTGTTTGCAAAGGATGTGCAAAATGAAAGAATACAAAGAAGACATTTCCCAGAAGCGAAAGCAAAGCCAAAGGCATACTAGAAATCATCCACTCCAATGTATGCGGTCTGATGTCATCAAACTCACTAAGAAGGTATGCATACTATGTTTCCTTTATTGATTATTTTTTTAGGAAAACATGGGTTTACTTGATGAAGAACAAAGATGAAGTATTCAGTAAGTACAAGGAATTCAAATCCTTGATAGAAAACCATACTGAAAAGAAGATCAAGACCTTTCGATCAGATAATGGAGGAGAATTCACTTCAAATGAATTCAAAGGGCTATGCAAAGAATCAGGGATTAAGAGGGAGTTGTCCACTCCTTATAATCCACAATAGAATGGAATTGCATAACAAAAGAATAGAACTATCATGGAAGCTGCAAGAGCCATGCTTCATGATCAAGATCTTCCTATGCATCTTTTGGCGGAAGCTGCTAGAATAGCGGTCTATGTACAGAACCGTACTCCACATAGAGTACTCGAGAACAAGACTCCTAAAGAAGTCTTCTCCAGCAAGAAACCAAAAGTTAGCCATCTCAGAATATTCGGCTGTCCTATGTACATACACATTCCAAAAGAGAAGAGAACAAAATTAGATCCTTCAGGAAAGAAGGGCATATTTGTGGGATACTCTAAAAGCTCGAAGGCTTATAGAAGATATTTTCCAGGGTATAAGAAGATTGACATCAGCAGGGATGTGAAATTTGATGAAGACACAGCTTACAACAAATCCAAAAAGAGGCCTGCTGAAGAACCTAAAGAAGCAGAAGCAAAAGCACCCAGAATTCATGATACAACCATGAATGAAGAAGATCAAGAAGAAGATCGAGAATTTGAAGAACCACAAAGACCTGTAGATCCACCTCTGGAGAAGAATCCTCATAAGAGGAAACCAGCTTGGGTACATGAACTTATCCAAGGTGCAGAAAGATATGGGGCTCCAGAAGAGAATCACAGAGAAAGAAAGAGGACCATATCCTGCTCCATGTATGTAGCCTTACTATGTGATTTCATTGATAAAGAACCTTCCAGTTATGAAGAAGTGGCTGAACGAAACGAATGGAAGGATGCTATGATCAAAGAATATCAATCGATCATGAAGAATGATGTTTGGGGTGTTTTCCCAAGACCAAACAGGAAGTCAGTTGTAACTTCCAAATGGATCTACAAGATCAAGCATGCTGCAGATGGTAGCATTGAAAAATATAAGACAAGATTTGTAGCTCGGGGTTTCTCTCAGAAAGAAGGAATATACTATGAAGAAACCTTTGCACCTATAGCCAGATACACTTCCATCAGATCAATAATTGCTCTGGCTACAGTGATGAAATGGAATATACACCAGATGGATGTCAAGACTGCTTTCTTGAATGGTGTAGTGGAAGAGGGAGTGTATGTAGAACAGCCACTCGGTTTTGAGACACATGACAGGAAGTCTCATGTGTGCAAATTGAAGAAATCCCTGTATGGTTTGAAACAGGTACCCAGGACCTGGTATGGCATAATTGACAACTTTCTATCTAGTTTGGGCTTTACCAAGAGTAAAGCAGATTCTAACCTTTACTACAAGGTTGAAGATGGTAACCCAGTGATGCTTCTACTATATGTAGATGATCTATTTGTGACAAGTACGGATGGGTTTATTCCTGATACGAAGAGAAAGCTTGCTGCTGAGTTCAAAATGAAGGACTTGGGGATGATGCATTAATTTCTAGGTATGGAGGTGTGGCAGAATACAGATGGAATCTTCCTTGGACAAGAGAAGTATGCAGTAGAGATCCTGAAGAGGTTTGGTATGATGGACTGCAAGGCTATAGCCACACCTATGGCATCAAACCTGAAGCTATTGAGTAATGCTTCATCAGATTCAGTTGATGCTACGATGTATTGTCAAATGATTGGGTCATTGATGTACCTAACAAAAATGAGACCAGATATTTTCTTTACTGTGAACACCTTGAGCTAGTTCCTGACATATCCAAGACATGTTCACTTGATGGCTGCAAAGCATATTCTGAGGTACCTGAAGGGTACAGTTGATTATGGAATCAAGTACGATGCGAATCAAAAGATTAACCTGGAGGGTTATGTTGATTCAGATTGGGCAGGTAGTGCCATCGATAGGAAGAGCACTTCAGGGTGTTGCTTTAGTATGGGATCAGGTGTGATCTCTTTGTTTAGTAGGAAGCAATCCTGTGTGGCACCGAGTACAACTGAAGCAGAGTATGTTGCAGCTTGTTCAGCTAGTTGTGAGGCAGTATGGCTACGAAAGATACTGTCTGATTTATTTGATCTCCAGTTGGATGCTACTTGTATACATTGTGACAACCAGAGTTGCATAAAGTTATCAGAGAATCCAGTGTTCCATGACAATTCAAAGCATATCAAGATCAAGTACCACTATATTAGGGATATGGTGCAGAGGGGAGCAGTAAAGCTCCAGTATGTTGCGACGAACCGACAAATAGCTGATGTATTGATGAAGCCATTAGTGAGGGTGAAGTTCTAGTACTTCAGGGAGAAGCTTGGTGTTCTCCAGATCGACATTTCCTCCAAGGGAAAGTGATGAGTCCCATAGCCATTCTGACATGGTGAGAGGATTGGTTCTTTACATGGTCAGATGTAAGGGCTAAGCCATTCTGTCATGGTGAGAGGATTGGTTCCTTCCATGTCAGATATAAGTGCTGAGATTAGTATCCATTCTGAAAAGTAGGTCAGATCTAAGGGCTGAGCCATTCTGTCATGGTGAGAGGATTTCTTCCTTCCATGTCAGATATGAGTGCTGGCCATTCTGTCGAGTAGGACAGATGTAAGGGAAATTGCCATTCTTTAAATGGAGCTTCCTGGTGAGGTACCAGGAACACTCAGTCTAGGACTGAGTAGCGATTCTGATGTGACGGAGGGATGTGTTCCCACTTGATCAGATGTAAGGGCTGAACCATTCTATCATGGCTAAAGGATTAATTTCCTTCCATGTCAGATGTGAGTGTTGGCCATTCCGACGAGCAGGTCGGATATAAGGGAAACTGTCATTCTCTAGGAGAATGGAGGCACCTGGTCAGTTACCAGGTAGCTCAGTCGAGGAGGACTAGGGGCCATTCTCATATGACTGTAGGATTGGTTCTTACAATATCAGATGTGAGTGCAAGCCCTTCCATAATTGTGAGCAGGATGTGTTCCCACCTGGATGGATGTAAGTGCAGGCTCTTTCATCATTGTGAGCAGGATGTGGTTCCGGCCTGGGTGGAAGAACATAGTTCTTCCATCATTGTGAGCAAGATGTGGTTCTGGCCTGGATGAAAGTGAGGAAATCTTCCATCATTGTGAGCAGGATGTGTTCCGGCCTGGATGGGAGTACAGAACTCTTCCATCATTGTGAGCATGATTTGTTCCATCCTGGATGGATGTGAGTACTGTGCCTTTCTGACAAGTAGGTCAGATGTAAGTGCTGAAGCCCTTTCATAGATGTTAGTGATGTTATGTCCTATCATGCTGGTGAATGTGAGTGCTAGGCCTTTTTGATGTGATTATAGGATTGGTTCCTATATGATCAGATGTGAGTGTTGGGTGTGCCTTTTTGACGAGTAGGTCAAATGTAAGTGTTGGACGGGCCTTTCTGATGAGTAGGTCAGATATAAGTGCTGAAGAAGACCTACATGGAGGCTAGGCCTACAACTAGCATGAAAAATGGTTGGCTCTATAGAACTTCCTGTGACGAGAAGAATCATGAGATAGCACCAGGGATGATCCAGATCGAGTGATGATCAAGATCTAGTGATGATCCAGATCGAGTGATGATCAAAGTCCAGTGATGATGATCTAGCAGTGATGATCTAGATCCAGTGATGATAGCAGATCAAGTGATGATGCCTCATGATGATCCAGATCCAATGATGATGTCCCATGATGATCCAGATCGAGAGATGATCCAGATCCGATGACTTGAAGACTTAGAGGACCTAAGACACAAATGATGAGATGATCTAGTTGATACAGAGAAGAAGACTAGTGCTGAAAATTGTGTCGAAAGAATACCTTCCTAGTTAGGAGGGAGTGTTGATGTATTTGTAACTTCGGAATGTATTCATATATGTATCTTATGTATTGTAACCCGATGCTTATTTTGAGATGTATCTATAATGTAATTGAGTCATGTTGTCATTCCCCGATGTTTCGATCAGGAGGATCAATAATGTAAACAAGTCATGTCAAGTCATAGTGGGTAACCCTCTGATTGTCTAAGGGTTAAAGTCCCCACAGCTCCAGGGTGTTACGGAGAGAAATTCCTATGGCTTGGGGTACCACAATAGACAGCTTGACTCCAGAAATCAATCCTTTCCAATATGCAATAGAAATTAAAAGTCTAACACTAAAGGATCAAACCTCATACCTTATTCTGAACGGTTGAAGTAGATCCCTATTGAGCTTTCCAACTTCAGCTTGAATTAATAGATTACTTCCTCAACAACAAGTAAACAATACAAGCATTCTATGTATCATGGTGTTAGATCTATTCTAGCATATATAATCAATAATGTATAAGCATTTGACATAATCCAATGGATAAAATATTCATTCAAACACACATTATTGGACAGGAAAATATATTTCTATTAATATAAATCAGAGATTACAAGATACAACCTTTGTCGGCACGCCTGCGAATCGAAGAAACTGAATCCCCCACTTGGGCATCCACCACTTCAATCTTCCATCTCTAGATTGCAAGCTCACAAGCAAAAGGAAAGCTTGGGAAGAACACAACAGTGTTCCAAGGGACAAAGGGATGCAGAATCAAGCATAAGTTTCGACAATAATGGACTATAATTTCTTTTCTCTCAATTCTCTCTTATGCCTTCAATGTACCAAGGGGTTCCTTATATAGCTTTTCAAAGGGGTAATGAAAGGTCGAATCTAAGCGATGTCAAGGCATAGGGAAGGCCAGGAGTCAAGTGAGTCAGATCCATGTCAAGGAAAACTCCAAAAGGATTTGGATTTTGTACACATCCCGATGTACGTGGTTTTAGTGGTCAAACCCACGTATATGTGCGCTTATAGGTTTAAAAGTCGCATGTGTCATTTTTCTCATGTTTTTAGGGATGTTCAAGGAAACATCAAAGGACAAAAAATGGTCCATGGGGTATAAGGAGTCTGCAGTGGGACAGGGGAAGGCCATACAATGTGTGATTCACTTGGAGTGGTGAAATCAGCTATAACAGATGCCCCCTAATGTGTGAGGTCAGAGGAGTCATACAATGGCCAAAATACATTATAAGTCCATCCCAGAAGTGGAGTGATGAAGGATCCCAAATGGAATACTAGCCACCCAATCAACATAGTACAATAATACAACTCTGCACATAACTGCAAATACATATAGTAGTTTCGGATACATAAGAGTACAATGGCCATGAATAGGCATGATACAAGATATCACATAAGTGGTCATCACCACGTACAATATACATAGATCAGAATCTCCATGATGAAGATATACAAAGGACCATGATCTCCATAATGGCTGAAGATATATAACAGATCAAAATATCCATAGTGGCTGGAAATATCTGACATATACTGGAATCAAGTCACGAGAGCTGAAATCTCATGAACACTGGCACGATCAAGGAGGTAGCATATAAAAGATGCCACCAATCTGGAAAGTATTCTACACAAACCGCTATGAGTACATGTCCTACTATGCGAATAGAGGTGTCGAGGTCGAACATAGTAGTCCATCGTCTAATTACCGATCATTAATGTATATCGTTAACAAATGCGAGATCACCCACCAATAATGAAAATGGGAATCAAGGTACTAGAGTGCAAACTAACAAGTGTGAATAAATTTGTTGAGGTCGAACACTTGAGAGGATCCATCGATCAGGGGACATTGATGTATTCCCAAATACTGTCGATGGCGAGAGAACCTGCCACTAATGACTGCAAGTCTCAAGGCACTCAAAATGACTCTAGATTTCAATCCCAGAATAAATGATCTGAAGTCGATGGGATGAAATCCGCTGGAAGGAGGGAATTAAGGCATCCCCCATCATCCAACATGAGGTACTCGACAAAGCTGTATAATGTGGAAGGACTCGATCATAAGGTGCACGAACCAGTAATTGTACCGGGAATGGCCGACATGCAAAGTCAAGAGAACTGAGGAATGGCCGACTCAGGCTTCAACTTCCTTCAAACAAGAGAATAATGACGTATGGTGACTGAATAAAGGTAGCATAGACTCGATATACAAATTGGGACATCTCTGTGACACAGGAGGCATCGACAGAGGCTCCATAGGGACTGGAAGCTTAACCAGTCGGTGGAGATAAAATTAGATAAATGAGTACAGCTCCTAAATTCAAACTATAACATAACCAATGGAAGTGATATACAGTGCTCTGTTTGAAGGCGACATGACTCGACAGCTGCCAAAGGTAACATCTTTCCTTGTTCGGCTTTCTGGTTTTTTTTTTTTTTTTGGACTTTTTCAATTATTTAAAAATCTTGAAAAGGAATAAAATGGATTTATAGTTACAGACTAGGAGGAGATGAGTGTCATAAGGGAAAACAAACTAGTTCCAAGCAGTAGAACATACCTATGTTCAATGCAAGGATACATGTGTAGGATATCGACACTCGGGGGAAAATCTCCTCCCGGTAAAAAAGGGAAACAAACTGCGAAGGATATAAAAAAACAATGGCTCTACATGGCTAAACATGAGACAAGCTCGGGCTATATGGCTGAACATGCAATGTCAGGGGAGCTAGCATAAAGCTTAATAAGGAAGGAAAAGCTCATGATAATGCATTCACAACTTGACATGAGGGAGTCCTGAGGGAAATAGGCCAGTAAAAGATCAAGAGGAGTATGAGGCTCTTGCGAAATGTCATGGCAGTACTATACAACGGACTCCCAAACCCTAAAAGAGAAAATTTTGGCATGGGCACCAAATGAAAATAAGGTGCTAACTAGGGTACCCATGTAAGGTGAAGCTCTATCACTCGTATCATGACACTTCTAAAACAACAAGAAGGTTTCGTGACATAACAGAGTGGGTTCGTACCTAAGGTCATGATGATATGGTCATAAGGTCATGCAAAATGAAAATGGTGATGAAACCTAACCTATATTCCAGTTTAGACATGCTACTTGATATCGGCACGAACGGGTCAATCCAACGGCTGAAACGGCACTGAAAAAGGTCATCTACATCATGAATTATTTCAAAAATGGTCCAAAATGGTTAGAAAATGTCGAAACTATAGGAAAGGTGGTAAAAATTTTCAAATATTTGAAAATTTTCTATAAATAGTAAAAAATTCAAAATATTATAAAAAAATTGAAACTTTTACCCATTTGAGCTCTGATTTTCAACAGTGAATTCTAGGAGATCCAGCCGGCAGAATCCACTACCGTTTCCTCCAGGTATTTACCCATGCTCTTCTCTTTCATTTTGATGCAATTTTCATGAAATTCCATGGTCAATTAAGATTTCTAGACCAACCTAAAATGGGTGTTGCGCTCCACATGAAAATCGAGTTTTTTTCCACGTATAGGACTGGATATACGCGGAAAATGACCTCAAACTCGTGCACATACGCGACTGTTATGAAAATAGTCATGTATGAGGCCGCGCATAAGGTTTTTTCAATAATATAATGGGAAAATTTGCAATTTCTTGTGTAGTATGGTCCTAGAGTAGAGAGAGCGTGAACATGGTGAGGTAGAGGAAGCAGTAAGGGCCGGTCTAATGGCTCAACAGGATCTACGTGCATGTGGACTCTACAAGTTTTGGTGTCTTGGTGGTTTGAGGGCCAAACCAAGAATATTATAAATGTTGGTGGATTATTGGGATCTAGACTTGGAGTCCTTCCAGATAGATGGGATTTCCTTCACCATAGAGGTGGAGGACATATACTTCATTACTAGGATTTCTAGATGAGGGGAAGTGGTGAACCTTCGTTCTTGTGGTGGGCCAGGAGGTGGCCTAACTATCGACGAGTACATTGTGGTGTACTACTATCCAAACACAGAGAAGGTGGGGAGTCAGGTCCCTACCAACGCTATACAGGTGCTAGGCCTAAAGGCCATACTATTGACATTGGGAAGGATAGTAGGCTTGGCCTCAATCCACCAGGCCTTGCAGCCTCTGATGTTCTATGCAGTGGAGTGCATGAGACCCACAATTTATGACTGGAGCACTACACTATTGAGCAACATGAAACATCAGCTCAATGAGTGTAAGGCAGGTAGAGTGCGGAACTTCAGCTTCAACAGTATTTTGAGCACATTTTTCTTTGAGCGTGTTCCAGGATTGAGCCCCAGAGTGGACGTTCCTCTTCATGGAGTTCGAGATCCGGCCCAAAGGAATTGGGCAGATGCTATGCACAGACTGGGGGGTGGTAGGGTGGCCAACCCATATCCAATTGACTTTTTTCCATGGTGGCGACAACAGATAATTGCCATTGACGACTACCGCTATGCAGGGATAGATTCCCAGGGGGACCCGTACATGCCGCTACCACCAGGATCGACATATGGCGATATAGGTAACGAATCTTGAGCCTCTCTTTTTAAATTTTTTGAGTTATTTAATTTTTTTTGTGTTTTCTTGATTATATGGAATCAAAAAGACATATTTTTGTGTGACAATACATAGTGACATCTACCATTTGTGTGCAGATGTGGGACCACACCGGCCAAAGGGCTTCCCTTGTCATAGACAGAGGGGAAGAGGAGATGACATCACGGGTGTGGATGTGGAGCGGACGCTCTAGAGTATTCATACCAATTTTGTGAGACTGACACATAGGGTTCCCATGGTGCAAGTTGAGGACTTACCTGAGGCTATGCAGCAGCAGGTGGTGGGTGTACCATGCGCATGGGTGCGATTATTCTGATGGCTAGCTAGAGCCGTAGTGACCTTCCATGATCATAACCCTCCTCCTCCTCAACAGGATTAGACACCTAGGAGTGTATACATTTTGTACTACTGTGTATTATATGTTGGTGGCTCGAAAGCCCCAATTTTGTATCATGACACTATGTATTATCACATTTTGGATGTATATAAATTTTTTTATGGTGATCGTTTATTTATTTACATGTGTAAAAATTGTGCTTGTGATTAATTTATTGTGAATGAAACAAATGCCAATCTAACACATAGTTAGCATATGAGTCAGCAACTTGATTATTATTTCTTGGAATATGTATATATGTTATATTGTCAAATTTCCATTCTAAAAATATCACACTTAAGAATCTTCTCAATAACGTCGGATCTCTAACATGGTACAAACCATTGAGCTGTGACACTACTAACTCCGAATCAAGACGTACCTCAACAGAGAGAACACCATTTGAAATGGCATCTTGTAGAAGCTCGATAACAGCCCTGTATTCAGCAACGTTGTTGGAAGATGGCTGTAGACATACGCCTCCTGAAGACAGTACCTGACCCATAGGTGTATAAATCACCCAAGCAGCATAGGCTGAGTGTTGAGTGTGACAGCTTGCACCATCCACGAATCATATGTAGGTGGAAGATTCCATTGACATCTGCCAAAATAAATGGAAACTAATCACAAACCGGATCACGATAAGAAAAATACCTAACTATGCAAAATTGTACAATAATATACAATAAGCAGCCTTGGCTGAAGATCATGCATAGTATTTCTTAAGATAGAGCCCATTTCTAGGCTGCACCAAGGTCATTCCTTTGTAATCCACTAACTCATATGCAACATTCTCTAACACATGCTTGACCACATAAGGACCACGTAAGAATCTTCTCAATAACGTCGGATCTCTAACATGGTACAAACCATTGAGCTGTGACACTACTAACTCCGAATCAAGACGTACCTCAAGAGAGAGAACACCATTTGAAATGGCATCCCGTAGAATCTCGATAACGGCCCTGTATTCAACAACGTTGTTGGAAGATGTCCATAGACATACGCCTCCTAAAGACAGTACCTAAACCATAGGAGTATAAATCACCAAAGCAGCAGAGGCTGAGTGTTGAGTGTGACGGCTTGCACCATCCGCGAATCATATGTAGGTGGAAGATTCCATTGACATCTGCCAAAAGAAATGGAAACTAATCACAAACCCGATCACGATAAGAAAGAGACCTAACTATGAAAAACTGTACAATAATATACAATAAGCAGCCTTGGATGAAGATCATGCATAGTATTTCTTAAGATAGAGCCCATTTCTAGGCTCCGCCAAGGCTGTTCCTTCGTAATCCACTAACTCATACGCACCATTCTCTAACACACGCTTGACCAAGTAAGGACCACGCCACATAGGATTAAATTTCCCTGCCCCCAAGGGTTCTTTCGGTTGATCCCACAAAAGGACCAAGTATCCTTCACTAAATGCCCTTGGATGGACATACTTATCGTATTGGGCCTTTACGCGACGTTTATTGACTTCTAGAGCCACCAGGGCATCCTAACGCTGCTCATCAAGTTGCTCAAGGTGAACCAAACGCTCCTCCAATGGTGAAGTGTCCGGTAAGAGTTCTACAGCTAGCTTCAAAGAAGGAATCTCACATTCAATCAGCAATATCAACTCCACTCCATGTACAAGTTGATATGGAGAAAAACTAGTGGCAGTCTTAACAGTGGTTCGATATGCCCACAAAGCAAAATATAACATGATGTGCCAAGTGTTCTTGCTTTGCACAATGGTTCGTTGGATAATGGATTTGAGTGATTTATTCACTGCCTCTACCTGTCCATTCGCTTGAGGGTAGTAAGAAGAGGAATGCTCTTGCTTATACCCTAACTTTGATGCCAACTCTTCCATCATACGGTTCTGAAAGTGCGAGCCATGGTCAGTGACAAGCTCTTTTGGAATCCCTAACTGAGTAATGATTTGGTTGAATACAAAGTGGGTGGTTGTCTCACCGTCGGATTTTACTGTCACGCATAGCCTCTGCCCATTTCGTGAAGTAATAAAAAACCACTATAATATGATGGTGCCCCCCAGCCGAAGCTAAGTTGCAATCCATAAAATCGATCCCTCACTTAGTGAAGGGACCTATGGTGATAATGGGATGTAATGGGGCAGGTTTCGAGCGCATATTACTTGTGAACACCTAGCAAGGGTGGCACCTCTTGACCGCATCAACACAATCCTTACAGATCGACGGCTAGAAATAGCCCGCTCTTAAAATATTTTGAGCTGTAGAAAGCCTAGATAAATGACCACTACACGCCCCTCCATGGAAATCATTCAGTACTACCTCTCAGCCTCCTCATGAGTTAAACAACATCGTAAAATGGAATCTACCCCATGGTGGTACAAAGTATTATCCACTATGAGGTAGTTCTTAGAGATGTGACGTAATCGTCGTCGTTCATCTCGCGAGAGGTGAGTAGGGATCTTCAATGTTTGTAAATATATTATGATATCCCCATACCATGGGTCTAACATTGAGATTAAGAATATGTGTTCATCGACAAACATATCTTCAAAAACCAACTCCTCGGCCTCGCTCGAAGAATCCGATATAAGCTCTGCAAAAATTAAAGACTTCTTCAATTTCACTGAAACAAACTCGAGATCGAATTCTTGCAGTATGACAATCCATTTATTATATTTTCCCCCAATCATCCTTCTGGTGAGGACGAATTGAAACGGATTAACATGGGCTACAACCAAGGTCTGGCGAAGGAGAATATAATGTCTCAACCGCTGAACCGCATGTACAGTAGCTAAAGCAAGCTTCTCGACATGAGAATAACAAATCTCTGTGTCAATAAGGTTCCGACTTAAATAATATATGACATGCTCCTGGAGATCTGTAGAAGGAGCAAGTCGACGAAGTCGACTTGAACGAAGACCGACTTAGTCGATCAGCTGACTAAGTCGATGGGATGACTTAGTCGATCAGTCGACTAAGTCGGTCGGCCGACTAAACTAGAAGATTAGTCGACTTAACTAAACAGTCGTGTCGGTTCACCAAACCGACAGGTAGTTATTTTGTAACTGTTTGTAACTTGTATATATTAGGCTGTTGAGCCAAGCAAAGAACTCAGTTCAGTTCTCTACCTTGTATGAACTCATTACATTAATATAATCTGTTTTCCTATCTGTTCTTGTCTCTTGTATCTGATTTATAGTTATATTTTAGTATGTATTATTGGTAACCTTATGTGATCTATGAGATTACAACATTGGTTCCGTTGCTGGTAGTACATGTCTAAAATATATGCTCACATATGATACCAGAGCAGGATATCAAGGACTGGTGGGACCGTAAAATTGCGAACTACTTGCAAAATTACGCAAGACGAAACAGATTAACAATCGCTGAAGCTAGAGCCAGATTTTTCACAGAGACACATGAAAAATTCATCGAGTCTGTGCCACAACTGTTGAAGTAGCTTCTGGATGAGAAGACCGGACACGACTAAAGAACAACATTTTCTAGATAAACTGTTCCGAGGGGGACGAACAAATCTGTCGGAGTGGTTTGAGAAAATCGCCGACGACTTCTCTGAGGAGCAAGCAGTTGAAGATAGAACGTCGGTAGAAACTGTCAAAGTGAAATTCTACACAGATTTCACTGAACAATTCTTGTGCTCCCTGCCAACCTTGCTGTTCAAATTCTTGATAGAGAATGGAGCAGGCCACATCGTCGAACCTAGACCACCACTATGCGAACAGCCCCCAAACACCAACTGGGTGGAAAAGCAGAGGAAGTGGGAGAAATTTATTATAGAAAGGGAGTGGGAATACTTCCTGAGAAAGTAACTCGAACTATCCGGGCTTTCTAAAAGCGTCGGGTAGGCTATGGGGGGGTAGCTGGTCTTGTGTCGGAGGTAGAGTATAGTGGATCCTAGTTAGCCTAAAGAGGATAGACGTCACCAGTAATGAAAAGTCGACTGTAGAATACTTGGAGAAAATAGTACTGTACGAAAGTATGTTGGACATTAAGAAGTAAGAAATGGATGAGAGACAACAGAGAAGGGAATAAAGACGTGAAAGAGCCGCAGGGCTACGCAGAGAACAAAACCCTAGGGAGAACGACCGAGAAGAGAATCCGCCAGTGTCGGGTCATGACCGACAGGAAGAGGGCGTAGAACAAGTCGTGTCCCCTACAGAGGAAGAAGTGTGGATAGAGCAGCCAGAAGCTCTCCAATTAAGAACTCCCGACGAAGAAATAACCCTTTCCCCGACAAATCCACATACTAGAATCTAGACTATTATTGAAGATGATCTATGATTACGAGCTAGTGACTACATCATATGGAGCCGACTAGGCGACGACACATACATGGGTCGACACCTTATCATACGTCGACCGCTCGAGGAAAACTGGGTGACGTTTCAGGCAGCACCTTCCCTTCGAAGTATCCACTTGCTCTTACCGACACAGGAAGGAGCACCCCCCCTGCCAAGTACAGCTTTCGAAGAAATTAAACAAGCAGACCTGCGAACACAAAGTTACAGTGGACCATCGACCGTAGAAATCCACAACAACCCACTGTACGCCGAAGATGATTCAACCACCGACGGGAGCACAAGTTTCATCGACCAAAACCCCACAGGCCCGACTATATCAACAAACCCACTGCTTTCACCACCACCCCCACCTCCACCTCCATCGTCTTCAGAGAGCAGTGAAAGTGACTCAGACATGGGTCACGGAACAGCTCACATTCCTCTCTATGAGGGAGATGAAGATCCCAGATGACATTGGTTCATCTGCGAGTAGAACTGGGAAGAAAACCAGGTGACGGATGAAGACCGACAGATGGCTCAGTTCGCCGAAGCCTTACGGAAAAGGGCCCTAACCTGGTACATGACCTTTTCGGAAAGGCAACCCAGAGCAATGAAAGCTGAGATTAAAGCACAGTTCTTATCCTTTTTCAATATCCCAGACGCTAAGCACCTAGCCGCCAAAAATCTCAAGACAACGCAGCAAAACCCAGGGGAGACATTCCGCGACTACGACAAATGCTGGAAGGACCTATTGAGCCAATTAGATTATGTTATTGATGAGAAACTACTAATTCAATGGTTCCTTGCAGTATTATCACAAAAGTACGCCGACACATCAGTCTGGAAACGTTCAAGACATATGAAGATGCGCTGACCAAAGCTCTGCAGGTGGAAATGGACGAAGACATACCAGCCTATCCGATGGACCACAGGCTAGAGGAACAACTTGAGAACGTGTAGAATTCCTTGAAATAACTGACCCTCAAGAATCAAGAAATCTAGTGTACTAAATGTTTGACGGCCAGACACTCGAAAGATAATTGTCGACACGAATACAACCGACAAGACATCCTCTTTGTGCAAACCAAAGTATTTTGTGACATTTTCCAGGAACACGGAGATCATTCTACGAAAGAATTTTCGTTTAACATGAAGAACGCCAAAGCTTCCTGGTGCGCCATCTGTGAGACAAAAAGTCACAATACGGCCGACTGTCAATTAAACTTGAAAAACAGATAGAACTATCAGGCGGTCTACCAGACGAATGCAGTGGCGCAAAGCAATGAGCAAAATAAAACTAATGACCAGAATGGGAAACGATACGAAGGCCAACGATATGAGCGCCGGTACAACAATCGACGACAAGGGTTTGGAGGAAGAGGTTGATTTGTTGGTAATCGCGACATACGATCGTGTCGATCTACCCAGTGCTTCATCTGCTATAAAGAAGGGCACCAATGCGCAGAATGTCCGTACAAGGACAGAACTGACCTTAAATTCTGTACGCATTGTGGAGTAGGCGATCACTCTCTGGAGGATTGTCCTACCATGTTAGAAAAAATCAATAATAAGAAAAATGTTAATGTCTTGTCTTGTGTACAAAAGCATGATGTATTAACTACTAAAAATCTGCATATTGTCACTCACCAAGGCACAAAAACAGGGCCTGATAACCCTAAAATTAGTAAAATTAACAACACAAATGGTTATCCGGATCCTCTGAAGGAAAAACAAACCTATCAAGAAGCCACCCACATATTTCAAGACATTGCACAACAGGAAGACATTACTAACAATCGACCTAGCACGACACAGCAATTAACCCATCTCATTCAAACAGACAAAGCCGTAGCCGAGTTCATTGACTTATTACATGAAATAAAAAGTACTAAATTTGGAAAACAAACTAAGAATATTTGCAGCCTAAACCAAAAGGACAAAAACGATGTCGACCCACTTGTCGACCTGGAAATCGAAGGTTATCATGTCCGACAAGTTGTACTCGATTTCGGGTCTCAAGTAAATATCATGACCAGAGATACATGGGAAAAGATGGGCCAACCTCAACTCTATGAATCAGGAATTTACCTAAAACTTGCCGACCAAGGCCTCATTGAACCCATTGGGGTTTGGAAATATGTCGACACGACCATCAAAGGAATATCCACCAAGGTCGATTTTGAAATTATCGACCCAAAAGAAGGATCTAGCTCCTTCCCAGCGTTAGTTGGTCGACCTTGGGGATGAAAGATGAAAGCCTCCATATCCTTAGATAAAGAACGCATCAAACCAAAAGGAAATGGCCAAAAAGTCATTGTCCCCATTAATCCATCACAAGGACAACCTTGGACAGAACCGATTGATGAGGAAGTCGATGTCAGACAGCTTTACTAGATCCATAACAATACGGACTATACAGAGCCAAACATCTATGGGGAGATTCACTTAGGTAACCAAGAATCAATTGGATATAATTCAGATGCTGAATTATATGACTGGGATATGGAAAATTATGAAACACAAGCAAGAGGGTGCTGGACTATACAAAAAGTACAAAAACAACCCACCCGACAGTGCTTCATTGTATCAATTATCCCTAAAGTCTTTGAAAAAAAAATCAGGGAACGACCTACATTACAGCCAACCAACTTACATAATACCCAACTGCCCAGGTATAAGGAAAGAGAATCCCCAATCATGCATCTTGAACAAGTATCTAAAAATATTGGAGAACATGGCCGACTTCAAAGCTTAGTGGAAACATTTACAGGTCAAGCAGCTAGATGGTGGGACACCCATCAAACAAAATTACAGACCTGGACAACTGATTCAACTTTCTTTGTCGAACGATTTGGTGGGAAAAATTTAACTCAGGAGGCTCAAATCCCTATCTTTGTCCAAGGCCAAGACCCAGAAGAACACATCAAACTTTGTGAAAAGGAGTGGAGACGGCTTGGATACAAAGATGAGCGAGCCTGGCCACATTTGTTCCCTTCAACCCTAGCCGACTTGCCTAATAAATGGTATAAGATGGAGGAAGCTAGAGGAGAAACCTTCTTTTGGCATGAACTTAAAGAAAATTTTATTTAAGGACTTCCAGTTCATACCTCAAAACGAAAGATTGGCTAGGACAGCACACCAAATCAAACAGTTTCTTCAACTGACAGAAAAACAACCCGTCCAAGACCATCGACAAATCAAGGACTGTAACAAGATACAAGCTGAATCAAAATCACAGTCGACACATGTACACTTAGAAAATGAACACACAGAAGGTAATAGCTTTAGATGGAATACTGACCACATTGAAACAACCAAACCGATCTATTCAATCCTGAAAGTCGAGACCACCGACAAACCAGACCTTGACAGAATGACTGCAGCCAACTTTTCGGCTACATTCTCACAGTTCAAAGAAGGAATTCAGCCAATCAATGAAGCTAAAGCACCAGAGTGGCTGGATGCCAAAGTGAAAACTAAGGAGGTCGACATTTCAAACGACGACCGTCCAAAAATAGCTAAGATTGGGGACTACTGGAATGAACACCAAACCACCGAAATCATAAACTTACTTAGAGAATTCCAAGATGTCTTTGCAAGGGACTACAAAGACTTAAAAGGGTTAGTACAAGAAATGGGAGAAATGAAAATAGATACTAAACCTGATGTCCGACCTGTCAAGAAACGACCTTACAAACTAGCTCATAAGTATAAGGAGATAGTTAAAAAGGAAATAGACAACATGTTAGAAGCAGGGATCATTTACCCCATCGACCAGTCTGAATGGGCAAGTCCCATGGTCGTACAGCCCAAGAAGCATGACCCAAACAGGTTAAGAATTTGTGTCGACTTTAGGGAGCTCAACAAAGTTACACTCACAGATCCATTCCCCACCCCCTATGCTGATGAAATCCTAAATGAAGTTGCAGGCCATGAATGTTATTCATTTACAGATGGATTTTCAGGATATAATCAAGTACCCATAGCAAAAGAGGATCAAAAGAAAACAACATTTGTATGTGAATTTGGGTCCTTTTCCTACAGAGTTATGCCTTTTGGGTTGAAGAATGTACCTGCAGTATTCTCTCGAATTGTTCTCAAAACATTCCAAGAGTATATCTATAATACCATGGCAGTATACTTTGACGATTGGACTATATATTTCACCCTAAAGGATCACTCCACATGGCTTCGACTTATGCTGGAGAGATGTCGACAGATAAAACTCTCCCTAAATATTAAGAAATGTATTTTTATGACCCCCATAGGCATTCTCTTAGGGCATATTGTCTGCAAAGACGGTATAAAGGTCGACTTTGCCAAAATAAAAATCATCCTCGACCTAAAACCCCCAATAAACCCTAAACAGGTTCGGGTGTTACTTGGCCATATAGGTTACTATAGAAAGTTCATAAGACACTATTCCGATATGACCTATCCCCTAGAAGAGTTACTAAAGGAAGACCAAGAATTCAAGTGGACAGAAGAATGCCAAATATCCTTCGACAAATTAAAACGAAAACTGGTCGAAGCCCCCATACTTAAATTTCCAAACTGGTCGACCAAATTTCATGTGCATATTGATGCATCAGGCATCGCAATTGGAGCCATCCTTACTTATCTAGGGGATGATGGGATGGATTACCCTATAGTCTACAACAGTTGAAAATTAAATAAAGCTGAAAGGAACTACTCGACCACTGAACGAGAAGCCCTAGGTATGGTCTTTTCCCTCCAAAAGTATCGATATTACCTATTGGCCAACCCTTTCATATTTTATACTGACCATCAAGCTTTGAAGTACCTTGTTAATAAACCCCTTCATCATGGAAGAATTTATCGATGGCTACTTCTTTTTCAAGAATTTGAGTTTGAAGTGGTGGTCCGACTAGGAAATTTAAATGTCGGGCCCGACCAACTATCACGTATAGACACAGGGGAGGAACCGACTGGAGTCGATGAAGACTTGCCGGATGCACATCTATTCCGCATAGAAGCAGTCCATAAAGAACTATAAGAAATAGCTCAGTTCCTAGAGACAGTTCAGGCACCAAAAGGTCTGAACACCAAGAAGAAAGAAATATTAGCTATGAAGGCTGCACCCTACAGCCTCATCAATGGATTTTTGTACAAAATGGGGTTAGATGACATTCTCAGACGTTGTGTACTCGACCATGAGAGAGAACAAATCATGCATGAAGCACACTATGGACCTGTAGGAGGACATTTTCAAGCGGATACAACTACAAGAAAAATCCAACAGGCGGGCTTATGGTGGTCAACAATCCACAAAGATTGCAAAAAATTTGTTAGTGATGTGATAGATGTCAATGAATTGATCGACCTCTGTCGAGTACATAAATTCCCTTAATATCTATAAGCCCTAGTCTTATCTTCGAAATTTGGGCTATAGACTTCATAGGACCGTTCCCTATCCCAGCCAAACGATCAGGTGCAAGATATATTATCACAGCAGTGGAATATGTCGCCAAATGAGCAGAAGTTGAACCCATCGATACATGTTCAAGTGAGGTAGCTGCTAAGTTTATCTATGAAAACATTATCACTAGATTTGGATGCCCACTCACATTGATTAGCGACCAAGGATCACACTTTATCAACAAAACCATCAAAAATTTGACCGACCAGTTTCACATCGACCACCGACGAAGCACTACATATCATCCTCAGTCGAACGACGCGATTGAAGCTTTTAACAAAACACTAAGAAAAGGGTTAACCAAAATATGCAGTACCGACAAAGACGACTGGGATGAAAAAATCCCTACGGTTCTCTGGGCATATAGGACAGCATATAAACGGTCGACCAATCAAACCCCCTTCCGACTAGTCTACGGGCGAGAAGCAGTCGTCCCCCTACATTTCCGACAGCAGACACGTATTATTGCACAGATACTACATGTCGATGTCGAACAGGTAAGAAAGGACCGACTATTTCAACTCAGTAAGCTAGAAGAACATAGAATCATGGCTATCCAGCATCAGGAAATTCACAAACAACAACATAAATCCTGGCACGACCGTAACATCAAAAACAAAAACCTCTCGGTCGGCGACCTTGCTTTACTTTATAACAGTCGAGTCAAAGGAAAACCCAAGAAATTACACACAGAATGGATGGGACCTTACGTTGTCGAAGAAATACATCCCAACGGTTCAGTCCGACTGAAGACATTACAGGGCCTCATTAGAGGAAATTTCAACTCAAAATGGGCCTTTTAACTTTTATTCAAATTCCATGTCATCATGTGTTAGCCAATGAAATTGCTTTAAATTTGAAATATCGTATAGGTATTAAACACTTTTTTAATATAAATTTGGGGATAGGTATCATACAAAAAGCTACTTTTTTTGTTTGTATTTTTGACATATCTCCCTGTGTTTTTACTCAAATTTCGATCGGGAGAGCTCATTGGATGCGGAATTAAATTCTACATCCAACGAGTACCCAATCGGCATACTTTTGAAGGACCCCGCTATCTCAAAAACAAGAAATACATGAAAAAATGAAATGATGATGTCATCATTCTGTTTTTTCAGGTATTTCTTGTTTTTGGGGTAGCGGGGTCCGTCAAAAGTATGCCCAGTGGGTACTCGTTGGATGCAAAATTTAATTCCGCATACAATGAGCTCTCCCGATCGAAATTTGAGTAAAAACATAGGGAGATATGTCAAAAATATAAACAAAAAAGTAGTTTTTTTCTTTTCTTCCTCCAAAATTAATAAATATTATTTTATTATTTTAACTATTATTTTATTAATTCATTTTAGGAGGCCCATTTTGAGTTGAAATTTACTCTAATGACTATTTCGGAAGCTCATGAATGGAGCTCGACTCAAACGTTACAAAAACTGGAAAAAAAAAATCAAATAACAACCGTAACCGTCAATCAAAACCCATAAAACAATATAAAAATTCCAAAACAAAAATACATCTGCCACAACAAGCCATGACAGCAACTAACTACTTCGACACCCGACATCACCACCATCGACCATCTCCATCGACCAGTCAGGACGACCATTTTCACCAACGACACCGACCATCGACTTCAAAAGTCCCATCATGCATTGATGGCCTCGAGCACCGAAACAGATCCTCCATTAAGTCGCACTCAAGTATTGCAGTTGGACTATCAATTCCGCCATTAATACACCCATTTCGACACTCAACCACACCCATGCCTATAAATAATGGACAGTCGAAGGTTCATTCACCACACCAATTACCCTCAGAGCACCCACAATCTCAGTCGACCAAAGACTAAGAACCCTGTCAAAACCCCGACCAGTCCGACGCAATGGCACCCAAACTAAACAGAGCCACGACCAAGGCAAAGGAGCTACAAGCGAAGGACACCCCCTTGATCAGCCGCTTAAAGAACATAAAAAATGCAAAGGTACAGGAGGGCCCATTCCAGAAACTCTGGACAGAGATCCAAGAGTGGGCCTATGTCGACAACAGAATGACCCAGGCTGCTGAGAAAATTCGAAAGAGCACCATCTTCAACTACCTTAATGCACCACTGATGGCAAGCTTCGGTGGGACGAAAGAAGCCGCTGTTAAATTCATTATCAGTCATTACCACAACGGCCGATTCTACTTCGACCAGCCGATTGACATCACCGGGGATGTTATCTCCAAGCTTACCGGTCTGTCCAACCAAGGAAGCCCTGTACCTATTGGGATCAAATACGGGTTAGTCCAAGAACTTATGGGCTCACCATCGGGAAAGAAATCTAAAGGATTGATGATCAGACAGATTGCGACACGAACGCCCCAAATCATGGCTAAAATCATAGCAATCACCCTTACATTGGCAGGTCGGGGTAGTGACCTTAAACTGGAGATGCTGGAATCTATCGACACAATCACAACCGACGGTCGGATCTACCGATGGGGATATTATGTTGTCGACATGGTCAAAACCATCTGCGAAAGATGCCAAGAGACGGGAGGTATGATCAAGTTCCCCTCTCTCATTCTCTGGATTGTTATGTACCATATTTGTCCGGAAGGTAGTCCATTCTTTCGGGAGCCGACCAAGTTCGAAATGCACTGCTTTAAACCCTTTTCACAAAAAGGAACCTTGCATGAGCTGGCACTAGGGAAAGTCTTCTTGGAAAATTGGTTCCAGCAATTGAAGGTTCACACGACGAGGTGGAGGGTGCCCTATAACATCCGATGAAATCTCCCTACTGAGTCTCATATACAGTTAGAACTTGATCATACATCAGTATGGTACATGCGAGGTCAGGACCCCAAAGCCCAAGACCTTGACTACTATCCAACGGTCGACCAGATTTTCCGAGAGTTGACCCGACAAGCACAGACAAAGATACCAATTCTAGAGGCTTCCAAACAGGTAGACTTCTCCATCATAGAGCCACTCACCGACTAGGAAAAAGAAGAAGACTACGAGCTCAACTTATACATCAGCACATTTGTGTCGGAGGATACCCTGATCGTGCCCACTAGTCGGGTACACATCACTGTCAAACCTCCGACTACATAGGTAGTCGACACCCAGCCGACAGAACAAAAACAACCAATAATACAACCACAGCAACAGACAACCCCTCCGGCTCCAACAACCATTGACCGAACTCAAATACCGACAGGTGAAGTCGAAGGCAATGACCCAGAATATGCTTTATCCAGAAGCATCATTATGAAGCTGGCTAACGAGATAGATATCACCAGGAAAAAAATCAAGGCCCAAAAACTACAACAAGGTAAGGGAAAGTGCAAGCTTATTCTGGCTGACTCATCCAACGATGAGGAGGAACTAGCAGCTGCGACCGTCGACATTGTCGAGGATGCCCATGCAAATAAAGTATCAGTTGAAATTCAGTTTCAACGGTATCTGGATGCAGGAGCTCTGGAGGGTTGGCCAAAGAAAACAAAAATGGCATCGACACCTGAAAATGTGGTCGACCTTGTGTCGACCCCTCCCCCCCCATCCCCGACAACAATAGTCGAGGAGCAAGCACCAGTACAGCAAGCAAACAGTCCCCATGATGAATATCAAAGCGCCATCCCGGAGGCACTCAGAGCCAGGGTCGACCAGGACATTGAGCTTAAAGCTTTCTTCGCGACACTTCCTACACTGTTTAAGTCGGCCTAGAAGATACAAACAAAAGCTCCTCTCTATGCAAGCGAAAAGCCCTATGCAACTGTTACGACGACATTCACCCGAGACCACCAAGGTGATGTAATAGGAGCATTAAAGTCTATCACGGAGCCACTCAGCCCCGACGACCTACCCACTACACCGCTAGCAGATGATATTTCTTCCGACCAAAGCTCACAACACACCCCGGCCAATCCCTCGACCCCTGTCCATACCCCCACTCCATCACCAACACCTCCATCATCAAAACCTCCCTCGCTACCACCACCACCATCAAACCATCCAACACCACCAGAAGCACATCCAAACCCTTCACAACCACCTTCATCTTCACCGCCGGAAGTGGTTAGACCTACCCCCCAACTAGAAAAACCCTCGACCTTCATTCCACCAACCACAGACCCAACCTCAACTGCTGCAGATACCCAAGAGCAACAGACAGACAAACAGAAGAAAATGAAAGAGCATTATAGAAAATCCGGTCTCCGGATTAGCCTAAGGGATGCAAGTTCCTTGGACGACACAGAGGTCGACCAACTCCTTAAAAATGTGGCCAAAGAGTCAAAGAAAAGGACAGATCAAAAAAATAAAGAGCTTCTAGCCAAAAATGCAGAAGAAGTCGAGTTTCTCGACAGATGCAGAGCTCTAGTACAGACCGTGATACCAAGCCCTATCGAAGTCGACACAGATCGACCACTGGAAAGAGCATATCAGCTCTTCGAGACGATGGTATCGACCGTCCAGAACTGGATGCAAGAGACTAAGGAAGAGCAAAAGGAGGAGACTGTTCGACTGCTCCTGGCCCAACACACTGCATTGTCGGAGGCATACAAGGTTCTATAGGATCATATGGAAGAATCTATTGTCACTGAGGAAGTATTATGAGACTGGCCTACTCACTATGGGCAGGTCTATCAGCAGACAAGGCAGACACGACAAGGCATTCAGGTTTTGGAGGGCCGGAAGTCGATAGAGGTAGAACTGAGGCAGACCATTGACGAACAGATTGTGATGGAGACCAACAAACTACAGAAGCTAGAACGAGAGGCACATTAGTGGGTTCAACAGGCCCTTCCCAACTTAGAGAAAGTCGACATCATCTTCCCATAGATGAAACGACTCATCAATGCTGCAGAAGAGAAAAACAACTTATTGGGTCCCAACATGGAGAACATCGCAGAAATGCCCATGTCAGAAAAAATGTCGATCCTTTCAAGTCTCACTACCTTAACGATCGACATCCAGAAAGCCTTACAAAGCTGGACATATTTTCAGCATCACCTTGCCATCACAGCACCAGCCATTGTCGAAGTCTACGTCTAGAGAAGACCAACCATCCGGTTGCATAGTCCACAGAAGGAGCAAGTATGATTGATTCGACAGAATTTCAAATTTTGTACCTCCCTGTTTCTTTGGGATGAAGAAACGTTTTGTTCATGGGGGAGATGTAGAAGGAGCAAGTCAACGAAGTCAACTTGAACGAAGACTGACTTAGTCGATCAACCGACTAAGTCGGTCAGCTCACTAAATTAGAATATTAGTCGACTTAACTAAACAGTCGTGTCGGTTCACCGAACCGACAGGTAGTTATTTTGTAACTGTTTGTAACTTGTATATATTAGGCTGTTGAGCCAAACAAAGAACTCAGTTCAGTTCTCTACCTTGTATGAACTCATTACATTAATATAATCTGTTTTCCTATCTGTTCTTGTCTCTTGTATCTGATTTATAGTTATATTTTAGTATGTATTATTGGTAAACTTATGTGATCTGTGAGATTACAACAAGATCCTCATCCTCTTGAACCAAAACCATACCAATCATCTCTAATGACGCGACCACATATAATATAAAATCACGGCTATAGTCCAGGGGACTAATCACTGGGGCCGATGCTAGGGCTCGCTTGAGTGCATCAAAGGACTCCTAGGCTCACTCATCCCAATAAAAGGGGGTGTCCTTCTTCAAGAGACGCATGAAGCCTCTAGTCAAATTGGCAAAGTTGACAACAAATATTTGTAAGAATTTTTCCATGCCTTGCAAACACTGAAGATGACGAATATTCTTCGAGGGAGACAACTGAAGTATTGCCTCAACCTTCAAAGGGTCAACTCTTATACCCTCTTTAGAAACGATGAATCCTAACAAATGACCTGACTTCACACAAAAGATGCACTTATGAGGATTTAATCTAACCGAATAGTGCCGGCATATTTCTAATACTAATCTCAAGTGATAGGGATGATGCATTCTTATACGAGAATGAGCAGCGAGGTCATCCAAAAATACTTCGATAATTGACTTGAGATCGTGGAAGATCAATGTCCTTGCTCGCTGAAATGTAGCTCCGGTGTTTTTAAGGCCGAAAGGCATTTTCTAATATGCAAACGTTCCCCAAGGATAGATAAATGCAGTCTTATGTTGGTCCTCAGGTTTAATATGTATCTGATTATATCCAGAAAAGCCGTCCATGAAGGAAAACACCTCACTACCCGCATACTCATCCAAAATCTGATCAATAAATGGTGTGGGGAAATTGTCCTTAGGACAGGCACGATTCAAATCACGGAAATCAATACATATGTGGATCGCTCCCTGCTTCTTATCCACCGAAACAGGGTTTGAAACCCACTCTGTCAAGGGAACGGGATAGATGAAACCAGCTTTCAACAGCTTCTCTATCTCTGCCTTAATCGCAGGTGCTTTCCTAGGATTCACCGCACGTAAACGTTGTCGAACAGGCTTAGCGTTGGGGTAAGTCTTAATCTCGTGCTCGACAATATGAGGGTCAATACCTGGCATCTCATCATAAGACCAAGAAAAAATATCATGGAATTCATTAAATAGCTTGGTGTATTCTAGAATCTCAGCATGGGAACATTCCGCCCCAATATAGACATTCTTTATCATGCCAGGATTGCGAGAGATGTTGATAGGAATCATTGAAGATATGTTCACCATGTTTCCATCAGCCATCATACCAGGAGAGCTTAATGGAACCATAGGACTACCAACTCTCTGACTAAGAACCACCCTAAAATCCTCATGCTCCAAGCGGTCAAGCTCTGGAAGAAAGTATGATCTATGATGGAGTTCCTCCCATGGTGGATCAACTCTCGACATAGCCTCGATAATCACTTCATCTTAAGGGAAAACCATATCAAGGAAGTCATGTGCATGAGGATACTGTACTGCCCATGTCGACAGCACATAAGGGTCCTCCTCCTCCATCCGCGAAGAGGAAGGACTAGGCTCTGCAACACACTTGAGATTAGCTTGATAAGCTATCATAGTTGCAGGTAACAGCACGTCCGTCACGACGGGATCATTCGAAGTACTTGGTGTAGGAAGAATCCAAGGATATTCCATATGACTCGTGCAAAAAGACACCGATCTCGTAGATGTCGAAGCCTCATCAGAACTAGATCCTATCATAAGGATCGGTGCAAGACAACTAAATCTTCCCATGAGGGATGGATACATGCCTACACCCACACTCCCAGTTGCCGGCTAAGAATGTTCAACGATCGAGATCGAATCTCCCAAATATGTGGTAACAGACAGAATCTTGAATGTCATTTGATCAATCTTTATGATATTCCCGTTATGTGGAAAGCATACAACGCGAAACAGGGAAGAAGCAACGACTTGCATGCTGTACATCCAGTTCCTACCCAGTAAGAGATTGTAGTCAAGGGGCGCATCAACCACCTCGACCTCTATCGCAACGGTCTTCCCTTCCAAACGGACTTTAAGGGAAGGAAGGATGCCATGTGGCCTAAAATATCTCCCATCGAACGCAGTTAACATGGTCACTGATTTAGAGAGTTCAGGGAACCCAGAACCTTCCAGCAAGATAAACACATCACAGAAGTAGTAGAGCTCTCATCAATCACAGTGCACTTGACGATCATATTAAGACATTCTACGTGAATCAAAAGAGACACATAGTAGGGCAAGCGAGGCTGAAGTCCTGCGGTTTCAAATTTGATCACGGAGGAAGAATCATCAGCGTTCACACTAAGGGCAGAAAGCAATGCCTTCCTTTACGAAGGACAACTTTGAAGCACTTCCAATGCAGACATCACACAAGGAGTGTGGCCCAAATCCTTGACAACTGAATAGTTCTAGGCAGCTTAGGCATTTGGATTATGCCCTTAATGCTTAAGGACTCCCTTAGGAATGCGAGGTGTACTCTTAGGTTTATCCATAGGTTTTTCAATACGCAAAGGGGACCCTGGTTGATTAGGCTCTTTTCCTGGGCTGGGTTGTGAAGAACCATAATATTTCGTACGGGTAACAAATTTCACAGCAAGGACCATGTTAATGCAACCATGACCACTAGTATTCGACGGATCTTGATCACCACCAGACTAGTCATGGGACTTCGAGTTCATATTTTGATTGTGTGGTAAAGGGTTAGTTAGCACAGCTGGGCTCTATGCCAATAATCTCGAAGCTTCCTCAATACGAGGGCACAAGTAAGTGAGG
Organism: Pseudotsuga menziesii; assembly: GCA_001517045.1. NCBI lineage: Eukaryota > Viridiplantae > Streptophyta > Pinopsida > Pinales > Pinaceae > Pseudotsuga > Pseudotsuga menziesii. The sequence goes on from LPNX010916777.1 coordinate 1,232,087, forward strand.
TGATCGTCCTTACATAACTTGCAAGGGAAATTAATCTTACATTTAGCTTGCTTGTCCCCCCCAGCATTCCAGCTATTCTTGTCATAACTATTAGCATTCTCATTCTTATTCCCACCCTTACAATTATTTTTACCCTTTTTTCTATTTCGTCCGGGCTGCTGGTTACCCTTTTGGTCCGACGATTTCATAGAAAGTACACTCACTATTTGGGTGGGTTGAGATGAAGCCGTAGCTTGTCCCGAAGCATATTGGTTGACTGACAATTGACTAACTTGTTTTTCAGCCGAATCTGCAAGCTTCGCACTTGCACAACCCACAATGCCATCGGCATGTGGTCGAGGTTTGACTTTGGGGTAGAAACTAGAACGCGGAGCATTGGGAATAATCTCAAATAACAAACTGGACTGAGCATAGATCAAGTCCTGTTTCTGTGCCATAAAAATTGCTTTTTCCTCATTCTGCACCCTGGATGTAGAAACATCCTTCTCTATATATGGCAATAACAACTTGAGGAACCACTCAAGGAGGAACTCTTGCGGTATAAAGGATTTAATTAACCTCTTCCATCTACGCCACTCTTGAATGTGATCAGAGATATGTGTGGATTTATCTTGCTGAAATGTCGACAAGAGTTCAGTACCAACATCATAACGCATTGGTAGCTGGAAGTGGTTAAGAAAATTCATTGCAAGGTCGTCGAACAAAGCGAAATCTCCCTTAGGTAACTCTATATACCATTTCGCGGAAGGACCTATAAGGGTGCGTTGTAATAGTCTCAAACGGATTGAGTCCTGATGTAAGGAATTCGAAGAGCACCATAGGTGAAACGTAGTAACGTGTTCACTCGGATCCTCTCCTGGTTTTCCCTCGAACTTAGGTATGTCCGAAGGAAGCTTGGTAGGGACAGCCGGCCAAGCCGGGTCATGAGCTACAGGATCGTTCATCAATCTCGACAACTTAGGAAGATTGAGCATCGTGAGGAAAGGGAGCCTAGGATGATGAGGTCGATGGACCACTCCCTGATTCATATAGGTGTGATTACCTGTTGTAAGGGATTATGCACCTAATAAACGTAGGTCGGGGATTACCAACATACTCAAACACTTGCAGACAATTGACTTCTGAAGTGCAGAATAGGAAATAGGAGGGTTAAAGGAACTTACTTGTTAAACAACGTTCGATCCTTGCTAGTCCTCTTCCAATCTGCTCCACTTCCAAAGTCTTCAAGGCTCACTCCTCTTTCACCTGTTCAGAGACAATCTTCCAGATATAGTATGATTCATATATATATGTTAGCAGGTTAGATAAATTAAATATAACATACTGTAACATAAACAATTATCAAACCAAGATATATGAGACACATGTGGAAGAAGTAATCTCTTTATTATCAATAATGAGAAAGTTCAGAGTACAACCAAACATCTGAGACAAGGACTTCTCTGTCACCAAAGGATTCTGAGTTTCACTGCTCCAAAGACTTCTGTAAACAATCCACCAGCATAACTTTGCTCCCAAGTCTAAGTCCCCACAACCATCCCCAAGGCCTGTATTTATATGGGTGAAATAAGGCAGTTCTCGAAGGTTAGGGAGGTTATAGCAGTTAGTGAGATTAAGTAAAATGACTTAACTAAACTCCCATTAGCGCGTGATTTTGTGTTTTAATATTCAGAGACACATTCGCGGGTCTATAGTAGAGCAACCCGCGAATGATTCGCGACTCAGTATGAGTGCAACCCGCAAATAAAAGGATTCGCAACTTGCTACAAAGGATACTTGCAAATGATGCGTGAGTTGTCAATAAAGAGAGTCGCGAATACATCTCAAAATGACAAAAATGGCAAAGTAACTAGCTGGATGAAGGTAGAATGTATTTCATGACAAGCCAAGCTATAGTGTTAAGGGAAAACCTCTATCCATAAGTGTCCTTTTGTGTGCCGACATGAGGGATATCAGCACTCGGATGGAGAGGTGCCACTCAGGTGTATAACAGATGCCCCCTAATGTGTGAGGTCAGAGGGGAACGATGGCCGAAATACATTATAATCTTTAACTCTAGAGAAACTCAGAAATCCAATGGAGCAGAGAGAGTACCTGAAACAAATATGTAATAATGTGATATACAAAGTTACATCTGAGGATACTATGTTCAATTTACTGGAACACTAGCTCCTTTACAATATTTGATTACATCATATAATACGGGTAAAAAACACGTATATTACAAAGGTGGATCGAAGCCACAATACAATAATGATGAGTCTTCAAAGATCTGGGAGCTGGATATCAGAATAGAACATGGTCTTGCACAACTTAGCCCGAAATGAGGGACTAAGGTCTTCATAAACGATCCCAAAGAACCAGTACAATCCAAGCCATGTGAATAAAGGTAAGCTGAAGTCGAACATGGAGAGGATTCAACAGTTTGTCAACCAATAAGTTATAATTGACAACTGAAGCAAAGGAGTTCACCAATGATGAAAGTGAATCCAGAGGTACTATCATCAAAACTCTAGGTCTTCGTCATCATGAGGTGCTGAAATGGAACCATACTGTGATAAGGAAGGCAATGGATCCTCCAACGGATCACAAGAGTGACTAGGAACTGGGCAAAAGAAGGGAGACACAAGTAAATGGATAACAGATATAACAATAATAGGATCAGGTGATAGATCATACATGAGGTATAATCCTTGAGCAGTGAGCACGAAACAGAGATGACCCAAGGCAGCATACAACGGATAGATAGAACAACTAGACTTATTTGTCATGTAGGAGACATGATCAGATTCCCCAGGTATAATGGACAAGAGGAGGAGTCAAAACTCAAAGTGATAGCTGAACACAAGTGTATGCTGAAACATGGATATCGGAAAGCAAAGAGTGCTATGTTCAAGGATGACATGCTTCCATTACTGAAAACAAGAGAAAACTTATTCCTTACCTTCCCTGTTAAGTTTTAACGAGTCCAGGAAAGTAAACTCGGTTCCCTCTTCATTTTTTAACAAGCTTGAAGAGATGGGAAAATAATGCTTGATACACTAATCCGTGGATTTAATGAGCTAGAACTAGTACATGCTCATGCGGTATTTTCACATTTAGAGAGTTTGAAAATGCCAAAGAAGACTCCAGGGGGGGTCCTTTTTCATCCAATTTAGTCTCCTGAGGCCGAAAAAGTATAAAACAAACCACAGAAGAACTCTCTTAACTTCCAAAGAAGAAAAGGTGAACCTTTTTCATACTTAGTCGGGAAGGTCTGAAAAAGGTTAAATTACCACCTACCCAATGCTCCTTCCAAAACAGCATAAAATAGCTTGAGTTTTACGAGTGTGAAGGAAAGCAAGATCACTTGAAAAGATCCATTTGGTTACGAGAAATGGGGCTTACAACAATAAACTCGATGCTTTGTTCTTGAGTGTTTAAAGAGCATGACAAAGACATAAAGTACACTTGAAATCCTTTTCATGTTTGGATCCAGAGCACGAAAAAGAGAAAACTAAGCTCAAACCGGGTGTTCCTTTTCCGTAAATTTAGTCCCTCAGGTCCGGAAAAGTGATAAACCTATACCTGAGAATACTCTTCTCAATTCCGAAGAAAAGAGAGTGATCCTTTCTCCTATTATTCTGCATGGTCCAAGAAAGAGATAAGCTACCACCAATGCGGATGCCCGTTCACATATTCTTAACGAGCTTGAACGGACGAGATAACTCGGCAGTCAAGTCTGTTTTGAAGGAGTCAGACCTGGGACTAAAGAAACTCCATAAGGTTGGGGAGTTCTAGAACGGGATAGCTTGTAAAAAGAGATCCATAAGAAGCTCTATTTGGCGTGAAAAATAGCTATGAGGAAACCCCAGGGCCTGAAACAGTGACTGAATGAGTACCAAAGGATAGCAATGGCATATAAGAATGATACTCATGAAAAGGGATCCTAGCCATGGAAGAACAATGGTAGAGAAAAGGGACTAATGGCTTAAAATACCATAGTCCATGGCAAAAATGTTGATTACTAAGGTTAATGTGGAGTGATAAAATGCCAACATGTGTTGGAAAGAGAAAAAACCACCCTATAGAAGCATCAACACTTTGTAAAAGTTGGTAAACCTATTCCAAGGCACAAAGAGGATGATATTAATCAATTGTCATTTCAAACTATATAAAAAGACCCTCTTTATGAAATTGTATTCCTATAAATAGTTTGAAAATAAAAACATTTCATACCATTTGCACTTTTTGAACCAAAAAGGAAAGTTTACCCTCTATCTTTGATTGATCACTGTGGACAATTGGACCGTCGGATTCAGAAACCGTCAGCTTCAGGTAAATCTACACCCTTAGCTCTTCAATTTGATCCAAACAAATTTTTAATTTAGGGATTAATTCAGTATTTTTCATCAACCTAAAATATGGCAAAATGCATTCGCAGGTTGCAAGGCATGAAAGTCGTTAATGCGCATTGTATTCGCAAGTTGATCAACAGGAAAGTCGCGAATGACTCGTGACTTGTCCCAATGGACAGTCGCGAATGCTACGCCATAGGGAAATGCTTTAAAAATATGCACAATTTTTTAAATTTTATGATGGAATACTGAATCAAATTATGTGTTTTTGTCAGGAAAAAGATGGTGCTGGAGTGGAGAGAGAGGGAACATGAAGCGATGGATCAAGCGGCTCTCCAAATCCTGCCTACTATCCAAGCATTGAGGACTAGTGGGCTTCCCAAGTTTTTTTGCACATCACCCATGCGGGCCAATGTCCACATATTAGAGTTCTTAGTCCACTACTGGGACCATGACCTGGGGATGTTCAATATCCAAGGTGAGACTTTGGAGCTTACCACACAAGACATCTACTTCATAACTGGGTTATTACAACGGGGAGCACTGGTGAACCTAGAAGGCACTGGTAGGGGTGGAGACCCCTTGAGTGTCCAGAACTATGTCGATGTATTTTGCAGACCGGGTACTCAAAAGAAAGGCAACAACGTTCTCATTGTAGATATTCAGGATCTTACACTTTAGGTATTGGCCAGTACTATTGTCAGAATTTCAGGGTCAACAGGATTACACATGGCCACCAGGACTCAGATGAGAGTGGCGGTGGACTGCTTTAGAGGTACTCTCTTTGATTGGTGTATGGGGATTGCCCCCATCATGAAGAGGCAATTATCCGACTGTAGGAGGGGAAGATGGAAGAACTTCGGCTATGCGAGTATACTGGTAGCATTCTTCTTTGAGAGGGTGCCAGCTATGAGCACTGCTATACCATTACAGGTCCATCATCCACGGCAGCCGAGGCTGAGCCGGTGGGGAGATATCTTCCTCTGTCAAGGAGGAGGAGATGTAGTACATAGCATGTATGATGATGATTTCTATACATGGTGGGAACGGCAGGTGCCGGCATTGGAACAGTTTCCATACGCCGGGTTAGATTTCCGAGGTGATCCCGACCTAGTCCTCCCTCTAGGAGGAGCATGGGGAGAGATGGGTAAGTATTTTTTATTTTTTATCATTATCAAATTTTTATGGATTTTCAATTGATAGGATATATACATATGCACAATTCTAAACCCTATTTATGTGTCAAAATGCAGATATTGGACCAGTCCGCCCTGAAGGGCACCCACGTACCTTCGTACGTCCTGTTGCAGGGGGAGACCCAGGATTGATTAGGGTACTCGAGATGAAGCTAGGCAGGCTGACTGAGCGAGTACCTACGATACAGATAGAGCACCTCCCTGTAGCTATGCAGGAATTTGTAGTTGGGGTTCCACCGGCCTGGCTACGTCTTTTCAGACGGGTAGCTAGGGCAGTACTTGTATACAGGGATGCGGTGGAGGCTGCCGAAGCCAAGGAGGCTGAGGAAACCAAGGGGCACAGAGATCACGGGGACCAAGGAGGTCCCAGTGGCCATGGCGGGCAGGCTTAGTTTTAGAGCATTTTGATGGATGATGATCCACATTTTTGTATATTTTGTACATGACGGGATCTACGGATCAGACTTGACCTATCTATGACAGATATTTACATATATATATATTTGTGTTTGGTTGTTAGCTTATTTACAAATGTTTCTTATATGTCTGCTGTATATTTTATAAAATGTGTGTGAGATGCTAGTCCAAAATATAATTAGCATATGCATCAGTTAATGAATTTTGATTCCTTGGAATATGATTGAAAGTAATAACTTCAAAATGTCTTTCCAATAAACGAATTCGAATGAACTGACGTAATAATGTAGGATTACGCACCTGATAAGCTCGATTGAGCTGGGAAACAACCAACTGATAATCCAAACGAACTTCAAGCTGGGTGATGCCTCGTGACAAAGAATCCCATAGGAGCTCAATTACAGCCCTATACTCAGCAACATTATTGGAAGCAGGACCTAGACAAGCGCCACCCGCGGCAACAAGCTGTCCTGAGGGGGAGTAGATAACCCATGCTGCCGAAGCCAGCTTACAAGTGTGACAGCTGGCTCCATCAGCAAAACCTACATACATCTTGGAAGACATCTGCAACAACCAGCAGATAGTATAAAAAATGAAACTGACAACCTAATGTACATAAAAATACATACATTAATATACAAGAAAAAGTGTTAAGCCTAGGCATAGTACTTCTTCAAGTAGAGCCCATTTCTAGGCTCAGGCAGCTTATTCCCATCATAATCCACTAGTTCATATGTGCCTTTACTCAAAACTTTAGACACAACATAGGGTCCTAACCACATGGCCTTGAATTTTCCTACCCCCAGAGGTTCTTTATCTTGGTCCCAGAGCAAGACAAGTTCCCCTTCAGAGAAAACCCTAGGTTTGACCGTTTTATCGTATTGAGATTTAACCCTATTCTCATGAGCTTGATTTGCAGTCAATGCATCTCTACATTGTTCATCAAGGTGTTCTAAATGGAGCAACCATTCCTCAAGCTCAGTCATGTCAGGTAGCACATGAATAGCTATCTGCAAGGATGGGATTTCGCATTCAATCGGCGTAATATCTTCCACCCCGTGAACGAGTGTTGGAAGGGGGAAAAACCCGTAGCAGTTTTGACATTGGTTCGATAAGCCCAAAGAGCAGGATATAACATGATGTGCCAATTTGAGTGGGCTGCATCAATAGTACATTTAAGGATAGTTTTTAAAGTCTTGTTTACAGCCTCAACCTGACCATTTGCTTGCGGATAATATGGAGAAGAATGCTCTTGTTGAAATCCGAGCATGGTGGTCAGCTCTGTCATCATGTGATTTTGGAAATGACTGCCATGGTCAATGACAATCACTTTGGGAATACCAAACCTAGCAATCATCTGATTAAACATGAAGAAAGCTATCGTTTCCCCATTGTCTTTGAAAGTAGGCATTGCCTCTGCCCATTTCGTGAAATAGTCAACAACGACAATGATGTATTTATGCCCCCCAGCCGAGGCTGGGTTGCATGTCATATAATCGATCCCCCACTTCATGAAGGGGCCTACCGAGACAACGGGGTACAAGGGAGCAGGATGTCACCGCATTTTTCTAGTGTATAGCTGACACGGATGACAACGTTTCATAGCTTCCACACAATCTTTAAAGATGGTGGGATAGAAATACCCGCCACGTAATATCTTATGGGCCGTTGCTAACCCAGATAAATGACCCCCACACGCTCCGCTATGGGAATCATTTAGGACAATCTCCGCTTCCTCATGAGTAAGGCAGCGACGCAAGACGGAATCTACCCCTCGTCGATATAATGTATCTCCTATAATGAGGTAGTTTTTAGCATGAAGACGTAACTTGCGTCGGTCTTCCCTAGAGTAAGCGGTAGGATACTTCAAATTCTAGAGATATATAAGAATATCTCCGTACCAAGGATTAGAGGTGAATATAAGGAAGATGTGCTCATCTGGGAATGAGTCATCCTCAACCACTACATCTTCTTCCGTAGGGAATTCTGCTATAAGCTCAGCAAAAACTAAGGACATTTTGGATTTAGCAGATTGGAAAACCAAGTCAAACTCTTGGAGAATGACTATCCACTTATTGAATTTTCCCCCAACAATCCATCGGGATAAAACATATTGGAATGGGTTTACATCTGCCACTACAGTAGTGGTCCTCAGTAAGATGTAGTGCCGTAGCCTCTGTACAGCATACACAGCTGCTAAGGATAACTTCTTGACGTGGGAGTACTTAAGCTCAGGTCCAACCAAAGCACGGCTAAGATAATAGACAACATGCTCAACGAGCTTTTCGTCCTCCTGAACTAGCACTACCCCAATGGTAGACTCCGACACGGCCAGATATAATATAAAATCCCTAGAGTAATTTGGTGGGCGTAATAAAGGAGCCGACAACAAGGATTTTTTCAATGCCTCGAACACGAGTTGTGTAGTTTCATCCCATACAAATGGGGTGTCCTGTTTAAGCAGGCACATGAAACCTTTTGTGATCTTGGCATAATTAACAATAAAACGTCGAAGGAAGTTAGAATTTCCTTGTAGACTCTGAAGTTGGCTAAGTGAACGAGGAGGAGGCAGATTTACAATGGCCTTGACTTTTAAAGGATCCACCTGAATGCCCCTACTAGAGACAATGAATCCAAGCAATCTACCTGATTCGACGCAGAAAACACACTTGTGGGGATTCAAGCGAATTTTATAGTACCTGCATCTCTCAAAAATCAACCGTAAATGATCTAGATGCTGGATCCTCTTGCGAGAATGAGCAGGCAGATCATCAAGGTAAGGCTCGACAATGGATTTTATGTCGTGAAAAGCAAATTTCATGGCTCGTTGAAAGGTTGCCCCTACATTTTTCAATCCAAAGGGCATTTTTCTATACGCAAATGTACCCCAAGGGCAAATGAAAGCAGTTTTATGCTAGTCTTCCGGTTTGATTTGGATTTGATTGTAGCCGGAGAAACCATCCATAAACGAGAATACCTCACTACCTGCACATGCATCTATGATCTGATCAATAAACGGTGTAGGGTAGTTGTCCTTAGGATAGGCTTTGTTAAGGTCTCAAAAGTCCGTACAAATGTGAATAGTCCCTTGCTTTTTATCAACAGGAATTGGGTTGGACACCCATTCAGTCGAAGCTACGGGATATATAAAACCTGCTTTCAACAGCTTTTCAACCTCTGCCTTCACAGCCGCCGCTTTATGCGGGTTCACGGGGCGTACTTTTTGCCGAACTGGCTTGGCATCAGGATAGATTGGGATCTCATGTTGAACAATAGATCGATCGATGCCTGGCATCTCCTCATATGACCAGGAAAAGATATCATGGAATTCCTTGAAAAGGGCAGTATAAATAGCAATCTCCTCCGGAGAGCAGTTTGCACCTATATAGATATTTTCCACGACATCTGGTTTTACAGAGATGTTGATCGGTATAGTGGCGGAAATGTTTTCCATATTCCCCTCGACAAACACTCCTTCCCTAGGTAAAGGGTTGACAGGTGTATCAACATCATCCGACAGTCTCACATGAAACTCTTGGTTTTCTATCTTGCTTAGCTCTAGAAGGAAATAAGATCGGTGATGAAGATCCTCACATATCTTATCACGTGCACACATAGCTTCCAGAATGGCTTCTTCGGAAGGTAAAACAATGTCTAAGAAATCTATGGAATGTAAAGAGTTTTCCGCCCATGCGGGCATATAGACTTCTTCCAGATCATCCGAGACTATAAGAGGATCTGGAATGGGATCTACAGTGGTTTGGGTAATAGCTTGATACACCACTTCCACTGTAGATAAGGGCACTTCTGGTTCCTGAGGGGTTGGGAGTACCCAAGGATCAGTCCTATCGACCACCGAATCAATGGACTTCCCTACAGTAGTAGAACTGATATAAAGGACTGGAGCTGGAATATCGAATGTGCCCATCAATGATGCATACATTCCAGCCCCCAAGCTCTGTGCAGCAGGTTTGGCCTGATCAACCAATGGAATAGCGGAATCTTTAGACTCTAAGCGGCCTTTTCGAGTAAAATCAAGTTGGTCAACTGTGACCACCTTGCCCTCATGTGGAAAAACCACGACACGAAAGACAGCAGATGCAACAGCAGACATTGCATAAGTCCAATTCCTACCCAGAAGCAAATTGTAGTCCAATGGAGCATCAATCACTTCGACTTCAACAGACACTGCTTTTCCAACCAACTTAATCTCAAAAGCTAGTAGGATACCATGTGGACGGAAAGACCTTCCATCAAAAGCAGTAAGTAAAGTGGTTGATGGGACCAGCTCTGGGGATCCAAGAACTTTCCAACAGGCCAGGGACATAACACAAGTAGAGGCTCTCTCATCAACAACTGCTCTTCCAATGGTTTTACCACCATGGACAACATCTATCGATAGAGCTACATGATAAGGGAGGAAAATTTTAACATCAGAAAGATGAAATTTTGCAGTGAGACTTGAAGAGTCCATGCTACCTAAAGTTGCTAAGAGGGCATCCCACTGAGCGGGACAGCTCTGTAGCACCTCCAAAGCTGACATTGCACAAGGAGTCTGAGCCAAGTCTTCAACCACTGAGTATTTAGAAGCGGCTCTGGCATTTGGGTTATGCAAATTCTTCTTAAAGACACCTTTGGGTATCTTTGGCATTATTTCCGCAGGTTTCTCTATAGTGAGAGGGTTGGAAGATTCAACTACAGCTTTCCCCTTCTCATCGGTCTCTTTCTCATTGTTTTTGTTCCTGGTTTGTAACAAAGTTGAGGATCTAACCATGTTGATATAATTGGGGTCAGGGGCAGATTGAGTGCCCCCTGCTACGGTAGAAGCTGAAGCAGAATTCTTCCCTTGGGGAAACGGATCCTTTAGGACAGCCGGTGGTTGAGCTTGGAGCAGCTTCTGAGCTTGTTCCATGAGGGGACAAATATGAGTAAGGTGGTCCCCTTGGCACAACTTACAAGGGAACTTGACTTTCTTCTTTTCCTTTTTGCCCCCATCAGCATTGTTTGCGGGCTTTGGCTTGTTTTGATTTTGGTTTCCCTCTCCCTTCTTACCTTTCTTCTTCTTCCCATTGGGCTGCTGATTTCCCTTCGAAGAGGTTTGTGCAAAAACATTTGCACTTTGGGAGGAGGGGCCATCCTTTGCTGCCTCCGCCATATACTGTTTGACAGACAATTGGTGAAGTTGTTTTGTCAAAGACTCTACAGTGGGAGAGTTTACGGACCGAGCCACACCATCGACATGGGGTCCAGGATTGGGTTTCTCGGCCTCATGCAAAGGCCTTTGTGCCTCAGGGATATTTTCATATAGAATCCCAGACTGTGAATAAATCAAGTCCAACTGTTGGGCCTTGAGTATGGCTTCTTCTTCACTAGTCACTCCTGATGTGGAAACATCCTTAGATATGTATGGCAACAATGACTTAAGGAACCACTCTAATAGAAACTCAGGAGGGATGGTAGCTTTGATAAGACTCTTTCGCCTCCTCCACTCTTGGATATGATCCAAGATGTGGGTTTCCTTGTTTTGTCTGAAAGTAGACAACAAATCCGTTCTGAAATCGTAACGGACCGGAAGCTGAAAGTGACTAAGGAAAGCACTAGCTAGGTCCCAGAAACTACTAAAAGTAGTAGAAGGCAGCTCAATGTACCATTTTGCCGTAGTGCCAGTCAAGGTCCTCTGGAACAACCTCAATCTCACTGAATATTCGTTCAATGAGTTGGAAGAACACCATAAGTGGAAGGTGGTGGCATGAGCCCCAGGATATTCACCAGCCTTACGTTCGAACTTAGGGATGTCCGAGGGCAGTTTGGTGGGAATAGGTGGCCACAAGGGGTCATGCCTCACCGGATTGTTCATCAATTTTGATAGGTCTGGCAAGTTCAAAGTTTCCATAAAAGGAAGTTTGGGCCTAATCGGTGCACTAGATGTGCCAGCTTGGGGATTAGAGGGTCCAGCCCCCGATTTCCCATAGGTAAAGGTGGGGTTGCCCCCTGACATCGATTGTGAAGTGGGAAGGTTTCCTTGAAACGGATTCCATCCGTAGGCCACAGGATTTTGGGTGGGAGGTGTAGTGTAAGTGGTTCGGGCCATCCCCATAGAAGCTGGGGTCTGAAAGACTGGAGCAGGTATCCCTCCGCTAAACAAAGAAAAGGGAGAGCTCGTGTATGGGATCGAAATAGGGGTATGGAAGCTCTTCCCATAAGAGGTGTTGCCTCCAAATGGCACTCCTACATATGAAGGAGATGGACCTACATATGGACTGGATGGGGGAATGTGCCCCCCATTCCAAGGAAATCCTTGGACATAAGCCGAGGATCCTACCGGACCACTCTGAGTAGTGTAAGGGAAGGAAGAAGGAATGGTAGGTATGCTGGGGATCCTAGCAACCGTGTTACCAGAAATACCTCCTATGTTGGAGTGAACCGGTGGTTGAACCACCCAGCTCGCTGGAGTTAAAGGTGTAGAAGGAAAACTAGATCTAGGGGCACTAACTGGGGGAGGTAATACCCCTTCAACCGGAAGGGTTGAGGTAAACACAAAAGAACTTTCTTCCATAGAAGACATGACTCTACTCAAAGGGACACCTACTACTGGTGAACTAAAAGGTCTAACTTGGACGATCATAGGATCGTTAAGATCAGTCAAGGGGGGGTTAAAATTTCTTGCAAACTCGTCAGTTTGCAATTCTTCTATCTCGACTGTGTCAAAATCAAAATGGTTAGCTATACATTCCGGTTCACCAAGAACCTCACTTACTCCTACTGGTTCAAAAGAACTGTCTGTGCCTAATCTCCGCCTTTGGGGTAAAGGTGGAGGCTCCAATGCAGTGAGAGGAGGAAGGTTTCTCAACCTTCTTGACCTTCTAACAAGTTGGTCCTCCAGAATTAAAAATTTGACTAATCACACCCTAAGGTCAACTAAACACAAGCAAATCCACAGAGCATACACTAAAAAGATCCTAGAGTCTCAAGCAATCAAACCAGGGTATAAAGATATACTTTCCCGAAGAAAGCTTATGAACAGTTACTTGGCGTCCTTGAGGGGTTCTCAAGCACAAGCGGAGGAATCACCCACCACCCTCCTGCACTTTCCACAAGGGTTACCTTCCAAGACCGTTCGAGGTGAACCAGAAATAACCTTCCGGTTTACCTAGGTATGAAACCTGAGAGACAAGAGACTAAAGGCTACCTTGACAATACCAGCTGTCTGGGGGGACAGTCGCATGCCGAACTCGTACGCATGGGTAGGGTAGGTGAGCCCGAAACTCTATCTAGGACAGAATGCCCAGATGCGTAAAAGTCCTGGGTTACATTTTAACAAGGATTCAGAGGGTTATCTCCTCTGTCCAAGCCTCCACGCGGCCTAGTTCTTAACTCCTGTTTGAGAGGATCTTCCCAGATACAGTGATAGAATCAAGGATTTACCTAAAGAATGGTCCACTACGTCTGAGTTTATAACTTGTGGGAAGTTTACACTCCCTATCCCACAAGTCTAGCCTAAGCTAGTAGGTGAAAGGCCCCTAAAAATAAAAACTTACTAATAAATTTTAATTTATGCGTTTATTTTAAGGGTTGTTTCTTACTCAAGAGGAAATGGAAGTGATATACTGTATGGTGTTTTGACTCAGCAGAAAATAAATGAAAGTAAAGTGCATTCAAAGAAAACTACTACTATAAAACAAACTTCTTTTCATTTTTTCAAATATGTATTGATGAACTAAAGCACTAATAAGAGGAACTAAGCCTATGTTTTTGTAATTTTCTGAGATTATATTTCTTAAACTAAAAGCAAACACTACTTATGCAAAAATCACAATGCAAAAGATTAACTATGTTTTGTTTTCACTTTAAAAATTGCTCAAAGAAACTACTATGCATCTACAATGCACTATGTTTGAGTAAAATTGAAACTTATGAACTGTATACAAACTACAAACTGAAACAAACAGGCTGACAGAACCAATAGACCAGAAAGAGAAGCAGGCTAGGAACCCTAGCTTGGGTGCAAACAATGACACAAAAACTACTACAGACTTAAAAAGGCAAGTGCAAACCAGCAACTGTCAGAAAGCAGACTGGAAAAACAAAGTCCAAGATCCTGATCACTGATCTGGACTAAGACACTTTAACCAAGAACCCAAATAGGCCAAATGCTTCAGGATGCAAACAGTAAATAAACCAAGTAAAAAGACTCAATGGCTTTCAAAAAGCACTAATATGTGATTACCTGAGGCAATCAAGGAAACTCTACAGCATTCTTAAAGAAAGTCTTCTCAGAAAACAAGGACTATAACAAGAAAAGACACAAGCAAACTCTTCTTTAAAAATTCAAATCTTCAGGAGTACTCGCGACTGTCTAGCAGTGCAACTCGTGAATGACTCGCGACTGTGCAGTATAACAACCTGCGAATGCAACTTTTTACTCGCGGCTGTTCAGTGGAACAACTTGCGAATGGGTATAAATTTTTTCTCAAAAGCAAAGAAAAAACCCTAAGACTCTCAAACGCTGAAGTAAGCAAGATCTAGGATAACAAACCACAAGCAGACTTACAGGCAAACTAGTCAGGATAACATAAATGACCTACAACAGTCTAGGCTTCCCCAGCGGAGTCGCCAGTTTTGTTGTAAGGGATTATGCACCTAATAAACGTAGGTTGGGGATTACCAACATACTCAAACACTTCCAGACAATTGACTTCTGAAGTGCAGAATAGGAAATAGGAGGGTTAAAGGAACTTACTTGTTAAACGACGTTCAATCCTTGCTAGTCCTCTTCCAATCTGCTCCACTTCCAAATTCTTCAAGGCTCACTCCTCTTTCACCTGTTCAAAGACAATCTTCCAGATATAGTATGATTCATATATATATGTTAGCAGGTTAGATAAATCAAATATAACATACTGTAACATAAACAATTATCAAACCAAGATATATGAGACACATGTGGAAGAAGTAATCTCTTTATTATCAATAATGAGAAAGTTCAGAGTACAACCAAATGTCAGAGACAAGGACTCCTCTGTCACCAAAGGATTCTGAGTTTCACTGCTCCAAAGAATTCTGTAAACAATCCACCAGCATAACTTTGCTCCCAAGTCTAAGTCCCCACAACCATCCCCAAGGCCTGTATTTATATGGGTGAAATAAGGCAGTTCTCGAAGGTTAGGGAGGTTATAGCAGTTAGTGAGATTAAGTAAAATGACTTAACTAAACTCCCATTAGCGCATGATTTTGTGTTTTAATATTCAGAGACACATTCGCGGGTCTATAGTAGACCAACCCGCGAATGATTCACGACTCAGTATAAGTGCAACCCGCAAATAAAAGGATTCACGACTTGCTACAAAGGATATCACGAATGATGCACGAGTTGTCAATAAAGAGAGTCGCGAATACATCTCAAAATGACAAAAATGGCAAAGTAACTAGCTGGATGAAGGTAGAATGTATTTCATGACAAGCCAA
This sequence comes from Pseudotsuga menziesii, assembly GCA_001517045.1. Taxonomy (NCBI): domain Eukaryota; kingdom Viridiplantae; phylum Streptophyta; class Pinopsida; order Pinales; family Pinaceae; genus Pseudotsuga; species Pseudotsuga menziesii. The sequence goes on from LPNX010916777.1 coordinate 1,247,502, forward strand.
GCTATAGTGTTAAGGGAAAACCTCTATCCATAAGTGTCCTTTTGTGTGCCGACATGAGGGATATCAGCACTCAGATGGAGAGGTGCCACTCAGGTGTATAACATTACCACCATGGCCTTGGACATAGTGCCCTCCTCCCATATGAACCATATAGGGTGGCGTTGAAGCACCATAGCGTGGTGGACCTTGACTAGTAGGAGCTACAAAGCTGTAATTAGGAGAGTAAGCAGGTTGTTGATACCCACCCCCATAAGGTGAAGAACCCTGTCCATACTGCATCCCATGATAAGGTCCATAAGTCATCGCATGCGATGTCCCATGAGACACTCTGTAGGTAGGAATATATGCTCCGAAAGTAGGAATATACATACCGGAAGTAGGGATATACGCCCCGAAAGTAGTAACATGACCTCTAGAAGCATGAACATAACCTCCCGAAGCAACGGGCGATATGTAAACCTGAGACACAATTGGTCTAGTAACTGCAGTACGGACCTGACTCGTAGCCATGTGCCGACTCGAAGGACCATGTGAATAAGGTGGAGGGTGAACATTTGAAGAACTAGGGACAGAGGATGAAGGAATCTGAGTAATAATGTACGTGTTGTTCCCTATCGTCACTCGTCTTGGATATGGTATCCTAATAGGATCACTAACCCTAGACCTAGGAGGGATATGTGATGTAACTTCCACCACTGGGATGGAAGGTGCAATGTGACTAGTGCTCCCAAACCTCTCCACATGGTAAGGAATGAGAGTTCCCCCAGGCATAGTGTTAGGCTCGAAGTCAAATTTGACATGAAATGCCAAATCATGCGTAGGAAAACCAGACATACCATAACTACCATAGCTAGTGCTAGCGGGTTCAAAATGAGTCTCAACATCCTCCGGAATTCCATAACGGTAACGCGTCAATGGGGAATCAACCCTAGAGTGAGTAGGTCTATCATGCATGGTTCCTATCTTAGAAATCACAGGACCTAACTCAGCCAAGTCAGGTGAAGGATCGTAAGTAGGAGTAAACTCCCCGTCGTCTACACGAATGGGAGATGGTGGTTCAGGAATACCTTCTAAATGGTCTCCCATGGTGTGTGAATCAATGTGCGAAATAGTTCGCATGGACTGTCTAGGTCTCTCTCCCAAAGGAGGAGGAGAAGTAGAAGGCGGAAGTCCTTCTAAATGACGAGAATGACAAGGAGCCACACCCGAATCCACAATTACTCAAAAAATAGAAAAGACTCTCTATTTATGTAAATCCTAGGCCAACTATTGTGCACAAAGCAATCACTAATAAAATCTAAAGCCAAATGCAAGCAACCAAGGGCTGGATAAGTGAGCTCCTGATTGAAACAGGTATGTCTCGCCTAGGAGAGGCTTGAGACTCCCATACACAACAAGCAGAGGTACGTAACCAATTATTGTGGCCCTTAGCTTCAACGCGTAAAGCGACTGTGTTGTCCGACCCCAACCTGGCTGGGACACCCACAGAATAAACCCTGCAAAGTACCCCCTCAATATCCTAGGTAAGGCCACTAAGTTCACCTCAATATAATCAATGCTCGGGTGGATAGTCGCAGGCAGGATTGACCATATGGGTAGGGTAGCAAAGCCCGAAACTCTCAAAAGAGCCCCCAGATACGAAAACAATCCTGGAAATATCTCCGGAGCTACTCAGTTATGACTAGGGGTCATCCTAATCAATAACCGCTCACACTGCCTCGTGCTTAACTCCCTTTTGAGAGGAGGATCCTGAGAAACACTGGTTATACCAAGGATTTCACACACTCACCTGGACAGACAAATACATGTTGTTGTTTAGTGATGTTGGAGAATTTACTTACAATGAAATTTTCCAAGATCTTAAAACCTAAGCTTGTTGGTGCACCCTATAGAAGAAAAGAGTGTAGTTCATTTTAATTTATCGTTGATTTTAATTGGCTTTATTACTCAAAAGAGGGATATGGTCGTGCAACTAATGGTGTTATGACACAACATGAAGTAAAATGCACACCTAACAATCAATGCAAATGCATTGTGTCCATGAGAACAGGGTATGCTACTACGTGAAATGCACAATTTTTCTTCAAATGATGAATGCAAGATTTCCTATATGAAGTCCTAACTAATACTCCAAAGCAAATCTAGTGCAAGCACAATGCAAAATGCAAAATGCAATGCGTGATGATAAGCAAATGTTTTTGGATTTTTTGAAATAAAATGAGATGCAAAAAGCAAAAGAATGATTCTACAACCCCTAGACTCTGTAAGCACACATAAACAGCACTCGAGCAAGGCACTAAGGTAAAAGAACTCTAATGCACTAATCTCAAACAAAAAATAAAAAATGCAATGACAAGAACCTTCTTAAAAAGAAAAAATTTAGCCTAAAAAAAAACATTTCTGGTCAGAAACAGAGGTATAAAAAAACTCAGGCAGTGCCAAAGGAGACTCAGTAATCATCAAAATTCACCCAACAACCATTTAACTTCCACAAAAAGGAAAAAGTAAGGGCATACGCGACTATTCACAGTAAACTCGCGTGTATACACAGAAATTGAAGAGAAACCCGCGTGTATACGCGACTGTGAGTTAACAACTCGCGTATAGGAAGAAAGGTGCATAAAATCAAGGCAAATAGACAAGCTGAGACAAACTTCACACCAATCAGACACTACCAAGCATACATACCCCCAGACCCAACACATAAACAAGAGAGAAAGAGCAATTCAAATTCATTGAATGCCGATAGAACAACCCCCAAAGGAAAACTACTAGGAAATCCTTAGCGGAGTCGCCAATTCCGTTACGGAGAGAAATTCCTATGGCTTGGGGTACCACAACAGATAGCTTGACTCCAGAAATCAATCCTTTCCAATATGCAATAGAATTTAAAATTCTAACACTAAAGGATCAAACATCGTACCTTATTCCGGACGGTTGAAGTAGATCCCCGTTGAGCTTTCCAACTTCAGCTTGAATTGATAGATTACTTCCTAAACAACAAGTAAACAATACAAGAATTCTATGTATCATGGTGTTAGATCTATTCTAGCATATATAATCAATAATGTATAAGCATTTGACATAATCAAATGGATAAAATATTCATTCAAACACACATTATTGGACAGGAAAAGATATTTCTATTAATATAAATCATAGATTACAAGATACAACCTCTGTCGGCACATCTACGAACCAGAGAAACTGAATCCCCCACTTGGGCCTCCACCACTTCAATCCTCCATCTCTATATAGCAAGCTCACAAGCAAAGGCAAGCTTGGGAAGAACACAACAATGCTCCAAGGGACAAAGGGATGCAGACTCAAGCATAAGTTCTGGCAACAATGGACTATAATTTATTTGCTCTCAATTCTCTCTTATGCCTTCAATGTACCAAGGGCTTCCTTATATAGATTTTCAAAGGGATAATGAAAGGTCAAATCCGAGTGATCTCAAGGAATAGGGAAGGCCAGGAGTCAATTGATTCGGATCCATGTCAAGGAAAACTCCAAAAGGATTTGGATTTTGTACACATCCCGATGTACGCGGTTTTAGTGGTCAAACCCGCGTATATACGTGCTTATAGGTTTAAAATTCACGTGTATCATTTTTCTCATGTTTTTAGGGATGGTCAAGGAAACATCAAAGGAAAAAAAATGGTCCATGGGGTCTAAGGAGTCTGCAGCAGGACAGGGGAAGGCCATACAAAGTGTGATTCACCTGGAGTGGTGAAATCAGCTATAACATGGGGAACTAGGGTTATTAGACTCTCCTAGTAGAGGTCGGCCTTGGTAGGGTTTTAGTCATGTCAGGATTAGTATAAATAGAGAACTGGAGTCTCTATTTATCACACAAGTCATACACACTCAAGTGTAGTGCATAGTTGAGGAAGGAGAAGACACTGGGGCTAGATAAGAAGAAGTTTACTGCTGTTGAGAGATCACTTATTGTTTTGGGGATTTTACTATTTTGGTGTTGATTCTATCTCTGAGGAAGTTGCAGGGTTTTCTCCTTTATGGTTTTCTCGAGGAAAAACCCTGTGTTCATTGTCTCTTGTGTTTGATTGTTGTACTTGTTATTCTCTCAGTTAAAGATCCTAATAATGCTAGCTTAATGTTGAAAAACTAACAAGAAATCTACAGCCATGGTTTATTTCACAGAACGGACTAGCATGGATGAATGCCAAGGCTTCTCGCTATGAAAGATAATGGGGCCCACTCAGATCTACGGCTGCATGAAGGGTCAGTCGCGATCGACAGTTGAGAACATGTCACAACTCAGAACTACCCGCAGTGTTTAGAAGAGAGAAGTTGGCGGCAGAATGAATGGAACGTGGACGACGGAAGTGAAATATTCCTCGAATTGGATGGTTGAGAAGGCTCCCAAGGTACAGGTTTCACATCCAGTGTTGAGATGACAACATAGGATTCATTCATGCGTGTAATATACATCCTTGCGGATTGGCCGATTTCTCCGATGCTATTAGGCATGAGCCTAAGGTGGAAGTCTTGTCCAACGACGCTAATTTCCTCGGTTCACAAGTGTGGCATGCGGTTCACTTCGAAGGGAGCCGTGGGAAAGATGGAGGTTTGATTTGTTGAGGTGACAGACTTGGAATTTACACAAGGCCAAGGGAGGCGATGAACTAAAATAGCCCAACACCACCGTCATGGTAATTGAAAGGGAAAGAAAGGTCAAATCCATAGCCCTTGATACCAGCTTGGCAGCCATGCGAAAATTGTATGGAATCTTTCCCATATCGGGTAATATGATTGAATGTCGAAAGGATGGGTATAGCTCTTTCTGATCCATGTCAGATTGCCCTATATAACGCCATCTCCTGGAGATTTTTTGAGACGTGGAAATGTGTAGATGATGATAAATATAGATTTGAATGCCGAGAAGTGTCAAGCTCCTTCACAGACAACCATGACTGTGTGGTTCGAGAAGTTAGTTCGACAAGGGGTATTCTTGGTAGGAAAACATAGATCTGTGTTTTGGTTATCCATACTAGAAAATCTCCAGCCACCGGGGCACAGATGTTAAACACCAAGGGAGGTTCACTCGCTTCTACACAACCTGGTCTCTAGATGTGCAGTGCATGGGTTTTGAAGTCCCAGCAACGTCCCTCCAACACTCCCAGTTGTAGTCACGACCTTCGAAGTCCTAGCTCACAGTGGTTGTAGAACTGTTGGAGAAAATGCTTGTACTGGGACCATGTGGGTCCAGAGCCTTCGGCACCACCCCTAGGATCTCCACTTGGTTGCTTGGTCATGGACGAGGAGAGGGTCAAACGCACACTTGGTTGCATGGCTCACAGGAAAACCCTCTTTGTAGAAGGAATAAAGGGGTACAAGGATGATAAGATTATTAAGTCATCTATCATCACCAAGTGCATGACCACCTCCTTTCCAACATCCTCCTACAATAGTGTTACCATACAAAGGATGGGTCGAAAAAATGATCAAGCGGTGGATTCAGGTCTTCTTGTCATCCTTTGAGGGACGTGGTCTGTAAGAAGCAGGCTGGTTGAAGAAGCAGAAAGATATACCTGAAGCAGCCTAAGTAAACAATTGGCCGTTGGCATGCCTCATGGAAACTGCTTTCACGAAGTGGAATGGAAGAAATCCCTGTGTTGTTATTTTGTGTTATCATGCACCGCATCTCCATAATGTTTATTGTTATTTGTAAAACATGGCGATATTCCACTCCCTATACTGTTAACGCATGATTGTGACTTGTCACAATCTTCTATTGGTAGTATCATCATTAGAATAGTATAAATACACTCCTGATAGAGAGAGAAACGAGTTGGTTTGATTGGGAAACATTCTAGGGCTAAGGATCTCCATTGTAAATAAGATTTGATGCATTTGTTATGAATAAAATTGCAGAGGAGGAGTTGCTTCTCATGGCAGAGATTCATGTGTCGTTGCTTTTCCCAATATGTATCTTCTTTTACATGCAATGTGTTTCTTGTTTTCACTCTAGTATGTTGACTGCTTTCATGTATGCAACTTAGTGTATAGCAGCTACGAATTCATACTCGTTATGCTCCGGATATTGTTCTAGACATTTATCAAGTTTCTTCTAAAGTTGTGTGGAATTCATCTCGCTGGTGCTCCATGTGATGGGTTGTTCTCTCTCATCCTCCGACCGCCCGCTAAATATCTCCTGATTGGGAGATCAACGGCTACCTTGCCTCTATCTGCAACCCCATGCCATTCCTTTACTTATGCAAGTATTCCCTAAATAGGTTTTCGACTCCATTGCCAATGGTCCCTTACACCGATAATCCCACCTCACATCTCACCTTGATACACCTTGTCCCATTCAAGATCCTGGCCACTCCGAAGACAAACAAGAGATCCCTCTCTGACTGCGCAGGGCCAGACGTGCAGTCTAAAGTGGTTCTACTATTACCTAGGAGTGGGCCCTCCCCTCTGTTCAACCTTGGAGCCCAATTCCGGTGCTAACACCCTCAGAGAGCAATTGTGGAGCAATTTGGAGCTATCAGGGACAAGGTGCTAGTCTTGTGAAGGACTGTATCGGCACTAGGGCACATGGTTGTAAGCTCTTTTATTTATTTTGTGATGCAAAGTTGATTTCCTTCCCACATGTTTGTTGTGTTAATCTCACATATATGTTATTGGATTCCTTAGTCACTGATATGGATGTGTAGATGATTTTCTAGTAGATTTGATGTCTCTGTATGTTTGATATGTTTTACAGGTATACAGGTCCTTCATAAGAGTTACATTCTAGGCATCTATAACGTTTAGGGAAGGTCTTCAACCGAGTTATTCACTCATTTGTTCTGGATCTGAACCATTCACACCAGAGGAACAACTTATGTCTGCAGAAGGTGATATATTCCTAATAACAAATTTGGCGAATCTGCTGGGGATAGATCTGTCTTGTTCATCCTCAGTTTCTAAAAGACTCTTGTCTGAATACAAGCTCTAGCCTCCCATCTTTGCAGTCATATTGACATCTGATCTACTGAAGTTTTGGTTTGAAACCTTCATATCTCTTCAGATATACACCACCTTAACTTTCTGTGCTCTATATTGTGGTTGATTCATCAGTTTTATATGAATTTTTTGACATTGCTAACTTGATTTTTCTCTTTCTTGATGTTCTGGGTTGTTAAAAAGAACTGCACATGTGCATTTGGCAAGAAGCAGTGCCATCACCTGAGTCCAGTTAGCAATAGGTGATGCCACCACCTGAATCCAGTGAGCAAGAAGCGGTTCTGCCTCAAAACCGCCTATCAGCAACTTCATCTATGCGGTGCCAGGTAGGCCTATCCCAGACTTTGATTTTTTTGAAGTTTTTGTAAAAAAATTGTGATTTTTTGGATTTTGTGTGTTTAATTGGTCTTATCCAGACTTGTTTGAACTTGATTGAGTAATTGAAATCCGGAAATTTTATGTGGAAATTTCGTGTTTGTTCAAATAAAAAAGCTAGGTTAGATTCATCATTCATTACTGCTTGTAAGTTTGTTTTTTTCTTGCAAGGAGTTAGTTGGAAACTATATGTCATATTAGATCTCTGCTTGTTATAGACTATCACTAAAAAGAAAGACCCCCTTAGATCAGTTTGCTTGTTTCAATTTCTCGTTAAGTGTGAGAAAGACTTCTTTTCGCTCTAAAAAGAAATTTGTTGAGATTAGGTTATTATTTCATTGAGCCTAAGCCATTGGATCTCTGATTATCCTCACAAGATTTCAGGACTCCTTTGTTCTTTTGTATCTTTTGCATCATTATCTCATCAAAAGGAAAAAAGTATCAATAGTTTAAGTTAGATCTTTCCATGCTTCAAAAAAATTGAAAATATAGCTTGCATATGCATATTTGAGTGTTGTTTGTCTCTCTTTTTCATTTGAAAAGATATCTTACCCTACCTATGTGCTTTCAAAAAGAGTTGATTTGAAGAAAAGTGTTGTTTGATTGTATGCTCAGAAAAAATATTTTTTATAGTTGTTTGGGGAATTGTTTGGTTTTAAAAGCAAAATTGAAAAGAAAAACAACCTCTCTCCTTCCCGTAATTAGGCATATTGAATGGTAAAGTGAATGAACGTGCATTTCATATCTGCATGGTTTTACTTTTCTTCCAAAACCTCATGCATTCACCTAACCGTCCACTTTAAAATTAACGGTAGTTATAGGATTAAAATTTGTATAGAAATTTGAGTGCTAGGTTAGAGACATGTTCGGGCCTTATTAAGCATAGGAGCTGTTGTTACTTGTCCGCACTACATCCCAGGACTCGTATGGTTCTTCTATGTATCGTCCATATATCGAATGGCCTTTCACGTAACCTTGAGTTATATATAAAGGTACTTCATGTACTCGATTGTATATTGGAAGGCCCCTTGTGAATGGTTGTGCATTAGATAGCACTACTACCAATTTGATATCCCACGTACCTTGCATATATTGGGAGACCCTACTAGGATACCCTATCTATCTGAGAAAATCCCTTTAGCCATATTATGTGGATAAATACACCGAAAACAACATTCGGAGAGATTACTACGCACGTACCCTTGTGGTATATCGTGAGTTGAACCTACTTGACAATCTTGGTGAGAGATCGACCATTTGAGCTCATCCTATCATTTGAATTTGCTTATTCGCCTGTATCTTGAGTAGGAGAAATTTTTTGGTGTATTTTTTTCTTAGCTTTGAAACCCTAGGTTAGAATAGGAACTGTGCAATCTGGTTGAGTTTCGTTTGAGACGGTCCAGAAGAACACATGGCTTACCACCCAACTTTCCTCCCGTTACAGGAGAAGGTCCAATGGAAGCTACTGACCAAGGAGCTGCAACTACTTCCCATGTGGAATAGAATATAGTTGTAGAAAGTGGAGACCAATTCACTTCTTATACAAATCCCTTGGCTCAACAACCTCTTGTCGGTGACACTTCTTTCCATGGTCCTGTGGAAGGTTGTGTTGATAGTCCAGTTTGTCCGGATTATGGTCTAAATGCTTTGTTTTGGGGAACCTCTATGGGATAGGTCATTGCTTGATTTGGAGTATGTAGGCCTCTCCTGAACATTATTCACCAAGTGAAGAGGAATATAGACAAATTCAATCAGCTATTCACCGTGCACAAGATTTTCAAGAGAGAATGCAAAGACTAGATACTATCTTAGCAACCCCAATCCCTCATAAAGAACCTATGTCGGCTCTTCTTCCCCGTAATACAGACCCTTGGATAGACATATATCGTTCACTAGCTGATTCTATGAAACCTATTGATCCTGTTGAAACTTCAAAACACCCAGGTCAAACTTCTGACCCTACGATTGTAAATGTTAGGTCCGTTTCTAGTCCTCCTAGGTCTTCTAGGGATGGGGAGAAATATTCAAGTCCAATTGTATTAGTACCTTATAGTGCTAGGGGGTAACCCCTGGCATGATCTACGTTACCTTCTGGTGGAGTTGTTACTCATAATAGGCAGGCCTATAATGCAGGCACATCCAGGGTTTATGTTCCTCCTATGAATATAGTTAACCCTCCATTGAGTTCAGGTCAACCCTTAGGGGCACAACCTATTGTTAGTCAAACTTCCTAGGGGTATGGTTACCCAACAAATCAAGTACCTATAGGAAATATGAATTGCCAACCTACCCCTACAGGCATGTCATACACTGGAATTCCATATCCTAGAAATACTATTACTCCATGGGGTCAACCCAACTGGTCCTACATGCTAGCATTAGGAGGAATACCTATTCATATGGCTAGAAGTGCCGAGGGCTGCCTTATGGAGGTCCTCCCCCTGCAGGTCTCGGAGGGCCACCTTATGGTGGTCCTCCTCCTAGAGGTCCTAGGGGTCCTAGTGGTCCTCCTCCTGGTGGTCCCAGGGGTCCTGGTATCCTCTTCCTGGTGGTCCTGGAGGTCCTGGTGGCCCTCCTTTTGGTGGTCCTCCCCTTGGTGGTCCTCCCCATGGTGGTCCTCCCCTTGGTGGTCCCAGTGGTTCTGGTGGTCCCGGTAACCTTGGAGGTCATGGTGGTCCTGGCAGTCCTCCTCCTAATCCTCCTAATCTTCCTAGTGGCCCTGGTGGTCCTGGCATCCCTAACTCTGGAGGTCCATCTTTTGGGGGTTCATCATCCCATCAGCCTTTTCAGCAACCTGTGTATAAATCCACTTACGTTCCTACTGGTGGTTACATGCCTTATCAATATTACCAGTATGTTGAACTAAATCACCAGTTACCTTTCCTAGCAAATTTGGACTTACCTAATTTGTCCAAATTGATCAATGAACCCATTCAACACAATGTTTCATGGCCTATCATTCCAGTCAAGTTACCATCGGATATTCCAAAATTTGATGGTAAGCAGGGAGATGATCCCAAAAATCATGTTATGACTTCCCATCTATGGTGTTCGTATAATTCCTTGATGGATGGTTCTATTCGATTAAGACTCTTCCCATGCACTTTGACTGGAATGGCCGCAAAGTGGTACATCGAACTTCCATGACACTCGTTTGTGGATTTTAGTGCTTTGGCAACTATTTTGCTCACACACTTTCAGCTACCCATTCGATATCAAATGGGTACAGACCTTTTAACCTCTTTGTGTGAAAACACCTCCACACACATTTTAGATCATATTCATGAATGGAGAAGGCGGAGAAGGCTCACTAAAGCTCCTATCCTGGACCAACTCTTAGCTAATTGGTTCATGAAATATTTGTTTCCACCCATTTCCCGAGATGTGGCTATGGGGGGTGATCTTACTTAAGATAAATCCATTAGTCATGTGCAGTATCTAGACTTGGTCTATTCCTAGTCTGGAACTTTGTACGACCTTATTCCTCAAGCTCCTTGACCCAGCAATGACCCAGCTAAGCCGCCTGCAGAAACACCTGTTAATGGAGTTATTGGTTCAATCTAGCCCCCATCAATAGTTAAAGCTACCAAACAACCCAATCCTTCCACTACTGCTCCTTCCAACCCTGCAGTTTCTGTCGAGGTGAATGTTATTCAAAGTATGCAATCATCCAGTAATAAGAAGAAAGGAAAAGGTAAAAATAAGAAACCCGGAAACCGACGGGAAAAACCCAAACCTACGGCCCTAGAGAATGAAAATAAAGGAAAAAGGAAAGCTAATTATCCCTACCTATTGTGTGGTGGTGATCACTTCACAAAAGAGTGTCCTCGATGTGAGGAAATTAATAAATTTTTAAAGAGTAACCCCGCACCAGCAGTTCTCCCTGATCCTTTTCCTTCTCAGCAACAGCTGGTGGACCACATGTCTAACCAAAGAAATTCTAGTTCCACAAAGGAAATTCAAATGATGTCATCGTATACTATTAATCTAAAAACTTGAAGTCAGTCATATGACAAACTAGAGGAGAACAAAAATTGAGAAACCTTCTCCTGATAAAGCTCCTTCTATTGTTTCTCCTGCATCCTCATCTAATGGTCCCCTAACGATTGAGAATCCTAATCTCAACATGATTTTGCATCTGCCCAAGATTACTCTTAGGAAGGCTGTTTTTAACCCTAATTCCCAAGCTGCATAGTTTTATAATGTTGTAGAAGACCTAGCTCAGGCACCATGTGCAATGCATACCTTAGAAGTACTCCAAAACTATCCCACACAACAAAAAAACTTATTAACCGTTTTGGGATCCATGGACCCGAGTGACATGAATCTAATTCATTTTAATACAGAGAACCTTAAATCTAGATTACCCTACCAAATGGATTTTCAAGTCATAACTAAAGTAGTTGTAAAAAAGGTCTTTAGGGCTGATCTAGATGAAGGTTCTTCAACCTCTGTTTTGTCTTTGTCCTATTGGAAAGCCATTGGCTCTTTCAAGCTTGTAAAATCACCAACAACAATAAAAGCCTTTGATGGAAGAGGTTTCCAGCCCTATGGTCTCATGCCAACCCTTTGAGTTGAGCTAGTGTTATACCAAAATCCTGTCACCATCATGTGATAAGACATTTGACATACCTACTTTCCCTGAATCCTAGCTTCTGGAGTGGAAACTAAATGGTTTTTCATCAATCTATCATACAAATTCCTAGCACCTCACATGCCCCTTTATCCAGGAGTAGTACCCTTGTTCGCACCGCCTTTCATAGGTTGTCTACAAGTGGTGCCACTGCCCATTGCCCTTGATCCATAGGCGGTTATTACCAGAACCTCTCTGTCATAGAAGGAGAAGCATGGTACCCTGGGTAAAAAGGGAAAAAGAGAAGTTTCTTGAGGTTTCTAGATGATAAGCCTCGTGTACTACCTTATCCCTACTGTTGTGGGTTGGTTGAGCTCGAGATCCCTCATCCTAGGATCTTAGAGGCCACCTCACCCACTAATTTCTCAACCATCTCTATCCATTAAATCCCTATAAATATGAGCTCATAGCCATGGTTGAGGGGAGAACATTGAAGGTATTGTTATGCTGTTGGATTGATTCTTGGCCCAAGATCATTTGGAGAGAGCATAGAGAGCTAGAGTCAGCGCTTTTGGGGATGAAGAGCTGGTTTCATGGAGATGCATGTCAACACTAAGGCTTGGTTGTAAACTTCTTCATATTTCTAATGCAAGTTGATTTATGTCGCACATATGATGTTGTTGTTGTGATTTCACATATATATGTTGCTAGATTCCTTAGTCACTAGCATAGATTAGTAGATCATATTCTGGTTGTTTAATTCATTTCGTGTTGAGCTTTCTTGTAGGTACAAAGGTGAACTATCAAAGCCTTGTATTCCAGATATCTACAGTATCTAGGGAGAGTCTTCAACCTTTGTCCTCTATTTGTTTTGGATCTGAACCATTCAGACCAGTGGAACAACTTGCTGTCCCTAGGAGGTGAAATATTCCAACTAACAAAGCTGGCGAATCCGCTGGGGAGATTAGTGTATCAGTTGTTTTGATCTTCCTCAGTCTGCAACTCTTGTCCGAATCCAGGCTCCGTTTTCTTCAACTCTTTTCAGTCAGATCTACTTTCTATCTTGCATTATTTGGGTTTGAAATTTCCATATTTGTTTAGATCTGAGTCATTTCGGTATTTTATGCTCTGTTTCCATACTCAATTTAATAGTATTTTCCTTGATCTGGTATTTTTCTGACTTGATCTATCGTTCTTTTTGTGTTTTGGATTTTTACAGGGAACCGCACATGTGCCTTTGGCAAAGAGCGATGCCACTGTCTAAGTCTAGTTAGCCATACGCAGTGCCACCGCCTGAATCCATTGAGCAAGGAGTGGTTCTACCTCAAAACCACCTGTCAACAGCTTCATCTGCGCAATGCCAGGTAGGCCCTGTTCCAGACTTTGTATTTTGATTTTTGTGTGTTTTTGGCTTACTTTTTGATGAAAATGAAGTGTGCAGTTGCTTTGAGTGTTATATTCCCTTTGCATTCAAAGAGAGTTTATGTTTCTTGCATTGGAGTTTACATTATTTTCTTTGCTTTAAACCTCTTTCTCTTTTCTGTAGATATTATTCATTGGAATTGGAAATATACATTTCATTTTCATGTGTAGGATTTGGTTTGTTTTGGACTCGGAATGCGTGAGTGATCCATGTTGTTTTGAGTCTTTATTTTCTTGGGTGATTCTTGTTTCCTTTTGCATGCTGATTTTTTCAGTGCTTGGTAGGAAATATTGGTTCTTCATTTGCTTGTCTATTTCAAAGACAAGTTTTAGTTTTCTCTCTCTTTTGCTTTATCCGCAAGCTTGTTGAATGATTTTCTTCTTGTTTTGTGCATGATTGTTTGAGATTCTAGATCTTACTTTCATTGAGAAGAAAAATATATTTCAACTTTGTGTGCATTAGATTTAGATTTGTTTGGAAATGTTATTGAAATCATCTTTCCATTAAGTTTTTATGCGTCTTTTTCAAGCATGAAAAAATAGGAAACATTTCTGGTTTATTTATGTTAAATGTTCTCTAGATCTCTTTTTTATTTTCTTTGAAGATTGTTTGGGGTGCATTGATATTTCACTTTTCGTTTGAAAAGATAGAATTGCATTTGCATTTGGGTGTGAATTTTTGGAAGAAAAGTAAATCTCTCTCCCTCTCTTAGGTAGAATTTCATTGAAGAGGAAAACTTGCATTATCATATAGATCAGTGTGCATCTTCTTTAAATTCAAGTTTTCACTCCATGGTTCCACCTAAACGCACAAGATAAAATTAAGGGTAGTACTAGGTTAAAACTTTTAGAAATTTGAGTGATAAGTTAGAGACGTGTTCGAGCATCATTAAACATAGGAGTTGTCGTTATTTTTCAGCATTACATTCATGGACTTGTGTGGTTCTTCCACGTACCATTGGTATATCGAATGGCCTTTCACGTACCCTTGAGGTATATAGAAAGGTACTTCACGTACTCAATTGTATATTGGAAGGCCCCTTGTGTACGGTTATGCATTAGATAGCACTACTACCGATTTGAGCTCCCTCATACCTTGCGTATATCGGGAGACCCTTTTAGGAATCCTTAAACCATCTGAGTTATCCTTTTGGCCTGTCCTCTGAGGTTTTTGACTCTTATCCACTCCTTTCACATGTTTGCTTGTTGCTTTTAGTTTGAGTAGTACTTTCTTGTGCATGGTAGTTAGGGGGTTATTAGAGAGTTTAGAGATGGCATCCTCATCTGGGACTACCACTCAAGAGGTCCCCTTCCAAGGTGTACCTTTTGTATTCCCTCCAAGTGAAGGTATTGGTACTCCCTTTATTGCCACTCTAAATATTCCTGGATTAACTATAGGATTACTGGTATGGTTGTTTAATCTAGTAATTCTTGTTACACCTAATGTCTCAAATGTCACCTCTCCTCCGGGAGAGGATCAACCTCAAACTAATCCTAATCCTTCTTCGTCGGTTGTGGCTTCAGCTCTTTCTTCTTCTTCACTTGATCAAAGCTCTACAGTTAGTAGTCAGGTGGATAAGAAGAATAAGAAAGGGAAGAGTAAGAAGAAGAAGGATAAGAAAGAGAAAAGGTAGAAACCATCTGCTCTTGATGGTGCTCGTTCTAAGAGAACACCCGAAAAACCAAAGTTTCCTTGTAATATTTGCAAGGGGGACCACCTTCTTAAGGAGTGTCCTGGCCTCTCCCATGTACAAGAAGAGTGGTCTAAAAGGTACAAACCGTCTGTGTCATCAACCTCTAATCATCATGTTGACCATACTCCCTCAACCAGTGACCCATTGGTAAAAGGTCGTAAGGGTAAAATCTTGTATCCTTGTTTGATATGCAAGTCTATGCATCGTACTTTTCTTTGTCCAAGCATGGATGAAGCTTCACATTGGTTGGAAAATATTACTGATCATCAACAGGTGATTCCAACAAGTGATAGTAATTTATCCCTCAGTCCCCCACTGGTTTACCAAGTGGTCAATTCGGATTTATCTGTGATTGATCCCACTCTTCCTTTGGAGAGTGAAGTTAAAGTGGTCGAGTCGGTGTCATTTCCACCCAATCCTGCTCTTTCATCAGAGAGTGTTAAGACTGAAGTAGTCTCTTTGACCAAATCTTCGTCTTGTTCTTCTCTTCCAGTAGAGAATGAACTGAAACCTACTGAAGTTTTTATGCTTCATTCTGATTGTTCTCGACAAGAGGAAATTTTTTCTATTTCGACAGAACCCTCTCCGAGTAGTGAGGTTATCTCCTTTGATTGGAGTAACCTAACAGAGTATCATCTTCATTTGAGTGTTCCTTTCTAGATAGTTGTGAATGTTACTGCTAGGTGGATACTTCGCACTATTGTTGATGAAGGGGATTCTGTTAGTATTCTATCCTCAACTGCTTGAAAAGATTTAGGTTCTCCTCAACTTGTGCCAGCCACCGATCAAATACTGGCTTTTAATCGCAGGCCTACCTCACCTTTAGGGACCCTTCCTTATTTTCCTATTACATTAGGAGGGAAAACTGTTTGTATTGATTTTATGGTGGTCCAAGGTCCTTTAGATTTCAATCTGCTTCTTGGACATGATTATTTTTATGCCATGAAGGTTGTTGTGTCGACACTCTTTCAAGTTATGCATTTTCATTATGATGGGAAGATGGTGACCATTGATCAGCTTTCCTTTCTTACACCTGACCATCGCATTACTCCTAGTAATCAGACTACCCTGAATGTACCGCATGTTCTTGTGGTTCCTTCCCCTTCTTCTAGTTAGCTTCTTCCCATCATACATAAAATGGGGGGCATGGCTCCAGCCTCTGGACTTCATAATGGAGTTAATTTGCTAGCTTCTTATGTAAGGGGGAAACCTACCAAGCTAATTTGGATATCATGTTGGGTAGGAGCAGGTTTTAGAGCATAGTTTACGCTTTTGGTTTCAATATCGTTAAAAAATAAAACCACTCCTTAATCATAGTTTACGCTTTTGGTTTCAAGCTTGCATAAAAATGAAACCATGTCTAGAGCATATTTTACTTTTGGTTTCAAGCCTATTAAAAAATAAAACCACTCCTTAAGAATAGTTTATGCTTTTTGTTTCAAGCTTGCATAAAAATGAAACCATGTCTAGAGCATAGTTTACCCTATGGTTTCAAGCTCATTAAAAAATAAAACCACTCCTTAAGCATAGTTTACGCTTTTCGTTTCAAGCTTGCATAAAAATGAAACCATGTCTAGAGCATAGTTTATACTTTTGGTTTCAAGCTCGTTAAAAAATAAAACCACTCCTTAAGCATAGTTTACGCTTTTGGTTTCAATCTTGCATAAAAATGAAACCATGTCTAGAGCATAGTTTACGCTTTTGGTTTCAAGCTCATTAAAAAATAAAACCATTCCTTAAGCATAGTTTACACTTTTGGTTTCAAGCTTGCATAAAAATTAAACCATGTTTAGAGCAAAGTTTACCCTGTGGTTTCAATCTCGTTAAAAAATAAAACCACTCCTTAAGCATAGTTTACGCTTTTGGTTTCAAGCTTGCATAAAAGTGAAACCATGTTCTGAGCAAAGTTCCCATTCTATGTCAAGCTCGTTAAAAAATGAAATGGCACCTAACCATCATGCCAGGTTCTGGCCATCATGTCAGTTTTCCCTGAGAAAAGTTCCCATTCTATGTCAACATCATTAAAAAATGAAATGGATTTCCTCAAGCATAGTTTACTCTTTTGGTTTCAAGCTTGCATAAAAATGAAACCATGTTCCAAGCATAGTTACCTTCTATTTCAAGCCTGCATAAAAATGAAACATATCCCCTTCCCTTGAGTTGAGTCTTCACTTTAGTGTTAGAACTTGAACCTTCGCCTGCCTGATTCTTGTTCTTCCTACCCCCCTGGTGAACATTTTCACATTAGTAACTAGGTTTTTAGGTTGGGTATGGAAGAAGAATCGTCAAATGAAATGAATCTTTGGGGCATGTCGAGCTGCTAGCAACCATGTTAGGGGTAGGCTTCGCTAGCAATCATGCTGGGGGCAGGATTCCAACCTCTGTATGTCATGTTAATGGGATTTTTCAAGCATAAGTTTACCTATTGGTTTCAAGCTTGCGTAAAAATGAAACCAATCCTCGATCATTCTTTTAACTAATCTTGGAGCTCGTTAAAAACAGTAAGATGGTGTTGAGCTTACTTTTCATTTTTCGTGCTCTGGTTAAAACATGAAAAGTGGTTTGAGCTTAGTTTATTACTTTTTCATGATCTGGATTCAAAAATGAAAAAGGTTAATGGAGTCTCCTTTAAGCTCTTTTTGGACTCCCTAAATATGAAAAGATCGTCGAGCGATATTTTCTTCTTCACGCTCGTTAAAGTATTTGAAGAGTCGTTCGTCCGATGGTAGGTTATCTCTTTCTCGGTTCGAATAGGACTATTTATGAGAAAGGAACACTTGAGCCAATCATGACTGGAAGAGTTCTCTAAGGTATGATTTTATACTTTTTCGGGCCTTAGAGACTAAATCATACGAAAAAGGACCCCCATGGATTTTTCTTCTGTATTCGTCCAGACTCTCTAAACATGAATGATACCAAGTTTTCTTTCAATGGACTCGTTAAATTAAACATTGAGAGACCTGTTTTGGGAAAAAACCCCTCCTATCTCAGGTTCGTAAAATATATGAGATTGGACTTGTCTTCTAACAAGCTATATCGAGTGTTTGTTACCCTCTTTGAACTCGTAAAACCAAAAAGAGGCACTCATCAATCATGATGGGGGAAATGGGAAGGGAATCATTTTGCAAATAATGGCAGTTGTTTTTCATTACCTTTGAACATGGCACTTGTCTACACAATCATGTCAGTCAATTGGGTATTCAGCTGATCTCCACGACGATCCACTTTCATGAGTCATGTCAATCCTTTGAGTCTTTCAAAAGAATGAATTGTCCACTGTCGTATTGTGTATATGTCCTGTCTAGTCATGCTGCCAAGTCTTTTTGTCATGCTGCCCGATGTTCAAAGGGGATATGAAGAATTTTTACCTCTGCAGTCTACATAGTCTTTGTGTCATTCATATGGTTACTACATTAACATCATTCCAGAACTACGTTCTGAGTTTCATGTCGTCGATGTGGGACTCATCATAGCCCTCCTTCGACGAGACTATTCTCGTTGACATCATCTCATCATCCGGGAAATAGTCTTAGAAACAATATTTAGTACCTTGAGATCCGTATGCCTTAATGACATATTCTCTCGCTCTCGACATAGGTTCACATCATTGACCTTTGATCGATAGAATCGATTGGGTGTTCGACATCAGGACATATATTCACACTCAGTAGATTGTACTAGGGTACCTTGGGAATCATTGACATTAATGGTGATCTCCCTCGCACTTGTTAATGGTTCACATCATTGGTCGGTAATCAAGTGGTTTCTACCATGTTTGACTTCAGATCATTGTAATCACATGGATAGAATCGTACTTTATGGAAGACGAGATAAAGACCCTGGGAATTTGTTTAAAAGCACTCATTGCTTTTCCCCAGGTTGCGATGGAGTTTTGTATATCTAGAATGGATCCACATTTGTATTTAGAATCGTATTTAGAACCCTCTAGTTTCCACATTTGGGAAGAATTATAACACTTGATCAACTTGATTTCTGTATGCCAGATGTTACCACTCCTACGACGAATAATATCCCTTTGCTAGGTTAGTCCCCTCCTCCTTACCAGTCAATTGGGGTAGGGATGTTGAAATACTTCGCCCTCATGGGTGTGTTTCCATCAACCCCTTCTAGCATAGAAATAGAAATAGTCAATATGATCTCTTCATTTAATTATGATCCTAAGGGTAAACAAGTTATTGATACTTTCTCCCTCAACCTGCATGAAGCAGTTTATGATGCCATCCAATCTATTTATGATGTTCCTACATATGATCTTCATCTGGTGGCTTCAGATCCTTACCACCTACCCTACTGGTTAGAACCTTCGCTTCCTACTCTGGATTATCTCTCGCAGAATTTTCCATCGGACGAGTCTATTATAGAGATTATGAATACAAGTACATCTGTATGGGAGGATCACCATCATAGATATTCCTTCCTCCCCAATACCAGTTCGGTAGATAATGATTTTGTATCTCTCTTGGGTACTGATATTATCAATGATCCGCAAACACCTGTATTGTTGCAAGATTCTAAGTCTGAAGGAAATTTATGCAACATTACCAAAATGGTTCCAATCGACATATCAATCAAGTACTGAACTATTGAACATGTTTACATAGGGAAAAATTGTTCAATAGATGAAACTGAGGAGTATAAAGGACTTTTTAAAGAAATTCGAGATATTTTTACCTGGTCCTATGAAGAAATTTCTGGGATAGATTCATCCATTGTAGTCCGCGAGATCAAAATATATCCTACAGCTAGACCGGTTAGGCAGAAATTGAGACTAGTCCATCCGCGAAAGGCTGCGGCTATCAAAGCCGAAGTCGAAAAAATTCTGAAGGCGGGATTTATCTATCCTATACCCCTAATGGAATGGGCATTGAATATTGTTCCTGTGAACAAAAATCAGGGAACTATTCGATTCTGCATTGATTTCCAAGATTTGAATAAAGCTTGTCCCAAAGACAACTTTTTGACTCCACACATCGATCAGATTATCGATAACTATGCTGGGAGTGTCATCTTCTCATTTATGGATGGATTTTCGGGTTACAGTTAGATTGAGATATTGCCCACTGATCATCATAAGACAACATTTATAAGCCATGGGGAACCTTTGCCTACAATAATTTACCTTTTGGCCTTAAGAACGTTGGGGCCACATTCCAACATGCAATGTCCTATGTGTTTCACGACATTAAGAATATTGTGGAGCCTTACCTCAACAATCTCCCTACGCACTCACAACTATCGGAAGACCATCCTCGACATCTTAGAGACATTTTCCTAAGGTGTCACCATTACAAGATATGGCTAAACCCGCAAAAATGTGTTTTTTGCATTAAGACGGGACGTCTCTTAGGCTTCGTAGTTTCCAAGGATGGTATTCGGATTGATCCCTTAAATATTTCTGCAATACTCTCTTTACCTACCCCAACCAACCTGCTTGAACTCCAAATTTTGCAAGGGAAGGAAAACTTTCTTCGTCATTTTGTTTGTAACTTTGTTGAGAAAATGAATTGTTATATGCGTATCCTTAAGAAGGACACTCCATTCTTCTGGGATGACCAGGCCCAGCGAGCCTTCGATAATATCAAACATGCTCTGACTCATTCACCTGTCATACCCTCCCCAGATTACTCGAAGGATTTTCTCTTGTATGTTGCTACCTCTACTACTACTATTGGAATGATTTTATCTCAAGAGGACCAGAACGGCCTAGAACCCGTGATTTATTATGCCAGTTAGAATCTTCTGGATTCCAAAACTCGATACTCAAGTGTGGAGAAGCTAGAATTGGCTATGGTCATTGCTGTCCAAAAGTTTCGTCACTACATCCTGCTTCGCACCACTACTGTACTCACAGACCAAAACCCTATGTACTACATCCTGACTCGTCAAGTGCTAGGGGGAAAATACTCTCGATGGATTGTTATCCTACAGGAGTTTGACCTTGAATTTGCCAAAGCTACTTCAAAGAATTCATTGGTTTTTGTCGAGCTGATGTGTGATATTCCCTATGCTTTCTCGGATTCTAAGCCTAGTGATTCATTCCCAAATTAATTTCTATTCCTAATAAGCACAACTGACTCATGGTATGGATATTTAATCATTTATCTCCAGACACGGTGTTTTCATCCTACTTTATCTCGTGAGGATCGTCACTACATTCATCACCACGCAAATTAATATCTTATCTTCAATGATACATTGTATAGACGTCGTATAGATACCATTCTTCGATGATGCCTCACCCATGACGAGGCTGAACAAGTTCTTAACGACTGCCATTCTAGGGTATGTGGCAGTCATCTTTCTGGAATGGCTACAGCTCAGAAAATACTATGCGCTGGCTATTTATGGCCTTCTATTTTTAAATATTGTCATGAGGCTATCAAGAAATGCCCACCCTGTCAAAAATTTTACCCGAAAAAATGCACCCACCCTGCTCCATTACACCTAGTCATTGTCACTAGCCCTTTCGCCAAATGGGGGATAGATTTCATGCATTGTAATCCTACTTCAGTCAAGGGGCATGTTTACATCATAGTAGCCATGGATTATTTCACTAAGTGGGTTGAGGCTATGCCTACATATGCAGAGGATGGTAAGACTGCCACCCTCTTTATTTTTAACCATGTAATAGCTAGTTTTGGAGTTCCTCACTCTATTGACAATGATCACGGATCACATTTCCGGAATCAGATGATGGTAGAGTTAAGTGCTAAGTTGGGTTTTCGCCATGAAAAATCAACCCCCTATTATCCGTAAGCTAATGTTCAAGTTGAGGTTATTAACAAAGTTTTAAAAACTATGCTATGTCAGATGGTTGGAGATCACAAATCCAACTGGCACCAGACTCTCTTCTCGGCTGTTTGGACTTACAGAACTTCAGTGAAAACAACAAATGGTTTTACACCTTTTCAATTAGTATATGGACTAGAACTTGTCTTATCTATTCAGTGTCAGATTCCGTATTTGAAACTTGTCTTTGAACTTATCCCTAATACTTCTACCAAGGAAGAAAGGTTTTTATACTTAACCAACCTTGACGAAACTAGATGAGATGATGCCTTAGTTAATGAGGCACACAAGAAATGCGTGAAGGCACAATATGATAAATCTGTCGAACCTCATGTTTTTCATGAAGGTGACCTAGTCCTGACTTATGACCAGAGACATGATAATATAGTAAAAGGAAATTTTGAATCAATGTGGTATGGTCCTTTTATTTTTTCCAAGGTTTTAGAAAAAGGGGCCTACGAGCTCGTGGATTATGACGGAATCCCCTTCCGGCAACCTCACAATGGGTTGTACCTGAAGAGGTACTATGCCTAGATCATTCATGTATGGTACCTTGTATTAATGTACATTATTTGACACTTCAGTATGTTTTGGTACTTTCAATATGGTTTTGAGTTTAATGTCTAGACTGTTTATACCATGTTTTGGCTATGCAAATCAGATGGCTTTTAATGGCTTCGTCGATGGTGCTTTCCACCATACCCTAAACCTTCCCTCAGTTGCTTAGGTTCTATATTCCTCTGCACACGATCTAGTGAGTTCAGGAGTAATTTGTAATGGTCTTGCTACCAACAATATCATCGAGTATGAACCAGTCATAGGTCTTTTGACTGAGGTTGCATCCCGGGACATTCGTGACTTGGTAGTGTTCACGGACTCGCAATTGGTGGTTTTTCATTTAAACCAGGTTTACAATATCCGAAACCTTATAATACTTAGTCTCTATCGGAGGGTACGTTTATTGGAAAGGTCATTTGAAGTCATTACTTATAGGCATATCCCTAGGGTAGACAATGTAGTTGTTGATTCATTGGAAAATTATATCCTAGACTGGTATATTGCTCATTCATAGCATGAAAGTTAAACATGGTTCATAACATTGTAAATAAACAGTTAGGACATATATAAAACTCATGTAAATACATTTCCCATTTGAAGCATAAACATCAGAGGCAAAAGTATGTATATATATATATATATATATATATAAGTGTTTTTACAAAAATGGGTCACGAGACCTCATCTGAAGCACTTTGGCTTTCAGGCAATACAAAATCATACAAAAAATCTAAAGCTGTGGCATATTTTAGTGATACATCATGTAAGAGCTAGTGATGATCATGATAACACATAATAGCTCGCACTACTGTACGTAGCAGACGGCTGAAGCGGCCTGGCACCCCTGCTATGTGCCTCTGATAGCGCATCAGGAGATCATCAATGGATGCATAGGGTATGTCCAAAGTTAACCTCTCTAGGTTCTCCTACAGCTCTCTGATAGGGTCATCACCTCGTTGAACAAATCGAGCTCCCGCTCGTTTGTCTAGTGGAGATGATCCCCTAGGTCGTGCAGCTCCTACATTTGCATGAAGATTTCAGGTCTCGTTACTATACATAAAAAATAAAAAACATTAAAAGATAAAAAACAAAAATAGCTATATTAGGGTTTTGTTTCTTACCCATGTCTCCCCACTGCTTGCCAAGTGGAAGTGGTAGGTCAGGGTCACCCCTGAAATCAGTGCCTGCATAATAATAATCCTCAACCATGAGGATCTGGTCACTAAGCCATTGGAAGAATGGAGACCCGAACTTCACCTTCCCTCTAGTTGCTCCTGTACGAGCCATGATCTTGACCCACCTCAGCATATGAGGGTCTCTCACCCTTAGCTCAGTAAAAACCACTTGGGGTCTCAACTATGGGATCCACTCAAAAACGAAACAACCTAAGATAGAACCATAGCCAAACTATTTTAGTTCTCCCATTCAACACTTGGTCAGTTGGTCTTTAAAGACCGGTAGCAATGCCTCCGCCCAGTTGAAAAATGTAGGTGCCATAGCCTTTATCGCATACAACATATGTGCCCTAGAATCCTGATGAGGCTCGCATACAACATATGTGCCCTATAATCCTGATGAGGCCCTTGGCTCCCATCCAACCTCTGCATGGTAAAAAGAAGAGTGCAGAGAGGAAGATCCACTACTGCCTTGATGGGAATCTTCTTCCCTGAAGTTATAGTATCGGGAAGGAAGTGGTGGTCAATCAGCTCTTGAGTATTCACATCCCCTCCATGGGAACCAGTCAATGAAATCAGGGCACCTTGTCTCGATAATCCAGTCAAGAAGTAGATTTCTTCTACCTCAATGGTCAACACATGTGCCCCCACCTCGAAGTATTGTTATTTCGGGTTCCACATATAGAGTATATACTCTAGCAATCTCTCATGAGACACCATACTGGGTGTGTGAAAGAACTTGAGGAGGCATCAGTTCCTAAACACGCCTATAGATCCTGCATTTCATTCAACGCAGGCATCATCATCATCATCATGCTGCCATTCCTTCCATATCACCATTTTCGACCACTGGAACCTGCTAAAAACCATTAATGGACTAGTTAAAAGCATATCCAATCATCGAAATCAATTAAAAGCTTGTGTTTTTGCGTATCCATACATTTTTCCCAACTCATGGCTGGCACCACCTGAGCTCTGTTTGTACAAAGTGGTTGCACTGCCTAAGCGGAGTGTTATGAGCGTGGTTCTCATGGTGCACTGCCTATCCTGTAAGGAGCAAGAGCGGTGCCCACTTTTTAAGTTTAGGGCCTGCCTAAAATGGCCAAAACCATCCTAAAATAAAAAATAAATGCTTGAAAATGAAATATTAGGGTTTTGTCTTTTACTTGGCTCTAACGGCGCTCAAATCGGACGGTCGGATCTCCCGAAATCAGTAGCTGAAGATCTGGTTCAAAGTTTCTCCAAAATGCTCTTGACTAGTGGTAAATAGTGAAATGTTTTGATTTTTACTATTTTAAATGACTTTTATAGCTATTTTAGGGTTTTCTAATGTCATTTTAATATTTTTAAATCATTATCATTATAAAATCCATCCATATGACTCATTAAAAGTCATTTTTTGAGAAATTAACGTTGTTATTGAATTTTGAAGGGGTAGAAATGAAAACAGTAAAAAACTATGGGAAGTTTGTTTTTGACTTTTTTGTACTTCCTTAAAACGAAAAAAGTCCCCGAGTGTTTTTTTCGATACTTTGGTCATGCTCTCAGAACTCGGTATCAAAGTTCCAAGTCTTTTTTCTGATTCTTTTTAGGCTCGTAAAACTATTCATTGTTAAAAAGAGACCTAATGGATTCTCCTTTAAGATCTTTTTGGACTCCCTAAATATGAAAAGATAGTCGAGTATTTGTCTTCTTCATACTCATAAAAGTATTTGAAGAGTTGTCTTTCCGACGGTAGGTTATCTCTTTTTCAGTTCGGATAGACTATCTTATGAAAAAGGACCCTTTGGAGTTTTCTTTTTGTCTTCGTTCAGACTCTCTAAATATGAACGATGCTGAGTTTTCTTTCATTGGAATCGTTAAATTAAACACTAAGAGACCCTTTTTTTGGGATCAAACCCCTCCTTTCTCAGATTCATGAAATATATGGGAATGGACTTTTCTTTGGATAAGATTAAACGAGTGTTTGTTACCCTCTTTGAACTCATAAAAATGAAAAGAGTCACTCATCAATCATGATGGGGGAATTAAGGGAAGGGAATCATTTTTCAAATCCAATGGCAGTTGTTTGTCACCTTTGAACATGGGACTTTTCTGGATATCATTCAGTCAGTTGGGTATTCAGTTGACTTACAAGTTGATCCACTTTCATGAGTCATGTCACTCCTTGGATTTTTTCAAAAGATTGCATTGTCCACTGTCGCATTGTGTGCATGTCTAGTCTAGTCATGTTGTCAAGTATTTTTTCGTGCTCCCCAATGTTCAAAGGAAGAAATTTTTTTACCTCTATAATTAAAACAACCTTTGTGTCAGTACTTCGAGTCAGTCCTATGGTTACATTATCTACGATATTCCAAAACTTTGTTCCAATTTTCATGTCATCAATGTGGGATTCATCATGGAGCTCCTTCGACGAGACTATTCCTATTGACATAAACTCATCATCTGGGAAATAGTCTTAGAAACAAATTTAGTACTTTGAGATCTGTATGCCTCAATGATAGATTCTCTCACTATCAACAAAGGTTCACATCACTGGCCTTTGATCAGAAGACTCTGCTGGGTGTTCGACACCAAGACATCTATTCACACTTAGTAGATTGTACTAGGGTACCTTGGGAATCATTGACATCACTGGTGATATCCCTCGCACTTGTTAACAATTCACCTCATTGACCAGTAATCAAGTGGTTTCTACCATGTTCGACTTCAGATCATTGTAATCACATGGATAGAATCGTACTTTGTGGAAGATGAGATGGAGACCCTAGGTATTTGTTAAGCGCTCATAGCTTGCTCCCCAGGTTGTGGTGGAGTATATTGTATGAAGTACCAGCATGGATCAAATTTGATTCTGTATGACATAGATCGACATTGTATATCTAGTATCTATGTCCAAGTTTGAGTCCTCTATCACCTGGATCTACGCTATATTCTAGTAGGCATGGTTTTTTATTCCTCTCATGGATCTGTCTTGTATTGGTCTACATCCATGATGAGGTTACATCTATTCATGAGTCAAAGTATTGAAGTATTGCAGATGCCTATTTGATGACACTCTTTGATCAAGTTGGCTCTTACCTTGAAGTGATAACTTTCTCTATCAAAGCTCTCGCCTATCATATCCCTCTAGCCTCATGCTTTGGGGGGCACTCTGTTACACTCAAAATATGTCACCAGCATGTGATAGGATCCCTAATACAAGAAATTTTCCCTCAAATCCCAAACTTGAAGAGAATTATGCTCTAGGTGTTGATTCCAACATACAAAATTGTAGCACTGCTCTTACCCTCAAGTAGATAAGCGATACCCTGCTCAGCACCACCCTAGTTGTGTGAGAACTAGATGGTGCCACCGCCTTTAACCTATGTTGTTGGTGCGGTTCCTACCCATCACCACTCTGTCATAAAGGGGTATAAGCGGTGCCCTTGGTAAAAAGTGAAAAAATGAGGTTTCTCGAGGCTTCTAGAACAAGAGCCTCGTGTATAACCTTATCCCTACTCACCGGGGTTGGTTAAGGTCGAGATCCCTCTTTGTAGGGTCTTGTTGCCACCTCACCCACCAATATCTCAACCATCCTATCCATTTGATCCCTATAAATACAAGCTCATACTCCATGGTTGAGGGGGAGAGAAGAATAGTAAAGTTATGCTGTTGAATTGATACCCTGGCTTAATCCATCAGAGAGCAATTGTGGAGAAAGTTGGAGCTATTGGGGACAAGGTGCTACTCTTGTGAAGGACTGTATCGGCACTAAGGAACATGGTTGTAAGATCTTTCATTTATTTTCTAATGCAAATTTGATTTCCTTCCCACATGTTTGTTGAGTTAATCTCACATATATGTTATTGGATTCCTCAGTCACTAATATGGATGTGTAGATGATTTCCTGATAGCTTTGATTTCTTTGTATGTTTGATATGTTTTACAAATATATAGGTCCTTCCTCATATTTACATTCCAGGCATCTATAGCATTCAGGGAAGTTCTTCAATTGAGTTATTCACTCATTTGTTTGAACCATTCAGACTAGAGGAACAACTTCTATCCACAGAAGGTGATATATTCCTGATAACAATTAGTACCTGGCAACGTTAAAAATATGAGGGTTTTCGATGACGATTAACAAATCATCTATTTTTGACAAATGAAGAATCTTTTAAAAAATCCATAATAGATGAAGAAGAACATTTGTCAGGTTTACAAAATGAAGATGCAATTTAGGGAAATTTCATGCCTAAAGTGGTAAGAACCCTCAAAAGGATGTTTTATTTGCAAAGTAAATTCTAGAAACTAGCCAATGTGAAGACGAACATTTCATCAATGCAACATGAGCTAGTCAATCTAGGATCAAAAGATGAACCTAAATATGTCAATTTGGGAAAATGTTGCTCTCCTGGGGAAAGATGTAACTTCATCAAGTTTTTTTAGAAACACAAAGACATCATCGCCTATATGTATGAATATGTGAATATTTATGACACTTGCATCATCCATCATGTGATTCCCATTAAAACAAGGGAAAAACCATTTCAGAAACAACTTAGAAAGATGCGCCCGAAGTTAGAACCTCTAATCCATAACAAAGTAAAGAAGTTATTGGATGCAAAGATCATTTTCAAGGTTTGACATTTAGAATGGGTGGCCAATCTAGTCTCAATGAGAAAAATTCATGAGAGATAAGGCTGTGCATTGAATTCAGGAACTTAAATAGAGCATCAAATAAAGATTACTATCTGGTTCCACCAATGGAACATATTTTACAGATGGTTTCATGCTTAGAAATGTTCTCCCTATTAGATGTATTTTTCTAGGAATAATCAAGTGTTAGCAATTGAGCTGGACCAATTAAAAACAACATTTCATACAAAGTGGGGAACATTCTCCTATAGAAGAATGCATTTTGGCCTAATGAACATCGAAGCCACATTTCAGAGGGTCGTGGAATTTGCATTCAAAGGTTTATGTGGCCAGTATGTAGTAGTGTACTTGGATGAAGTAAAAAATTTCTCCAAGATAAGAGAAGACCACGTTTTTCACTTGAAATAGATTTTTGGCTGCTGCAGAAAATATGGTATATCTCTAAACCCAAAGAAAAGCATATTTGCAATTCTTGAAGGAAAATTGTTGGGACACATCATCTCAAAGAAGGGAATCTCAATCTATCAAGAGATATTTGAAGCTATAAATCAGATTCCCATGCCCCATAATAGGAAAGCTATGCAATCATTTATGGGAACAATAAATTTTGTTCAAAGGTTTGTCCCTGATTTTTCTCAAATTGTGAAACCTCTGCAGCAAATGGTGAAGCAAAGTGTATAGTTCAAGTGGAATGATATTGAGAAAGTTTCCTTTAATGATATCAAAATAGAAATAGCTTAGGAACCTTCTTTGAAGAGTCTAGAATTTGAAAAGGACCTTATTTTATATACCTTTTCTTCAAACAACTCTCTTGCAGCAGTGCTTACACAGAAAGGGGACGTGGGAGACAAATACCCAATATCTTTCATGAGTATTGAGTTAGAAGGGGCTGAATTGAATTACCCTGCCGTGGACAAACACGCATATGCAATCTTCAAGGCAACAAAACGGTTCAGACCCTATATTCTAAAAAACAGAACAAAAGTTGTAGTTCCTCACCCAGCTGTTAGGTCTCTTTTTGTGAAAAAGGAAGTGGGTGGGTAAAGAGGGAATTGGGTGATTGCCTTGTGGGAGTATGACCTAGAATTCAAACCAGATATCATCATCAAAGGTCAAGGGTTGTGCAAGTTGATAGAATATACTCAAACTGATAAGGATCCTGATTGGGAGAATGAAGTTGGGGTGAACTTGATTGATGTATGTCCTATCTTCACTGCTCCCGAATATTGGTACAAATATCTCGCGTACTATCTTCAACAAGGATATCTATCGGAGAATTGGAGATCCAAGTAGAGAAGGGAACTTTGATTGAATTCATATCCCTATCAAATAATGGATGGAGTGCTTTTCAGAAGAAATTATGATGGATTTTTTCTCATATGTCTAGAAAGAGACGATGCCTCCAAAATAGTCAATGGATTACATGACAGACTAGCGGGAGGACATTATTCTGGGGGTACCACAACTCACAATATACTTAGAGATGGATATTACTAGACAAATTTGTTTAAAGATTCCCATTCCTATGCAAGAAAGTGTGATGTATGTCAGAGGAGTGGTGGAAAATTGGCCAAAGCATTGGGACCGTTACAACCTGTTACTATTCCAGATTCATTTGAATAGTGGGGAATAGATGTTATAGGGGAAATCAATCTGAATTCTTCATTATAACATCAATATATCCTTTTGACTATTGATTATTTCACATGATGGGTGGAAGAGATGCTAGCATGTAAAGTGAACAAATATGATGTTATTGACTTCTTGCAAGAGAACATTATGACCAGGTTTGGAATTCCAATTTCCCTTGTTTTTATAATGCATCATATTTTTCATTTGTTAAAATAACTGAGTTTTTTTATGAAAAGGGAATTAAGTTGCATTACTCTGATAATTATTATCCTCAGAGAAATGGTTTAGTAGAATCAACAAATAAGAACCTTATCCGAATTTTGAGGAAAACCATTATTGAAAATCAGAGAAATTGGCACTCAGCCCTTCAAAATGCACTATGGGCGGATAGGGTCACTCCAAAGAATTCCTTAGGAGTGTCTCCCTATACTATTGTATATGTAAAAGAAGCTATATTTCCCCCAAACATTATGCTCACATATTTGCAGTTAGCTCAATCCTTAAGGGGTTCCAATAGCGATTTTACAAGCATGAACTGACACTTTGTTAAAATTGGAAGAATTACAAAAAAAGGTTAAGGATAATTTCAACCAACATCAAGGTATCATCAAAAGATGGTTTGACAAGAGAAAATATGGTACAATAAACTTTGATGTAGGAGACCTAGTTTTGAAATGGGATAATCCTCATGCAGAAAAGGGAAAGCACACAAAGTTTCAACATTTATGGATTGGCCCTTACCTAGTCACTGAAAATTTAGGCCCTGTAACTTACAAATTGCAAGATTTACAAGGACAGGAAGAAATTATTCCTGTAAATGGCCTTTGTCTCAAACATTACTTCACTTAGAGTCCTAGGAACCCTTTGTACATAAATAAACTTTCTTTTTATTGATTTTGTTTTCCAATTGTTTATTTTCATGTTTGTTTCATCTTATTTCATAGACTTAGTTTGTTTGCTTTAAAGAAACTAGCTCAATTTTTGGTGCTTGGAAGTATAGGCATCTAATTAAACTCAAAATATTTGGATGTCAATAATTGCTTATGTAAAAGATAAAATGATAAATTTCGATCATAATGAGATTCTTTAAATGTTGATAGATGATGGAAATGGAAGCCAGTCTTCAAGCTCACATTTGAATCATTATAACCCCTGTGAAATAACCAAGACTCATGAGGTATGGAGTACTATCTTGGGGTTTCATCCATTCTCACATTAATACATGTCTCAGGAAGCATATCATGATGGACCCATGGAAAGGAAGAAGGTATGATTGATGTATGGTATTCAAAATGATCTCATTGCTACAAATCAAAAGGGCCAAAAAAGGATTAGATTGAAAAGTCATTTTTTTTCTGAAATATTCAGTCTTCAATTAATGAAATGATGCTGAAGAAATAAATCATCAGAACAAAAGGGTTGTCAAAAAAACAAATATCAACAAGGTTCTTCTCCATCCATGAGCATGATAAGCAAAAAAAATTATCACTCGCACAAAAGGACATTGTTGATGGAAGAACCTGTACCAAATTCTCAAAGTAAAAGGAAGACTCAGAAGACGTTTTTAGTAATAAAGAAAGTGTCAAAAGAATGCTTATAGCATGGGAATGAGAAAAAATGAATACATCTGTCTTACTCTGTTATGATCCTGTGGATTCTTATCTGATGGAAACTTAAAGACAGGGGGTAAAATGAACTTCATAATTTTACCCAAGAGAGTTATCAAGACACTGAGCTCTTGGTTTCCTTACTCCCAAAGAAATGGTATCAAATATGATGCTTGAAAGTTGCATCCCTGAATCAATATGGTTTAAAGAAGTCTTGAGAAATGCTTGTAAGTAATCATTGAACATGCGTAGTACAGTACCATATGGAATTCTTGTTGTTGGAAGAAGGTTTTTTTTTTTTTTTAATATTTGTGTTCACCAGCTAGTCGCCAATTGTTGTTGCTGCAATTGCTTCCCCAAAAATTTTACATTTTAGGTCCCGTCCCATTTTTTTGTTTTAAAAGAATGCCTACTCTTGTTTTCCAACTTATTTAATCCCTCTCTGCATACTTAGTCTTTCCTAGAAGCTCGTGGAGAACGTTTTTCCATAAGTTTGAAGTGTGATTCTGGTAAAAATACTTAGGCGTGACCAAGAAATAACACTTACAAGAAAATATTCTTTTGATTTATGATCAACGGATGAGAATCGATCCAATCTAGATCCAATGACAAATAAATGGTGAGAGCGAAAGGGAAGAGTCAGAGAAGCAAAGTTTTGCTTATGAAAAGGTTACAAACCTGATTTTCGACTTCAACAAAGATCCAACGGTCCACAAGGAATCTGCACAAATCAACGACTCGAAAAGGTGGAAAAGAAAAGGCAGAGGAGGAAAGTTAAAGATTGAACTTCATTGAAATTACACAATTTGACTTTTGATTTCTGCTTTCCATAAAGGGAGAAAGCGGAAAGGAGGAGGCAAAAAATCCAAATTTTAATATCAGAAAAGATTGACTTCCCACTTTCCGGAAGGGCAGAAGCAAAAAGGTAGAGGCAGAAAAGCCAAAGTTTAATATCGGAAAAGATTGACTTCCTGTTTTTTGATTTCTGCTTTCCAGAAGGGTGGAAGCGGAAAGTTAAAGTTTAAACTTCGTGAAAATTGCAAAATTTGACTTCCGATTTCCGGAAGGGTCGAGGAGGAAAGGCAGAAGTGGAAATTTAAGGTTTGAACCTCATGAAATAATGATTTTCCGCGTTCTGATTTCCACTTTCCAAAAGGAGGAAGCGGAAGGGTGAAGGGAAAAAGCGGAAGCAGAAAATGCAGTTTTTGGTCCTAAAAAATTAGAGTCTCTCCTTCCTCTTCAGCATAGATCGATGATTTATAAAACTTCCACGTAGATCAATGACTCAGAAGGTTTCGGAAGGGCAGAAGTGGAAAAGAGGAGGCAGAAAGTTAGAATTTTGGTCATGAAAAAGTTAGAGTCCCTCATTTTGCCTTCTACAATCTCAAATCAATGACTAAGGATGATTCTGCAAAGATTCAACGACCAAGAAATAACAGGAGAGGAAGGGTGAAAGCAGAAAAGTGGAAGCAGAAGGTTTATTTTTAAATTCATGGAATATTGGTGAATGCGCTTTCTGCTTTCCTAAAGGGTGGAGGCAGAAAGGAGTTGTCAAGGCCGCATAATCAATGACTCAAATGAAAACTGATCCATCCTTTGATTCAATCTTATTCGTTCATTTTTTGTTTGGTTTGTGACTGTAAACCATTGGGGAAACTGAGAAATATTCCTCCCAAAGCCTAAACTAATAAATTTCCTGGCATAACATGCCATTGGTCATTATCTGTTTTCTGTTTAATAATCGATGCATATCATTATGTTGAAATACTTCGAATTATGGTGGTTCCTAGATCAGATATATCTCTCATGGTGTTTCTGTGTATTTCACAGGTATTATCGTTCTCCAAGTTAGGATGGGAGATTGTGAGATTAGGTAAAGGTTGCAATTATCAACAGATGAGATGAAGGTTTGATATAGATCAACGATTGAGGTTGATTTCACTGATTGAATGTGCACAGAAGATGGAATATTTTGGACCTACGAAATCCTATAGACACAGAAGGATTGGATAGAGTATATCTGGGCAAATTTGTGATCTACGATTAAAAGATTAAAAGAGCATTTATTTCCATCAGGGTGAGGCCTGTGTAATTTGTTTTTATTTGTTGTTTTATGAAACCATTAGATCCATCCAGGTGGGTAAATAAGAATCCTGGGAATATCCTGGGTGATGGATAGAGATAGTATAAATAGGGGTGCAGAGAACCATAGTAAGGAATTTTTCCTAGTGAAAGAGTTCTGAACTATTTTTGTAAAGAGCTACCTCTTTGCTAATAAGAAGGATCATTTTGCTGTAACAAAGGTCCTGCACAACGTTTTAATCAGAATGTGTGGAATGCATATTGTAGAACTATTTCTTCTTGCTTTTGTACACCATACAGTGAGATTGTTTTAACCTCCTAGAAATATTTCCTTGGTCATGAATGTCTGTTGTCTATATAAATGTCTGTGTTGACAGGGTAATAAATGGTTTAATTATATTAGAGCTACCTCTGGTATTCTTTCTAGTGTGAACGTGATTATTGTGTTTGTACGGATATATATTAGACCTTTATGAGCATTTATAGTATATTACTCTGAACTCTAAATTTTCTCCCTGTCCAGGGATAGAATAGTTTAGATTTAGATTTAGAATAGATCTACATTTAGCTTAGGAACCTACATATCATTCTTTAAACAAAAATCATATAAATGGTGGATTGGGTCGTAACCAGTAAAATATTAGAAGAGCTTAATCTATGGTAGTCAGAACCATGAAATGAATGGATTCCCCACACCAAACGATGCCTAATCTAATTGGGATCCTTCACCAGGGAGAATCCCTACTGCTTGGTACCTGGAGTTTTTACCAGGAATCAACACAACCCTAGGGGAACTTAAGTAGGTTGTATATTGTTTCTACAACTATTCCTCTCACTTTAGGTTGGATCTCATCTAGCACAAGAGGAGGACCCCTAAAAAGGGATGTTTATGTTTTTGCTAAATTTAGGGATGGTGTATTGTCCAAACTTGTGCTTAGCCAATGGTTTGCTGAGTGGAGATAAACATTCAATGAGGTTCAAAATTGTATGAAATAAGGCCTACCTAGACTGCTATAAACATTCTCTAACAACCATGTGGATCTAACTCAATAATCCGAAATTTTTATGAGTGCTCTTCCAAAGATGCTCATCACAAGATTCACAACATGTACAAAATAACCCAAGAATTATATGCAACCATGAATGACTACAGAACAATCACATATGAAACCATTAATGAAATAATCCTTCAAGCGTGACTTTACCCAAATATCAAGAGGGCCTTAAAAGTTCCATACTTAACCTTCAAATCTTATCTAGGGAAGCCCTCTAAATAGAGTGAATGGCCCTACCTGAGTCATTACATCAACAAATATCCTATAGAAACAATGTAATTTTACATAATATTTATAAAATTATGTCATGAAGACTATGTTGGAAATGAGAATTTTTATTTCATTATTAGAAGGGAATAACCAACTTCCCACTACCCTCACAATTGCACCAGGATTCTGCTAGAATGTCATGCATTGAATTAACAAAAATCATGGTTCAAAAGCACCTTCCCACTACATTGTAATCGACATTGTTTTTTCTAGGGATAGCTTATGATCCCATCTGAGTTTACCAATATGAAAATGCATTCTCTCAACTGGATAAGATCATAAAACTGAAGTATCCTATAAATTTCATGAAGCATGTCCCATGAATATTAACCAAGCAATTAGTTTCATCTTGATTAATATTTTGCAGGAAGGAAGACCAAATAGTCCTGGTGTTGTTCCTCACACATTCAAGGAACTCTTTTGAGAG
Source organism: Pseudotsuga menziesii (assembly GCA_001517045.1). Lineage (NCBI taxonomy): Eukaryota > Viridiplantae > Streptophyta > Pinopsida > Pinales > Pinaceae > Pseudotsuga > Pseudotsuga menziesii. The sequence continues at coordinate 1,282,801 of LPNX010916777.1, forward strand.
GATGCTTTGGACTGTAGTTTAACCTTTATATTTACAATTAGCATGTTGGAGGTTTACAAGAGATCTTTGAGATATTTTCTTGTGAGTTGACCTACAAGGAAATAAAGAGAGAATAAAAGAATGGAAGGAGACTATATCTACCCATTTATGCCAAAGAAATTCCCACTTCCTCCAAGCCAAACTCTATTAGACAATCATAGTGTAACTCAGACTTTAATTTTAACAAAATACTTAAGTACTCAATGGCTAACAATAAGGGAGTGGTTGTTCTTGTTTCCAAGAAAGGTACAATTGATGAATCAGAATTTGTTTCATAGTTTAGACTCAAGGATGATCATGGGTTGAGATGTCCATAAATTCCACAATGTATCAGGGTGTATGTTGGACCATTGTCCAAGAAATTATGCATAGCTAATGAATCACAACACCTTGATATGGATATTCATAATGGAGTGAAGCATGCTACAATCCCAAAGAAACAGAGGTTTTTTTAGTCCTATTCAAAAAAATTCACAACTGATGATATCTAATGTCTTTGAGAGCCTAATGTAACTCATGGATTGAGGTGTACTATGTAGACAAACAACAAAAGAGATATTGTGTCACTTTTCAAGCAAATCACAAGAGATGAAATATCACAAAATATTTCAAAGAGTTACTGTACGGAATGTACTAATAGTGATCTAGTATCATCCCCGGTGCTAAACATCGAGAAGAAAGATTCAATGCATCATTCAGAAAAAATGATATTATCCAACAAGAATTCAACAAACACCAAATCACTATAAAATGGTCAAAGATCAACATAAAATTATGGACAATATACTGGAAATGCATCTCTGAGAATCACCAGGGATAGGTATGAATCTAATGAGAACTGTCATAGAGGAGTATGTTGACTTTGTCAATTCATATTATGAATTTCCAGATGAGGATATTGCAACAGAAAAATATCTCCATGGATGCTCTGTACAGAATTGAACAGAGAGATGATGGTTGATAAAAAACTAAGTATGGAAGACATTGCAGAAAAGATCAACCTTGAGTTTGATGATGATTTGAGATACATTTTTAATGATGATAATTTTGAAAAAATTATTCTTCGTATATGTATTATGAATGAAGAGGTTCCTAAAGGGGAATCACAAGACCAAAATTCTGAAGATGATGTATTTTTGAATAAAAATGAAAGTAACATGCTTACAAAAATGGCTCTTAGGGGAATTCCAGATATTAATAAAGTTTTTATCAAGTCTGGAAAAATCAACAAGTTTGGTATACTTTAGCCTTTGATACATATATGTTAAATGGAGGTGGACATGCCACTCCTCTAACAAACCTATCGGTGTCACAACACACGCCACCAATCTAACATTAATGCATCATTCAGAAAAAAAATGATATTATCCAGAAAGCATTCAATAGACACCAAATCATTGGAAAATGGTCACAGATCAACATAAAATTATGGGTAGTCTACTGGAAATGCATCTCCCAGAATCACCAGGGCTAGCTCTAGCGCTGAAGGCAAGAATGGAAAAGGAACATACTATCCAATTATAGTCAAAATAGAAACATGGAAATAATAAGACGAGGTAATTTTCAGTTAAGGTAAACTCTATCAAGGACTAGTGGGTGTCTTTGCATAGTGTTTTCTAGTTATTATCTTATCACCTTTGGGTATAATGATTGAAAATGGATCCATGATCATCTATTAATGGATATTAGAAGAGATACAAGATGGTCTTCTATTCACAACTCCATAGTTGGACATCTTCTAATAGATGTCCCACTTAATTGACTAATTTCCAATATCATACATAATATGTTGCACAAAGAAAAAAAATGAGCTTATGCTATCATTTTTACCTAGGCATTGATAGGTTTTTGTACTAGTATGTGATATTATATAAATTTATGTTGATTATTTACCAAAAAATAGTTGTCATGGCTAGACAACAAGTAACAAAAATGTCACCCTATCTATAGTAGGATTCAAAATTGTTAGCTCATCTCCCTAGATCCATAACATAGATATCTTCTTACCTTGCTAAGTGGAATCGATAACCATGGATCATGTGCACAACTACTTGCTACTATATAGTGGACAAACCCGTATTCTAAAAAGGTAGGTACAACATCCAATGTAGGTACAAAGTGGGAGTGAAAAAGTAACTCCCAGACCAATATTGAAGTAGGGAAAGATAAAAGACTAATTGTATAGCTAAAAATATCAACATATGTCCAAGAGAAGAATATGTCCTTGATTTCAAAGAGAGCTTTACAAGCAGGGTATAGGAAGGGAGGACATAATGGAAAGTTGGAAACTTTTTTATCTCATAAATAGTCCAGGTTATAGCTAGAGTTACAAAGATAATAGGACAATAACAAAAAAGGAGGATGTTTAAGACACATACAAAATCTAATATTAAAATCTGAACAATGATCTTACTAGGCATCACCTATAGCTGAATAGCGCACATATTTCCCTCATCACAGTTCACTAGAATTTGTTAAACAAATCAATAAACTAAAAGGTGTCATGTGCAACAAGAATATGAAGATAGTGCCCCAGAAACCATGATATCAATTTTCCTCAAATAGTGAATTTAGTTTCACTAAGTCTTCGATAATACCTCTCTTCTAGTTTTACACACACATGCATCTACTCTCTCGATGAGTTCTCCTTCTCATTATGCAAGTTAACAAAAAACCTCGACATTGAATTCTCTCATGCAACCATATTTGAGCTTCATTCCAAAAATCCACCAATCCTGGTTAAATTGTAGAAATTGGAAATTGTTTCTACGCGACTTCTAAATTTCTTACTGACAACTGTTAACTGGGATTTCATCGAAAACTATATCTAGTCCTTCCTAAGACAACTCCCCCACACTAAAAAATATTCTAAGTCTTAGAAAGACTTCTACAACTGGAACTTAAGGACGTTCTTCCCAACAACCTTCAACGGGTTTTAATGACTGGAACTTAACAAAGAAGTTCTACCGAGTCAACCTTTCACACTCACCTAAAACCCCAAATCATTCGCTATTGGTTTTGTCTCTCATTCACAAATATTAAAATCTCTCTAGTCATCAACATACATAGTCACACATTTACAAAACTACTCTGCAGTCTTTATCAAGTCATATAGAGAATTCAAATAAACTTTTCATTCAATTTTTACGGGATTTTCTTCTATGTCTTGAATACTTTTGCAGAAATTGGAACCTCTAAGGGTTCTAACCAACTTCACATCTCCTTAACTGAAATTCCAATCGAATTTTTTCCCATCTCTACTCTAAATGATTTATATAAATATTATTTATTCCATCTATAATCCTGATACAACTCATTCAGCCTTGGGGCAAATACTACAGTAGCTTTTAAAGCAAAGTGCCTCACAAAATTGCACCGAACCATGAATGATGGAGCATATATTGTATATGCATGCCATGACTCTATCAAATTAATGGTATGACATTGTCCACCAACACGCCCTAAGCTATTTGATATTGTGGCGCTTTGTTCTTGAAATCATTGTTAAGGTTACAAATATGGGATATATTATGTGTCCATGTACATATAAAAGAAATAAGGAAGCGATTGAGGCATGAATCTACTATAGGTGTTCATTGTTAATAGCTTCATTGTGTGAACATGTTATGAATTCATTGGGATTCATGGGTTAACAATGCCAAAGAAAGGATCATGAAGGCTTGCATGTGACTTATTCCATGAAGATTGCAGTCAAAGCAGTGAATTAAGAATTACAAAGAAACAATTCCAAAGGTGGTGCATAACAAAATTAAAATGGCTGAAGATGAAGCCAATGGGGAGGGTAAATAAGGTTTCCAAATGTTATATTATGTTCATAAGGTGAATTTAGTACTTAATTACCCATATAAAAGTGAACTATCATATCTACATCAAAAATTGTGCATCTAGGAATTTTGTGTATATAAATA